>OZ022510.1:22931748-23531748 GCA_963989385.1 Ctena decussata | reverse complement strand
TAATATTTTATTTTATATATATATTTTGCATGGCTTGATCATTTATCCTCTCTCTCTCTCTCTCTCTCTCTCTATCTCTTTCACCCCGCTGTAAGCGCATCATAATGGTAATCATTTGCCTTATCTCTATTATTCTGCGATGCAATTTTGTCGTTTAGGGTTGATCCACTATTCCTCATTTTTACTCTCTCTCTCTGTCTCTCTCTCTCTCTCTCTCTCTCACTCACTGACCAGAAAAAATTGTTATAGCTCGCTATCTTCTTTCTGCTGTGTTTCATCAATTTATGATATTTTATTTCATATATATATTTTGCATGGCTTGATCATTTATCCCCTCTCTCTCTCTCTCTCTCTCTCTCCACCCCTCTCGCTCTCTCTCTCTCTCTCTCTCTCTCTCTCTCTCTCCACTTTAGTGCAGAAGCTAGTCCTGAAATGTATAACACTGTGCATATAGCACGTGTGACATCTGACATGGCGTGAGAATACGCGTCTTTGGCATCTGGAAATATACACAGTCTGGCTCAGGGGAATAATCCAGATCAGAATGTTGCTGAAAAACCAGCCTGAATGAGAAATGAGAAGGCAAAGTATACTTTCCATGCGAATGAAAAAAGAGATGAGGTTGGTACTATCCTCTAATTTTTAGAGTGAATGGCCCAATATTAAGAGCAAATATTTGTCAACGGTAAAACAGAGGCCCCAAATGGGGAAACTGCATTCCATATTGCACGTTGTGTCACATTTACTTGATAAAGTGTACACGCTATCCCTTCGCTGGAAAATGTGTGTGTGTGTGTGTGTGTGTGTGTGTGTGTGTGTGTGTGTGTGTGTGTGTGTAGCATCGGCCGTGTGTGTGTGTGTGTGTGTGTGTGTGTGTGTGTGTGTGTGTGTGTGTGTGTAGCATCGGCCAGTGAGGGGGACCCGGGGAGGGGGCTGGCTAGCTTGAAAAGCATATCTGAAGACGGGAAGGGGCTGGGGTTTGAGGCGTTTTCAGGGTCGTTGTGTGTCAAGCGTATTGAAAGTTAGTTCTTTATCCTACAATATACAAAACTATGCTCCGCATCCCGTCGCGTCTGTTCTTGTTTTACATTACAGAATCTTTTCTTTTCTATAATTTTTATAAAGAAGTTCCTCAGAAGGCTCAATGTAACAAATCCGTAGCAAAAATCCCCTGGCACCCAGTCTGTCCGTGTCGTGGTTTTAGTTTGCTGGTTCTCACACATTTAGCAGTCTGAGCAGTGTCATTTATGTTCACTGTACATTTCTTATGACCCGATTGAATGATGTTTCGAACTTGTCACACAGTATAGACGCGCGGACTAATTACGGTCTTTACTGTTGGCACATAATATTATGCAAGAACACCCCTTAATTGTGCAGTCAGAGAACCATTGCTTCTTATATTTTTTAAATAGCCATTTAGATTTAAACTAATCCCTTTTGGGCACTTACATTCTGTTTATTTTTGTTTGTTTGTTTAATGCAGCAAGGCTGGATTAAGGTAAATGGGTACATTTTCACGGGCAGATAACTCTACTATTTTAACTCTCAAAGCAAATAATTTGCACCCATAGTAGCAAATTCTGTCCAGGAATAGACATCCTTTGGAAGGAACTCCTCCCGGAAAAAGGAAGGAAGACTGGATGCTGCTCCCTAGTATGAAAATGGTGGAAAACATGAAGCTGTACCCATACACCTATTAATGTGTTTATACCTCACTTTTGTGTCACGTAAATGTCTACCTCAAGGCCTGACGCTGCATTTATCAAAATAGTTATTCTTAGTTTCAAATCTCTGCATTCACTGAGACAGTTTCCTTAGAAACTGCAAGGAAACTACCGTAGTAAACTTGCCAAAGCTAAGACTGCGTCGCACTATTGAACGGCCTACGCAGGTTGCCTAGGTTTTGAAAATTGCACATGACCTGATCAGACAGTGCACCCTGATAAACAGTTAACCCTGATGGAAAGCAGGCATTTTCTACAAACGATTTAAGTGATGGCCAGAACATATGCGCTGACCAGACTGCATGTGCGAGTCGATTTTTCCATATACTGAATGCGCATGCGCTGGCCAGACTGTATGTTGTTTGTCGACAACCAAAGACTGCGCATGCGTTGACCGTATAGCGCATGCGCGGGTGCATGCGCTTTTTAAGTCATGGCCTGAACAAACTATTATACGCTGGCCAGGATGCGTGCAATGTCTAACAAAAAAGTTATTAAACATTTTCTACAGTCGATTTCAGTCATGGCCTAGACAGATTCCGCATGTGCTGACCAGACTGCATGTGCAGTCCGAACTGCACATAGGCTAAATAGACTACGCATGCACTGGCTAGATTCATGCCGCTTATCTACAGCTACAGACTGCGCATGCGTTGACCATTCTACGCCTGTGCGGCCTGCATAGTACATTTTCATTAGTATATTCATTCGCTCATGCAGACTTACTGACGCACGCAGCGTTGAAGCGCTTTAACGTTGTATATACGTTAGTTTAACCACATGAGGGCGAATCAAAATTGATTCAAAATTGATTCAAGAAAACCAACGATGGATTAAAGTTGTTTCAGCATTGTTTCAAGACTGAATCTCATACTACACATACCCCCCCCCCCCCCAATCGACAAAATGCATATTGAAGTGAACTGAGGCTCACGTATGTCTCGGAGACACCTTGCAACAAAATGCTTAGGAAATCGTCAACCTATCCTCTTCCACATACGAGTTATCTTGCGATATTATCATTGCTGCGCATGTGCACGGCTAATTTTTTATCGCGCAGATAATGCAGGGAACTCTAAAAACACTTATATAATCTCCAACATCTTGTACTCAGACTTTACATGTGAGGTTTAAATTCTTCAAATTCTCAGATTATCTCTCCTTGAATTAAAGATATGGCGTTTTTAAGGCATTATTATTGCTGTACATGTAAGTCTTTTCCAAAGGTTTTTCAAAAACATTTTTGTTATGTCAGTTGTTTTCTTTGCATAATAACAAAACTAGAAGATTTGTTGCGCACCCACTAACCGTTACGATTTCCAATTTCTATTGAAATCCCATTGATAGTGGCATTTAAAAGAGTCTTTGAAAATAGGATGGATGACTTGGGATTTTATTTCCTTTTCAACAGTATTTCAGTTATATCAGGACAATGGGAGGATGATAATGAAAGGCTGTGTGCAATGGAACCCCGTTAACGGTAGAAAAGATTCTCGCCTCGAGCCGGGCTCGAACCCAGTCCGCTAGTTCAGTAGGCCAGCGCTTAACCCACTGAGCTACCGGGGCTCCTAACAGTCTTTGTGAAGGAATCACAGTTCCCTGAGTTGTGGTTCAAATGGTGTCAGTTTTCGATTTCTGGGCAGCTCTAGTGAAAGTTCGTAACTCCGGCAATTGTCATGGCAACAAATGGAAATTCATGTGTAGTACACACAGTATATTAACACATACGGGTGTGTTTCAAGCAGTGACATATATAGGTCACTTTAGTTGATAGTGTTGAGTTAAATGTTGGGACACCAAAATACCGATTTCACGTATTTATTTTTTAGTTTACCATCCGCCGTTTATCGCTACAGTGCAAACCCTGATAAGACCGCTTCTACAAACCGGGTACAAACTGATGTTTTAGGGTATTAGGGCACACTACGAAAATGCAGGTTAGCTGGAGCATCTTCGCAGTGTGTCCGTATTTTCTCGTAAACTTCCAATGCCGTTCTGGCCCGAATTAAACCAGCCGTCGTTGAAAACTTTTATAGTAAACCAAATTGGCTACATTGTAGGTAGCCCCCCCCCCCCCCCCCCACGCATCCCCAAAAAAGTTAAGCAAGACCATTATTGAAAATTCTATTGCAATGCAGTCTCGTGTTAGCCGTTGGCAAAAAGGGAATAAAGCTCTCCGCATGATTCATAGCTCACGGGTTCGATTCACGTGGTTCGATTTCGGTCGAGTTCAGCATCTGGGTTTTTCTTAATTTATCACCATCTCACTCATTCCCTCATCGGCCCGAAGCGTGCGGGCGAAGCCTCGGTAGCTCAGTGGGTTAAGCGTTGACCTACTGATCTCGCGGACCGGGTTCGAGTCCCGATTGAGGCGAAAATCTTTCCTACCGTAACCGGGGTTCCATTGCACACAGCCTTTCATTATCATCCTCACATCGTACTGATATGACTGAAATACTGTTGAAAAGGACGTAAAATCGCAAGTCATCCATCCATCCGAAGCGTGCGCATGACCGAGTCATTCGTGCCTTCGAATTCGGATAACAGGGCCACACGTTCGAATCTAAATGTTGCTTCTTCATAGCACTCTGCCTTCGTCTTGAAATGACTGAAAATCTGATACAAAGGGTGTCAAACCCGCCTGCGCAGTACTGAAAAAAACATTATGAAGTGCTGAAATGATTCGAATTGTACAAACCCAGACCGACCTGTACATATGTGCAGTCAGGATCAGAGCTTTGCAGTATTTGCCAGTCACCAATCATATTTTTCTAGAAGCATCTTTTATTTGCTCGACCCGGTATCACACTCGACCTGGCCATCTAGCGGTCCCGGGTTCGAATCTGGCTGGAAGCGGAATTCTGTCCAACCGTAAACGGATTCCTTTGCAAACAGCTTTTCGTGGTCATCCTCTCATCGTTCTGATACGAGTCGAATAAGTTAAAAAAAAAGTTAAATCATGTCATTCATCCAGCATTGGATTTCAGGGTAAATATGTCCTAGGAGCTACTAGTATTTCAATTCTCATATCGACGCCCCCCCCCCCGCCCCCTCGGCACCTCAGTGGAACGAATCCACAGCCGCAGTAACGGGGCGCCGATCTTCCACCATAAAAATATGTCCCAGTATTTAGAGTAAGGATTGATACTAGATAATCCCGTAAATTTGACAGAATTGAGCCGCGCCATCACACAAAGTGAGTAGAAAATGCGCCAAGCGAAGATTCAGATCAGCCGCGGAATCCGTCCAGTCTGATCAGAGTCTTCACTGTCGGCATTGAGATAGCTTTGACCCTTAGCTACCGTTAAAGTTCACAGCGAAATCTCTGATCAGACTGGACTGTTGCTTAGGCTGATCTGAGTCTTCCCTTGGCGAACATGCCTTTTTCTCGTGTCGCGGCTGACTGACAATTATTGTCCGTTACACAATGGGGCTCCATTCGGGGAAATGTGTCCGTTATGAATTGGGGTTCTCTTTGGGGAACTGTGAATATGTCCTGGATAAACTTGGAGCCTTGGTTGGTTGGTTTGTTTTGGGTTTAATTGCTCTTTGAGATAGTAGTTCAGTCTATATCAAGCCGTCTCGATAAAGAAGAAAGGAGGCAGGAGAAAGAACATGAAAAGAGATGTGGTAGATGAGAGAAAAACTATCGAAACAGCTCCCACCCGCACCTACTGCAAGCACAGTAGGCCCTTGTCCTACTATTTATCCAAATCAGTAGGACGCTCCTGCATTGAGAGTTATCTAGCACCATCACCCAACCACATCACCTCTCAGTGGCAGCAGGTTGATGGTAGGTGATTGCCACGGTGATTGCAGTTACCCAACGTCGTCGGCGGTGCCAGCTTCACCAAACCGGCAAAGCTGTACATGTTCAAGTTTTACACAACATACGTGAAGTAACGTACCTGATATGCTTTCAGGGACTGTTGTCGCCTTAAACAAGCACGACTTAATAAACAACGATTTGGGGTTACCTTTTAACTATTTATTTATGTGTTTATTTATTTGAGTTGTTGTTGTTGATGTTTTGTTGCTTTACGTCCACGGTAAACAGCTATGGTCATATCGGGACGGTCAGTTAACCTAACCACACTATTTCTGGGCAGGCTTACATCTCCTCATACAAGCGGTTAACCAGTACTAAGTGCACATACTTTCGCCAGTAACTGGCAATTGTTCTTCTTGAATCAGCGGAAGAAGGAACGAAAGTATGTGGCAAGATCGGGTATCGAACCCGGGACCTCTGACTCTTGAATTAGACGCGCTACCGAATGCTCTACACGGCTTGCCCTTTGCACCATTGGCCGAATAAATATAAATGCAAGGACTGTGATCAGTCAGCCATCCAGCATGCACACCACATTGAATCAGCGTTGATTCAACGTCGTGACGTCGAAGTATGTGGCCCGACCGGGTATCGAACCCGGGACCTCTGGCCTTTGAGTCAGACGCGCTATCGACTGCGCTACGCGACCTGCCCCTTGCCCCCATTGGCCAGATAAATACAAGTGAAAGGACTGTGATCAGTCAGCCATCCAGCATGCACACAACATTGAATCAACGTTGATTCAACGTCGTAACGTAGAATAAACGTCATGACGTTGTATCAATGTTGATTCAATGTTGTGTGCCTAGTTGGATGCATGATCTAATTTCTATTTATATGATGCGAATAATGAGTATGCAATGCCTGAAGGCAACTTTTTTTTTCGTGACTCGACAATAATGTAACACAGTTGAAACACGTTTGCACCTGCGCGCTGGGAGTCATTTGATGGTAAATATAAATTGATTGATTGGTTGATTTGGGTTTGAGACAGTATTTCAGTCTTTCCGAGAGAGAGAGAGAGAGAGAGAGAGAAAGGTTATAAATGAGAGAAAAATGTCCAAACAACCCCCACCCGCACCTACTGCAAGCACAGTAGGTCCTTGCCCTACAATGTTCCAAACCAGAAGGACGCCCCGACACTGGAAGTTACACGCAGCATCATCGCATCGAAGGGCTCTGTGCACTAAAACGCCTTGTATGCTCGGACAAAATCTTGCCTCCGGCGAGACTCGAACACGCAACCCCGTGGTCTGGAGAG
The DNA here is from genome assembly GCA_963989385.1 of Ctena decussata. Taxonomy (NCBI): domain Eukaryota; kingdom Metazoa; phylum Mollusca; class Bivalvia; order Lucinida; family Lucinidae; genus Ctena; species Ctena decussata. The sequence continues at coordinate 23,524,931 of OZ022510.1, read as the reverse complement.
CTAACTACTCGGTCGCTGCATGACAAGTATGCGAACTACGCATTTCTAGGCCAGCATGTGGACAATACCATGTGTATTCAGGATCAGTTTAGGGGAATCAATGAAGACACCACACTTTAGCAGACTGATCTTGGTGTGCACATTTTACAGTGAAGAACCTGGTCCTAACGGCATGGTCTGATCCAGGCCTGCTAAGTTTGTTACTTTCCTAACAAAGTTTCATCCCGTTTCTTTGCTCTAAGAGGTTATAGTGTGCCAATATTTAGAGTTGCTATTGATCACAGCACCCGTTATTATTGTTGAATGCTGTATGAAAAGAAACGAGGAAAAAATAAAAATAACAAAAATATATTTTATCGCAACTTCTGGAAATACCGCACCCAAGATCCAAAAAGGAAATATCCTCACCCCCGCTTCCCCCATCCAAGAAAGACAAACAAGACCATTTTTTACATTCCATTGGCAAAACACTTTAAAACAACACCATCTGTGTGCTCCATTTAAGGTCCCAATATTTAGAGTAAAATTGACCGGGCAACACAAGAGGCCAATACACAATAATTATTGCATTGCTTTTATGAGACTTCGACGGTATCTGTGTACCAATATCGATAGTGTAAGATATTGGAACACCTTTACGACTTCACCCTAAAAATTAGAGCAAATGGGGTGGGAGCGGGGGCAAAGACGCAGTTGTCAGTTTAGTGACATAAACGTACAGCTTTTATTAAGTTTATCGATGGACGGTTCGATTGTGAGACTCTTAATTTGGATAGTGATAGTGTTTTGGAAATTTGGATGTAAATACAATGCAGGAGTCTATTCAATATACATCTTCACTGCCTTCCCAACTTTCTGATTTAAAATTTAACTCGTTGATGCCTTGCGTCCCATAACACACAAAAGAGCGCAAGCAATGAAGACGCCTAACAGCAGATGTCTCTGATCTTAGCATCGCATCAGGGCGAACACATTTTGCATTCAACATAGAAAATTCGAGAGAGTAAACGTCAAATTAAGCACTCCTGATGTTGAAAATGGACCCGCCCGTCTGTAAGGTAGAGGAGTACCCTAGGCACTAACGAGTCCAACCGTAGCCTCTCATCTTTCTGTAAAACAAAGCCATTTTTATACCCCCGACATACGAAGTATGTCAGGGGGTATATAGTTTTTGTCATTCCGTCCGTTCGTCCGTCCGTTCGTTCGTTTGTTCGTTCGTCCGTCCGTTCGTCAACTTTACGTCAAAGTTTTGCGTTAAACCTTTTTTGATTGCTCATATCTCTGTTACTACTTATCAGACTCTCCATATTTGGTTTATGATATCTCTGTAGCATTGCCTTTGATGTTAAATGTCTAAGCCCCTGGGTTGGGCCCCAGGGTGGGGCCAAGGGTCAGTAATTAGGACTTAGGCATTTTCATTATGTCAAAGTTTTGCGTTATACCTTTTTGATTCCTCATATCTCTGTAACTGCATTGAAGATTTCTTCCATATTTGGTTTGTGATATATCTATAGCATTACTTTGGATCTGAAGCTGCAGGGTCAGGCTCATGGGTGGGGCCTGGGGTCAATAACTAGGACTTAGCCATTTGTTGTATAGTTTCGGATTGTAGCTCTATAAATATACTTGGATGGAGCTTAATAATACATGACTATGTTTATATCATACTAGTTTACACATAAAGGTGCTGCTGCTGACATAAGGTCAAGGTCACGAACTTTGAATTATGTACATGTATGACAATAAGATTGAGCTTAATAATACATGACTATGTTTATATCATACTAGTTTACACATATAGGTGCTGTTGCTGACATAAGGTCAAGGTCACGAACTTTGAATTATGTACATGTATGACAATAACATTGCAGTTTTGTGTTAAAGGATGCTTTCATTAGGCGGTGGCACTGGTCGGGGGTATACGTGAGCCCCTGCTCACTTGCTCTAGTTTGTTTTTATTACCGATTTTTTCTGCTATCATAAAGTCTCTGAACGGACTGCGCATATGCAGAGCTAGGCTTAACATGCCGTGTTCGTGTATACCGTTAGACCGACTTTCCTCGACACGACGCAGATTTAAACTCTGATTGCGCGCTTCCGCACTGGGAACACTCGGCGCCAGGTATGTGTAACTATGGTTACGTACCTCTGGGCCATTTTGGTAACGTCGTTACGAGAATTGAAACAGAACAGAAAAGAAATTTTCCCCAGGGCGGATAAGATGCTCTCGTGGCTGTTAGCCCTGATGGACTATCCGTGACGATAAATCGAAGAAACAACAACACAGGGCGGATATGATGCTCTCGTGGCTGTTAGCCCTGATGGACTATCCATGACGATAAATCGAGGAAACAACAACAATGGGAAAGTAATATGACATACATACTCACAGACCAGCCTGTGCCCCCACCCAATCTTCATTCCCCGCCCCACGCCCCCTCCCTCCTCCAAAAAATAAAAAATAAATAAAAATGGGCATAGATGCAGTCTGCCAATTTAGTGTCAAATGAATGTCATAAACCAAAGGAAGTGTCTACGGGTACGGTACCGTATCCCTAGACCTTTGGTCTTCAGGTACGGAACCGTACCCCGAGATTCTGGGTCTCCAGGTACGGAACCGTACCTGGAGACAGTCCTATGAGGATTGGATCCGGGTACGGCACTAAGTTTTCAATACTATGTATTAAGTAATTTTACCCATTTAATATATAGTCAATCCGTTAATAAAATTACTCCTTGTAAAAATTTCATTAAGTCGCCATCTTGCTAGGAAAAATAATTAATGAATCAACTGATGGTAATGTGCACAACCCGTGGTAAATGTAGAATAATCAGTTTCTGGTGCCAGAAGGAATGTATGGAAATGAAATTGGTCATTTCTTTTTGAATGAGGCATATTTTTATCAAACTACACCATGTGGTTAAGAGTTATGAGCAATTTCACTCACTGACTACAGCGGAAGGACAAACAGACTGATGAACTTGCACAGCCGTCCCCAACAATTCTCCTCACCGCGATATAGTCACGCACGGTACTGTAAATTCAGTTTTTGGATGTAGGGTAGTATTAAGTTTGTAAAAAATGACCGCACTAATATTTCTTTGATTTTCCTACAAAATATATCAAAAGATTTGTAAGATATTGTAGAATACTAGGATAACTCAACATTTTTGACTTTAGGTCCGTGCTTTAAGAAAAACGTAGAAAACTGAGTAACCTTTTGCTCATTTTCTCTTTTTTCTTTATCTACTATTAGGAAATGATAGCCGTATTAATCAGAGCAAAATGACCGCATTAAATGTAAACTTAAAAGTTTGAAAAAAAAATATCTATGTGCAGCTAAAAAAGTGCTCTATATTGACCTAACACAACATTTTTCATTTTTTATTCAAGGAAGACAAAAAAGAGAAAAACTGTCAATGCCCTATGTATTTTAATGCTATTTCAAGCTCGCGCGATATCGTCGTTTACTGGTAGATTATACGGGGCTGAGGAAAAATGTTGCCCATGGTAGCACACCATGAAACAAGTGCATAATTGATGTTTGTGGGTGTGTGTGGGAGGCGGCGGGAGGGCGGGAAATGGCCTTTCAAGGCAGGTGAGGGGTATTAACTAATAAAAAGCTGTGGAATTTTCGTTTCTCCAAATCTAGGTCCCTTCCATTTTTGTTCTAAATAAAATTGAAAGGGGAGTAACAAACTAAGTGAATCTTTCGGCTTTTTCAGGCTTAGAACCGATTTTATTTTCTTAATAAATGATGATTTAAAATACGCACTTAATCCTTCAAACCGTTTGTACTTTCAGTTTCTAATTATAAATGCGTTGTAAAATCATGTAGCATAACCTTGCTGATTATCTGTGTGTACATAAAGCAAATCTTTTAAAATTATGAGCTGTGTTATAGGTGTGAAAAACTTTCGTTCCGAACCTTTTAGGAGAGAACCGGCACTGCTTAGACTAGTCTGCGTAAATGCGCATTCTAGTCGGAAAAAATATAGTACGTACTGAAATTAATAAGATGCTGCGTGTTTTGATAACCGGACTCCGTGCACTTTACTGAGCAGACTGTGCACATGTGAAAGCTGATATGCACAGTTCGCTTATCTTAAGTGCGTTTCGTTAAAATTTCTGATGTTGAAATCTGTAATACCCTAATATTTTTGTTGAAAAAAAAATGTGAGAAGCTTTTGCGCTTCTCATATTTTTCAACAAAAAATACCAGAAAACTAATGTCATCGTTAGTTAACGTTTCGTTAAAATTTCTGTTGTTGAAATCTGTAATACCTTAATATTTTTGTTGAAAAAAAAATGTGAGAAGCTTTTGCACAAAAACTATCAGAAAACTAATGTCATCGTTAGTTAACGTTTCGTTAAAATTTCTGATGCTGAAATCTCAAATACCCTAATATTTTTGTTGAAAAAAATGTGAGAAGCTTTTGCAGTGCTCGGTGAAGCCTCGTCACTGTTTTGCATGCCAGTGGCTGGACTAAGTTAAAATATATCAGCATACAAAATTTGAACCATATTTACCACGGTGTTCAAGAGTTATGAGCATTTTCAGTAGTTGGCCGTAAATTTTCAACTTGTGCTCGGCAAAGCCTCGTCCATCGAATAAGGTTGTTATGCGGGCGAGTCGTTAGACAATGTTGACATGTATAAGTATGCAAAATTTTGTCAAAAAATCCCATGCGGTTCAAGAGTTATAAGCGTTTTCGCTAACTGATTACGGTTTTCACTAACTGATAACGGACGGACGGACTCACACAGTGATTATAGTGCAAACCTGCGGGTTGTGCAATAATGTGATCAAAACGACGTGTTTTTTTTTTGGCATAAGAAATAACACGACGGTTTCGCGCTAACACCAATAATTGTTGTTTTTCACACCTGTTTTGTCCAAATTAATCATAAAATTCAACAATGAGTAACAGTTTTTATTCAATGGACGGACGAACGGCGCCCCGGTATTGCGGCTATGGATACGTTCCGCTGAGGTGAAATTCGATCAATTATATGACTTTCTGTAATGTTAGTGATTATCTTTCTTGAAGGGGTGAGGGGAAGGCGGGGGCAGCTAAAACCAAATTTACAAAGACGCTCGTAATTACCGTAAATCCCTTCAAGTTGTGTGTCAGGGATTGTTAATTTGTCAGTGCATATACATGAAGTCATACGGTACATTTTCAGTGGCATTTAAAAATACTCATGATACATCTGGGCTGAGTATTTATAATTTGATGCGAGTTGACTTTTGGCAAGCTTATGATATGGGACGCGTTGACTGGTGGTAAGTTTTAAAAAAATTGGGGCGAATTGTCCTGGTCCGAGATTTTGTGGGGCGATTTGTCTTTGGTCCGAGCTGTCCTGATTCCCACAATGCGATATCTGTTTAAAAAAAACGATAATACCTTCATAAGCACACAAATAAATACATATAATAATGAATACTCAATGTTATTTCGATTAAGTTGTGCAACAACACTTGGAGAACTTCACTTGGCGCACATGACTTGTTTGACGAAAGGCATATTTAAGAACGCTGCATGCGTTTTTTAGGCGTCTGTTTTTGGTCTACATTGCTTATCGCAGAGATATTAAAAGATGGACACTTTTTTAAAATAAGTGTAATTGTCTATTTGTGCAGATTATAACAAGATGATAGTTGTTTGCACTCTTCAGAAGTCATTTTCTGCGTGCAATTAGCGGGCGATCAAATAATACACATCGGCCGTGTTTTTCGCAGTTTATGTACATCAGTCAAAATAACGCAAATGACGGACTTGAAGATTATAATTTTCCTTAGCAAGATGACGACTCAATGAATTTTTTACAAGGAGTAATTTTATTAGTAGTAGTATTTCAATTCTCATATCGACGTTGCCCCCGCACCTCAGCGGAACAAATCCATAGCCGCAGTAACGGGGCGCCGAGCGTCCGTCCGAGTAATTTTATTGATGGATTAACTAAACTGGTCAAAATAAGTTAAGCCCCATGTCAGTTTTTTCCATAGGCATAATGTTAAATTTCCAATGTTTAGTTGTTTTTTTCAAAACTGTCTAAAACATTTGAACACTCCAACTCAACTCAAATAAGACAACAGTATCTTAGGTGTAATTACACAAGGTTTCAATTGAAAATACCGATTGCCTTTTGATATGTGCTAAATAATCCAAGAGTATCCATAGTTTTGCCAATTTTACTATAGGAATGATAGGGAACGAAACGGGACATTTACTGAAATGTGTGAAGCTCTATAGAAAATTTATCAATATTAGTGAAACCTAGCACATCTTGAGAAGACACATTGCTGCTACTTCGCTGATAATTTTATGCAAAAATCTCTATTCAGTAAAAAGTTATGATTAAACAAACATGGAAGTTTTTGCATTAAGTCTATGGGAAATTTTCGGCTGGGGCTTAACTTATTTTGACCAGTTTATATTAAATAGGTAAAACTACTTAATACATATACAGAGTATTGAAAACTTACTGTCGTACCTGGAGACCCAGAGTCTCGGGGTACGGTTCCGTACCTGGAGACCCAGGGTCTAGGGATACGGTACCGTACCCGGAGACACTTCCTAAACCAAATGCAGTATCTATTTTATTGTACCTTTGAAGCCTAGACAGCTCTTCATGGTTTATATTTCTTGATCAGACGTGTCCGTCCCAGGATTTATGGTACTTTTTTTTAACACCACGATCAGACAGCTCGGTCGAATCTCTTCTGTCTGTCGCAGTATGTAGAACTTTACGGTACAAAATATGTCAAAGTTTTGCCCGATGTCTGTCCTGTTGACACAATACTTTTTACGGAGCTTTAGATCCATCAAATTAGACTGCTTCTTTTATTCTATACATTTAAGGCTAACGTTTCGGAAGCTTTATATCATTGTGGACCACCATAATCAAACTGTTCCTGTATGTCTGTTCTCTTCAAGAAGGCATGCCAGTCCCAATGCTCGGGGTTTACCGGTCAAATAGACCATAGCGTCCATACAGCTCAGCTCTAAATAGTTTATTTTATATGGTTTGTTCCGATATATCTTAATCGTTTCAGCTTAACGGTACTTTTGAAGCCATAATCAGACCGCTTCTTTAGGTCTATTATGTTACAGCAAGCATAATTTTACGCTTGAAAAACACATAGTCTATGTCCATTAAACATGCCCTTTCCCAAATCTTACACCTGATCACATGATTCTCTCATCGCAGTAATTATGATTGCGCTATGTCGAAAAATATGTTCAGTGTCGCCTTTACCTGCATGAAAGATGTGGATTCTTATCTCAAATCTGAAAATTCCAATAATTGGTCTTTAGGGTGTTGTGTAATCAAGATTAAAGATGTGTGGTAATATTGAAATACCTTGTCAGACTGTTCCTCGAGTCTATACAGTTTATTCGGGCATGTCTTTCCCATTTTTTTTGCATTTTACGGTAATTTGAAGACCCTGACGAGACTGCTAACAGGGCGAGGCTTTACTCCACAACCGGATTTTTCTTTTGGACGAAACGAAAAATGGAATTAACCGGAATGGCATTCCCAGAACAATATGGAATGATGGTATGGAATGGTGTGGAATGGTGTAATGGCGTGGAATGGTAATGCCGCAGTAATGGCGTGGGAACGATGGCTGATCGGGACCGCCCCTACCGGTGAATGGCATTATGGGAAGCTTTAATGTTGTCTGTACTGTAATAAAAAGTACTCAAAACTGCCTTGTCGGGGCTACTTTTATGAATGTCAAAACAAATGCCTTAAAATGTTTGCAGAAATTAACAAGAATAATAATTACATACTACTCTAATCTGAAACAATATCCTGACATTGCTTTATATTTTGGTCAAATATTTCTCATGATCCATACATACACAAACAGCATAGGTTTTGTCCAGACTGCGCGGATGCACATGCTGATCAGTTGCTTTGCTACTTGTTATTGCAGATGCATAAACCTATGTCAGCATGCATCGTGGCAGATTTCACTTTTATTACTTGGGCCACATCGTGACAAAACAATCAAAGTGGCATGTGCGCCCAGCGAAGATTCAGATCAGCCTGCCGCGGGCATCACTTTTGACCAAATCTTTGCTGTGAGCTTAAACAGCTAAGGGTCTATGCTAGTTCTATGCGCACTACGAAGACTGATCAGACTGGACGGATACCCTGGCTGATCTCAGTCTTCACTGGGCGCACATGCCAATTTTTGTTTTGTTGTATCGCGCCTCATTTGAGTTTTATTATTTACAGGGAAATGGGATCTGGTTCCTGTTCCCAGATGAACCAATAGGGCTGTCTAAAGGGCTCGGTCTCATGGCCCCAATGGAAGCTCATCATACCCCAGTTTTAGAGTTTGACAACAACGTTATACACTCTTATTCAGAGGTAAAATATTGAGATGTCGGACCGATGGCTGCCATTTTTTTCAAGAGTTGATATGGGTTGTATACCATATCGTTATCATGTCAAACATTCTATATTTTATCGAAACTAATACTTCTTTACAGAAACGAGAAAACTGCATTACATCCAGAAGCATCTCTTATGTTGCCAAGAGTCAGACAAAGTCTTACTTATAAATTGTTGTACATGCACTTACGAGTCACTCCTTTAATAAGGATCAACCCTTAAAGTCGATTAGTTTATCAGATACAGGCATCTGAAACAATACTTTTACCCCCTTGCTACACCATATATTGTTGCTGCGAGCGTATAAGTTGTGTTAAAATAACAATAGAATGATATTAACACACTGATAGGAAAACATTGCACTATCATTTTTCGTAGTGCACATAACAGCGAACAAATATTTAGACGAAAGTACTGCATGCAATTTAAAAGATATAAAGAGCCCGGTACATGCAATAATAAAGATCATATAAATTTTGTCTCGGATATTTCGGCAAACAAACGTATGAGTTTTATTGTTAATCTCAAGCGGGGGTAACTGTTCTTTCCCCTTCATAGCGTGGATTCCTGTTCGACCACAAACTTAAAGGGAATGGCGCTGCCGGTGGAATCAACGACTACCGACCTCGCCAGCGCCCTCTTGTTGACAGCTCAAAGGATGTCGAAGTCGTCTTCTCCAGAATAACGGGTACGTTTGATCCTTTGTTGACTAATGGGCGTTTATGTGTTGTTAGTTGCTTTGTCTGTGATTGATATTTTGTTTGTGATGTTCAGGCCAGCCCGTTGACCACCTACATGGGAAAATGGCTGTTCACATGGCTGCCACTGGTGTTGTCTTTGGTGATGACCAATTTTGTGTTGTCTCTTTTCCCACATCGTGTTTTGCATTGGATCAGGGATTGAATTGTGTCAGTTCCTGGGAATTTTCCTCCATACTTTTTTTATCATTCCTTATCACTTTGATGAGTTTGTAACTGGTTTAGGGGTTTCTTGAGAATGTTTTCATTTAACTGTGTTTTGCAGTACTTCCGTATGCAAATAATGTTTCTCCTGATCAGACTATTTTGCTAGCTAAGTGCTTTCATTTTTCAAGTAAAATACAACTGAAAGTACCCAAGAAAGGCCACATTACAAACCAAACCCACCCAAGACGTTGACATAATAAGAGGGGAATAGCGCAAACAATACAAATTCGATGACAACAGCTGCTCAGTCACCTTGCTATCAATATTAATTCTTAGTTGCTATAGTGAAAGCTGTATGGTGCCATTGGTATCGAAGCATGGCAAATAGTGCTCCGCAAATTTTGCAATGACATTTCAAACTAAAATTCTTTCAACAGAAACTTCAGATTTTGTCAAACAAATACTTGTTCACAAGTCATTCAAGTCTGTGTTTTAAGTGGTTGCTTTACTTCCACTCCCTTAAGTATATGATTCCTACACCGGGGAGGCAAAATCTATTCTCTGTAGCAAACCATGCTAGTTGGTATGCCAAACCATGGTAATATAAACATACAAAGGTCACCTTAGAAAGGAAATATGTTCGGGCCCTCAGACATCCTACTGGTCTCTTAACGTACATTTGAGTTTAATTATCTTTTAGCTCACCACAACAGACATTCAAACGCCTGGATCCGGGGAGGGTTCATTAGAGTAACAAAGTCATCGTAAGTTGGTAATCGAAGCACCTCTCGGCAAATACCGTGAATCAAACCTCGGATGTATGTCGGCAGAGAAGTATGTTGCAAAATGCAACAATTTGTTCGCAGGAACAAGTATACGCCGAACACATAGCTCTTTATGTCTACGAAATAATTGATTCTCGACCTGCGACCTTTACAGCTATGGCACGGACATTCATTTGTTGCTTTGCTGTTGGCAAAACAAAATAGACAATTATTGATGCAGAGACAGAAAATACATTTTGTTTCTTTTCATTTTATTATTTACTCGGTGCGACAGTCGCAGCCATCTTTGTATATGTCGTTGTTTCCAACTACAGTCGTGTGATTTTAGTAGTCCCACGTTATACATCATCTCGGGTTGATTCACGGACTTTGCCGAGCGGTGTTCCGATTGCGTAAGTTGGCAGATTATTTTCTGATATTTGCTTGCTACAGTCAACTGTTATTGATTTACACCTGAAAAGCAAACTCAGAGCACCTTGTTGAACTGTCAAAGCTATTTCTATAACGATTTGAAATCAAGAATAAGATTGCAATGAAACGTACATCTGTGACCTCGAAGTATACCCTTTCTGTTTTACATTGATTCTATTGCCTATTACAATGATCACAAGTATAGCCTTGATTGTAAATATCTACGGAAGTTTGCTTTAATAAAACTTTCGACTACTTTTCAATAGTGGCCAGATGATAAAAACTAATATAGACAAAATAGAATAAATTCTCATGTACATGAGTAAAATACAAATTGCCGTTCAATTCACAAAAATCTTTCTGTAGAGATGTATTTTAACTAGGAGAAAGTCAATATAGAAAAATCGTTTTGTAGAGATGTATTTTAACTAGGAAAAGGACCTTTTATCTGTCCGTTCTTGAAAAATAATGGAAATCAGTCCCCATTATTTTTCAGGAAACACAGGTACTCGGATTCAGAAATTTCATGTCTCGCATCGTGAATTAGTATAAACTTTATTTATTTGTACAAGTTTCTCACATACATACAAATACATTTCATGGACATTAACTATTCATACAAAAGGGATTCAGAAGAAAGTCTCAATGACTTTTTTTTAAATCTGTCTCCCTCGCATCATGAATTATCTAAACTAAAAGATCAAATTTGAAAATGATGTAATACTTTGATTTATGTTTTTGCAGGTTTGCTGACAGCGTTGAAGGTCTCATACTTGCTTCGTGAGTTATTTTATGATTGAGCCGACAAAAGAAAATTGATGAGATCTATTTGCGTTTGTTGAAATCCCGTTCATGCAGTATCATTTGGCTCCATTATTTTGGAACCAAGAAAAGCGCAAAAAGCCCATTTCAAGAGAATATCAATAAAAATCAAATATCATTTCAAGAGGTTAATTCAGTTACTATGACGGGTTGCGCGTTAACAGAGTTCTTTTAACTTAAAATTGGTGATCTACAATTATTGCAAGCCTACCGCGATATTAGGGGAACATGATATCTGCATATGATGTCTTTTAGTTTTATAATAGTTTAAGCTAAAAAATGGATAAGTTTAACTTTTGATAATATAATTCTTAGAAATTACAGCATTAACATTTTGTACCGGTGCTGAAATATGCGACCAAAATTGCCAAGAAAGAGCTAGAATCAGAACAGGCTGACAAATAAAAAGATTGATGCCAGAATGTAAGTTCACCACATGATGAATCTTTGACGATAAAAAAATGACTGTATATAACACCATTTTTCGGGTATTTTTTTAGCTTATAAGCCAACAAATACTCGAAAAATGGCGTTATTTAAAATACCTATATAGTCATTTTTCATCAAGATTCATCATTACTATTGTCGCTTTGTTTTTAGAAGCAACAATATGGTTCAGACCATCAGTGAGTGTGTGTTTATTGGGAACAGTGAAAATTATGGGGAGCCTTTCAGGGAGGAAGATGCGGGGACAGAATACAAGCTAAATAGATCCGTTCCACTGCCATTTGCCCCGTAGGTTGCTATATTTTATTTTCTTTTATTCGACAAGAATGTCCCTTTTTAGAGCTGTCTGAGACTTTTCTATCTCGGCCTGCTATCTCAGTTTAGGCTCAGAAAATTGTCTCAAAATGTCAGTCATTGCTATATAGTACACCCCAATTAATTACACACTTAATTCAACAAATTCACTTGCTGCCTGTCATGACAATTGCATGCAGAATGAAACTGACAGCCAATGATGTTCATGAACTGTCACTGTAGATTTTTGATTAGCTGCTAGTCGTGAAAAATGCATGCTCATGGTGACATTAACACACAAGTCAGGACTATTGATAGAAAACTAGCTTGAAGTATATAGGAATGGCTTGAACAAGAAGTAAATGTATTCAATTGATATTCTATTTTACAAAATATAATGAGTGAGAAAAATAATCACTGATGGGGTTGAGGCCTCAGCAATGAAATCTCAGACTCATTTTCAGATTATTTAAGTCTTATGCTCGGCAAGCCTCGTTTAAGACTAAATAATCTAAAAACTATCCTGAGATTTCCATGTCTTGGCCTCAGCCCCATCATTGTCTATAAACCTTACTTACAGCTGTTTTAATGAAAATGTGCTTTAGCCGTTTGGCTGTATACAACATTTACCATATTAAGTATATCATACACATATTAAACATTGGCCATACAGGCCTGGGCAGACAAGGGAGACTCGAAATAAACTGCTTTTGATTGAACAGTCTAATCAGGGTTATGGCGTCTAAAAATAATTCACGGTGATTATTTTATGTGGCTCAATTATTTTTTCCGATAGTCCAAGCTTTTCTTGATTAACGAGTGCAACACGAAAGCCACTGTCTAAATCTGAATTTTATATACTGAAAGGATTTAAAAACTTCCACCCATTAATTTTGAATATCTCAAAAATGAATGCAGCTACGCCCACCAAAATTTTACAGCATATATATTCTATTATACCTGATTCTATCAATATACGGAATTTGAAATCGTTCAACCGAATCGGTCAGGAACAAGCACGTGCTCCTCGTGTTCTTAGTACCGTTTACATAATGCTGAATAGCTTCATGTATACAGTTTTCTGATGAAACATTTCTCTTACAATACCAAATTGATTTTTAAAAATTTGAACTCGGTCAGTGGCTTTATTTAGCCTACCGCGCCTAAATATCGCAAACAGGCGCAGAGTTTTGGGCCAGATAAATGCTGAAATTTCAAAAAGTGACGTCGCGGTACAATTTTATGCGTTAATGACGGCAATTTACAATCTCAGACGACGTAAACTGTTTACAGGAGACTAAAAAGACCGTCAGAAATGCACCTAACCAAATTTGAAAACCAGAGGACATGACGTTAACTTACGTCGACGCCGTCTCCGTATTAGGCTTTGCGCGACAGCATCATCCGCAGTGAGACTTGCAAATCAACGTTGATGACGTCACAATATTAAGACAGTAAGAAGTGGTCGAAAGAGTGTTGCATAAGATAACGCCGGCATCGCCTTATGCATTTCAGTGACGTAACGTTCTTTTACTGACGTCATTTAGGTAAATGATACAAATAAACTGCGTAATTTTTTAAATTTGATAAGTTTCAAGCATTTTGTCGTTAAATAGTCAACACTGTCATGAGTAAACAGATCAGCAGCCAGCAATAAAAAGTGGAAGTTTTTAAATCCTTTCAGTATATAATCAGAAAAAATGTTAAGATGAGAATTTTTGTTACTGTTTCGTTTACTTAGCATGTGGTGTGAAAAGCAGGGCATGTTGGTGCGGTGCTTTGAAAAGCAGGGCATATAGGTCTACCGTGTTGCAACGATTGTCGTGGATATGGTCCGTTTGATCTACGATCTTTACATTAGCTTAAAAAGCAATTGCATTATCTTGGTTTACATAAACTTTTAAACTATCATAGCAGGCAATAACGTTGTGACACTGCATCCATGCCCATTAAAGTATTGAAGTTTTACTTTTTGACGTTCCACGGACGATGAAGCGAATGGATGGAGCTGGAATACCACGAAAACATAAATTCATCACACTACCTTCGTCATCCAACAGACTTCGAAAAGTATCATGTTCTTATACGTATCTTTCTACATTTTGAATACTCTCTATATGCTTTAAATTTCAACTGATAATATCAAAATGAGCACAAAATAGATATTTGAGCCCCGACACGACAAAACCAACAAAGTGGCATGTGTGCCTAGTGAAGATTCAGATCAGGCTGGGCTGCCACCCAGTCTGACCAGAGTCTTCGCTGTTCGCATGGATCTAGCGTAGATCCTAAGCCACCCTTTAAGTGCACAACGAAGAGTCTGATTAGACTGGGTGAATACCCAGACTGATCTGAATCTTTGTCTTGGGGCGGGGGGGGGGCACATGTCACTTTGTTGGTTTTGTTGTGTCACGGCTCATTTATTCGATTTCATATCGAAGTTGCACATGAAATAGGTCTGAAACGGACGTCATAATAATAGAGCGAGCAATACGATGTCAAGCTATGATTACAAGTTTGACAATCGGAATTAACATTACGACACGTAGACAATTTTTTTATCGGCAGTTGAAGGCAGTTGCTCCTCATACATATACATGTAGGTTCATAGTGTAAATATACAAAGTTCTTAATTTTGTATTGACACTGAAACGTTGTGTACCTCTAGAAATATTGTAAGAAAAATGTAGACTAAGTAAAATGCGTCATGCTTTATTTCGACGACCAGTTTTGCTGCACTCTTTAATTGCACACCGGGGGATCGGTCGTCAGACTCTATGATGGCCCCGACCTAAAGCTATATATTTTAGTTGGTTGGGACCGGAGCCTTTTTGTCTGTTGCTTGGTCCACCGGGGCTCAACTGGTGACCTTCTTTTGCTTCAGATTTCCAGTGGGGTTGTTTGGCAGGACAGGGATCTCCACCTGTCAGACGGCCCGTTGTATCTGTTGAGTCCTCGTCTTTGCTTCTTCATGGTGTTGAAATTTGATTTATGTGTTTACCGTGATGATTCATTGACGAGTTAGAGGGTTATCATGCGAACCGAACAACCAACTAAATGTTTTGTACCACTTCAGAAACTGAGGGTGAGGTTGGGCCTGTAAAATCGATTTAAGCCCCCCAGTAATTCATTACTGACCGTTCCAAGGCGGTAGTTCTGTTGTGGTTCTTTGTTGCCTGTTTTTGGTGTCAGAGTTTCTGTGATGTTTTACCTTATGTATGTTATTATTATTTTTGGTTCGGTTTGGGTTGCTGAGTGGCCACCTTTTGGGAACAAGCTGCTCACTCGGTTGGCCATATGTTCTCTGTATCTTGATTATTTGTAATCTTAGTTGTTTCCAACTATGGTTTGAGGGCTGGATTTGGATTTTGATTGTTTCAGTTCCTGGTCTTTGCATACTTTTTACTTTTACATGTTGTTTTATGTTTTATATCTCTTTTAGACAGATGCCAAGAGCCGGCTTTTTATTCTACGATGGTCCAGTGTTTGTAGAAAATGTTTGGTTCAACAATTTCAAACATGAAGCTGTCTACAAGATGGGAGCAATAGGTTTCAATAGAAATAATGAATTTGGTAGTTCTTCGATCAGTTCTGTGAAAAATGTATTATTTGGATTTGCAGATAGTGTAAGTACGTGTCATTTTAGTTTGAATATCGCACGAGACTTTGCGAAAAATACTTGCTACAGAATGTTTCACAATCAGGGTCCGTTTTTTCAAAACTAACGACGTTGTAGGCTTGTAACACTTTATATTTTCGAAATTGTAGCAAGCAAAACAATGCTATTGTTTGCCGAGAAAATGTTAGCACCTTTGACGTTATATGTACTAGAAAGAATCCTTGATTAACAAGTCCATTTCGAACAACTCAGCCCTGAATTCTGAGCTGCCCACCATATAATTTTTATCTATGTAACATTTATTGTTATTGCCAACCAATGGCATCATCGTCACTCATGATGCACATAATGGCTTTTTGTTCAAATATGAATTCTTTAAAATAGCAAAGTTTACTCAGTTCAACGTCAAAATATTTTAGAACACATGCCGTCTTTTGTAAAAAGGGTCCACTGTGATACATCTTCGCAAGCCTAGAGTACGAAGTCTATTTCGCTCCTTACGCACCCTTGGCCGACGGCCTATTGCGTAAGGAACGAAGTGGACTTAGTACCCTTGGCTTGCGAAGATGACTGATATATGTTTGATTTGCGAAAAATTAGTGTGTAAGGAGAAAAGTTTTATTTTCCAGTTACATGTATATTGTTTGATAAACGAATGTAAAATGTGTTGACGAGCTTCAAAGTAGGCTAACTTTAGGTCAGATGAATAATTAGAAGTGGCCATAAAAACTTCAGCCGTCTGGATCCAAATGCAGATTTTTAACCCATAAAGCGCAAAATAAAACCTCAGACAGTGACTGCAGAATTTGATTTTGCTAACTTTAAAGAACAATCCCTCGTCTAAGCTAAATCACATTTGAAATTAAAAGACAGGAGGGCAACAGTATAGATCCAGATGAAGGGACTCATTATGAGCCGCTTCATTTGGATCTTCGCCTTTTGCAAAATTCAACTATTTTCGTGTACAATAGTGCTTTAAGGGTTAATGTTGAGTCGTTTTGTTAAATATTTGGCATCCTATAGTCTGTTAAGGCAGTGTTGTCTTGTACATGTAAAAATAGTGCTTTTTGAGCAAATTGATTTGAGCAAAGGTAAATTACCATAACAATAACTGACGTATAAAGTCCACGTTTTACAGATGTCCAATGGTAACCGAGTATTTTTCGGAGACAGCACCGACTATGGATTTGACGATTTAGATGGTGATATAGTCTCGACGTTTCGTAACTATGACGGTACCATGTGGGGTTTGCCGTTTACACAGATGCTAAAACCACTGCCATTTCATCTGACAGCTGGGTGCTTCATCAGACCGAATGCAAATATGGCATTTTGCACTGAAAAATATGGAAAGGTAATTACTGTAAACACTTTTGAAATATCTGCGGTATCAAAATTTCGCAGTTCAATGAAAATGACATATTAGCGCATATTAATTTTGGCGGTCATGATATACCATGGCTCCAGAGAATAAAAATTATAAAATTTGATGAAAATATTTTTTCTTACTTTACTAGCTAACTATACATTGTGGCATCTTTTAGAATCGCCTCATCAAGGCGATTCTAATGGGGTGCCACATTATATAGTTAAATGGACAGCAGTAGACAAATTATAGTAAAATACTCAAAATAAAGTACTTATTTTTTTCTGAATGCGTCTGTTTAAGTATTAAATGTATGTAATATTGGTGGACTTGTTTTATCAATCGAAACTATGTAGTCTGGCCCATGTTCCTTCTTCTGAATGTACTCTCTGCTCTTGAAGGAACTCTTTATGATTTTAATTGTATTTTAGCGCTGTTACTCTAACCGTCAATATCGCCAAAATAGAAAAAAACGCCAAATATAAGTGTTTTACAGTAGTTGATTGATATTTAGAGTCATAAAGACCATTTCAATGGAGGCTTAGGTCAGATCAAAGTTGCTGTTTGCGTGACATGGATGAAAGTACTGTGGTATTTTATGCGAGATAGTAACGCGTCAGTTGAAATATATACAATGAAAAATAACCGCGTTCTAACTTTCGCTCAAGCCAGAGGAAGATTTTTATATCACAAAACGCAACAGGTAGTATCAATCGTACTGATATTTGTTTTGATCTTGATGGTTTTGAACACAGCATGTGGTATTGCAAGGAGCCCCAGTAGCTCAGTTGGTCCAGCGCTGGCCGGCTGGGCTAGCGGTCTGGATTCAATTTCGGCTGAAGGCTAAAATCTAGACCTCCATTGCACACAGCCTTTCATTATCACCTTCCCATCGCATGATATGACTTAAAATTCTTTTAAAAACTGCGTAATATCGTAAGTTATCCATCCATCCATGTGACTGCCAATTTTACTGCACATTTGTGGTTGGTTTCAGATAAGATTCGACATAATGAAAGGAAATCCAAAATCAAAGATACTAGGAGTTCGGGATGACATTCCCTCAGCTACGGTAACCCAGGATGCGATGAATGCTTGTGAATTTCTAACTGCGCTGGGAGGTCGGTACAGTTATACTTTTCATTTTATGGAAATGGTTCCTGAAGAGTTTGAAATCTTTGGAGATGGGGTTGAAAAGTAATTTTGTTTTTCATTTTAGTCCGTTTAATCGTTTCCATTACTCCGATTCAGTGTGTAGGATATTATTTTCTTAACCCATTAATGCCTAGCGCCCCAAAAATGGGATATAGGCAAACAGTGCAGACCCAGATCAGACGCCGCGTTTGCGGCGTCTGATCAGGGTCTACACTTTTTGCATACAACAAATGGGTATTTTCCTCAAAATAAAACAAAATTCGAAAAATAAACTTAACCTGACAACCCTTAAATGACAAATGGACTCGTCCAAAATAATTAGATGGAAGAGTCCACTAGACATTAATGGGTTAATAATAATGGAAGTTAGCCTGCTTCATTTGATGTCACAGCTTCACATCTCAAATTACTTTTTGGTTTGGAAAAGTTTAGACCTGCTCGTAGAATTAGCCGATCAATGCTATGTTTAAGTAAGTAAGTAAAGGCTTTATTTAAAGAGGGTGACAACATTTAGCATAACTAGCTAATCTTCCATGAGGCCGTCTAGAAGTATTACATACACAGTGTACAGGAATATACAAGTAGATTCAAATAGTGATACAGGAATGCAACAGCAATACAGTATCACCAGTTTCACTATTATAAGCTGATCATGGTATAAAAAGACTTTATTTAAAAATAGATTTATTCAAAATAAGAAAAAAGAAAATTTATTCAGTTCTGTTACACTTAGACGCTGAGGGAAGACTAAGAGCGTTCAACATAATTGTGACAGGGTCTGGCATGTTGAGCCTTACGGAGCGAAAATTGGAAATTTTGTTTTTAACGTTTTCATATTTATTAGTGCTTCGAGAATAGATTTTGAGAAGCACAAAGAAATAGCGCTAAGGTTTACTGCAAAAGCAAACGAAATTCACACCCACCCGATTTGTTGTTTTCGCTTCACTGATAGGACACAATTTACACACTAGCTGGATAAACCTTTAAAACTCTGGTTCGTGACATCGCTTTTCAAAGTTCTGTGATGAGAGCATTCTTAAAAGAGTGTATATGAAGAAAATTAAACACGGCGATAGAAATGTTGAATCACTCTTTTCAGGTGATGCTTTGAAATTTATTAGTCAGTGCGCGGAAATACAATTAACTTTGGGCGCAAATTCTATGACGTCACTTTCATTCCTCGTTTAGTGACGTAAACGTCGCACCTCCACAAGGCTCATGGCACGAACATCTAGATATGATAACCTCTAAGGCATGGCAGCGTATCAATATTATGCGAAAATTAAAATTCGTTCTAGATAGAAAATCATTGCAGTCTATTTATTTCGCATTCATAAGACCAGTCTTAGAATATGCAGATGTTGTTTGGGACAATTGTTCGAAATATGAGGAAGAAGAGTTAGAAAAAATACAATTAGAAGCTGCAAGAATAGTTACTGGAACTACAAAATTAGTCTCAATTGATAAGTTATACATAGAAACAGGGTGGGAGTCTCTCAAGTCCAGAAGAAGACAACACAAGTTAACTCTCTTTTATAAAATGACAAACAACGTCACACCAAACTATCTCTCTTCCCTTCTCCCCTCACAAGTTGGAAATATATCGAGGTATAATTTAAGAAATCAAGAAAACTATCAAAATATAGACTGTAAATCCCAAATGTATTTTAATTCATTCTTGCCGTCGTCAATACGTGAGTGGAATTCACTTGATGACTCTGTGTGTTCATCACAATCATTAAATTGTTTTAAAAGAAGTATAAACGCTTCTCGCGAAATCCCCAAATACTATCTTTTTGGTAACCGAAAAGGACAGATCTTACACACAAGATTAAAAACTGGTTGTAGTTCTTTGAATTACCACTTATTTCGCAAGAATATGATAAATGATGAATTTTGAGTTTGTGGTAATAGAGAGGACACCAATCATTTCTTTTTTGACTGTCCGCAATTTTATTTACAAAGGCAAGTTATGATTGATAAACTTCTTGGAAAGTGCAATTTGTCTTTAGATACTTTATTGTACGGAGACACTCACCTGAATTATCAACAAAACATAGAAATATTTCAAGTTGTGCAGGATTATATAATTAGAACGAAACGATTTTCTTAATTTTTATCGCTACATAGCTAAATTATGTCTATCTTAAAGTGTCTAGGGTGTTCAGGGCGTGCTCGGTAGAGCCATAAAGATACCGTGAACTCTCTCTCTCTTTCTGTTTCTCTCTCTCTCTCTTTTTTGGTTTCCTATTTCCTCGTATATTCATATTACTATTTCTCTTTAAGTTTCTTGCTTACTATAGATTACTCTGTAAACGTGTATTCATATAGTTACATTTTTCTTGTATTGTTGTATTAGTTCACAATATATATGAGCTTAGCATTGCGCTTGAGGTCTATATTTCAAAGCTAACTGTATGCAAAATAATTGACATACCTGTATCTGGGAAACAGATTTTAAAAAAGTCAATGACTTTCTTCTGTATCCCATTCATTGTACTGTGTGCTAATTGTTGTATCTCTGTTTTGTTGTACATGTACAGTATCTTTGAAATAAATATTGTTTAACCTAAGGCTCAAAATCGCAGGCACTGTCACATATGTGCACATTTTATTGTACGAAAATTTGGTGATATCTTTGTGGTTATGCAATTTAAAGTCTCCATAGTCCTATTAGTGGTAAAAATCGTCGAAGCACAACTCCTTATAAAATTGGTACAGCCTTCAGAAATGATGATGATATGTCGGTTGTTGTGCTTTTTGTGTGATATAACTGGCAAAAAAAAGATGGAATTAGGTATTTGGAAAAAAAAGACAAGTCACTTCGTAAAAATACGGTTTTCGTTTCTGGTTCCCCGTTGGGCAATTAACTCACACGACAGCGTGACAAAAAAATGAGATCCTTGCCTTACATTGTATTTTTACCAACTATCAAAAGACTGTACATTGTATTATTACCTCTTGTACCTTGTATTGTTACTGCTTGTACATTGTATTTTGACCATGTAATGAGACTTGTGAAATCGAAAGTAGGTCATATTAGTTGCCAACTAAAATGACCTAGATATTTTTTCAAAGCGTTTTTATGAGAAACCCAAGGGCGCATTAATTTTTCAAAGCCAGCCAATCACGATCATATACAATGAAGAAACTGTAGTGAAAGCTTGCAGCGATACTTCACGATAAAACATTTCATGCTGATAGAGCAATGGGGCCTTTAAAATATGAAACTTCAAGCCATTTGAGGAAACATAAATATAGTGATAAAACAATTAGTAATAATAATAACAGCAAAGAATCTAGTTCTTTTCTACAGAAACGAATGGGTCAGATTTGGAATCTGTATTCCCCGTAACGCCAAATTCGATCTGTTTACCTGGACACCACACTGGCTACCTGGACTAGAACACTGGACAGCTGTTGACTCACTAGAAGAACTAGAAAATAACACTAAAGATGGTAAAAAGTACCACTTCAACAATTCAACGGGGTAGGTATTAGACCAAAACAGTCGGAATAAGGAATTAGCACTTGTGTTAGACTGACCATTTATATAATACATGTTAACTCTCGATATCTCAAAATCTAAGTTCAACTTAAACTACTGATATCTCAAAAGTAAATTTTCTGGTTCCAGAAAATTTACTTGAAGATACCAGTAGTTTGAGAAATTTGAAGAAGGAGCTGAAATTTGTAGAAAAATGAGTACTGTGTCCAAACTACATTCTCTGATATAAGAGGGTACTTTGAGATATCAGTGTTTGAGATAACGAGAGTCAACTGTATCCACTCGTTGTTTTGACTCACATGATTTATACAGAAAGATTAAAAATACATATAAAATCACTCGCACTTTGTATAGAATCACTCGCTTGTTATACTGCAGGGTCGGGTCTGTTAACTTCGGACAGCGAGTAAATTCGGAGTAAAATTCCAGATGAGACGGCTCATCAGGATTTTCACTGTTTGCCCTGTTAATTTTGTTATAATTCCAAACAATTGAAATATGAAGGAAACAATGTTACTGTCTGAATTTACAAGCTGTCCGAATTTACCAGACATGATCCTATGTAAAGTTACGCGTACGTTATACAGAATTACTTTTTATTTATACGAAAACTTACTTTACAATGCAAAACATAAATTTTAATGCGCATTTTAACGATTCATTGATCGCCCTAACATCTATGCAGGTGAATTGCTATGAGCCTTGCTAACATGGGCAAAAAAATCGTTCCATTTGTTGTTTTAAAACTTTATTTAATTGGGCTTCAGCAAGTTATAAGGCATTTTGTAAGAAGTCAAATTGCACATGAAACTCTACCAATAATATGTGATCCTACAACACAAAATTAATTTTAAGCAACGAATAACACATGGCTTTGTTAATACAAAAATTGAAAATTGAAATAATGGTGACCTTTTCGACTATTAGGCTGAATCAAAAAAAAATATATGGAATAAAACAACATACATGCTTTGCAATTTAATGGGGTATGGGATTTCTATAGTTGGAAAATAATGCAAATTTTTACAAGATATACAAGGTGCAGAAAACTTATAAGAGGTAGAAGGAAATTCCTAAGGCGAGCACACAAAAATTGTATTTTCAGAAGCATGGATTGCTAGAATGATACATAGGGGAAATTCGGGTAACTTCGGACAGCGGGTAATTTCGGACACTGGCATTGTTTCCTTCATATGTCAGTTGTTTGGAACTAAAACTAAAATTAACAGGCCAAACAGAGAAAATCCTGATGAGACGGCTCATTATGAGCCGTCTCATCTGGATTTTCACTGTTTGCAACTGTATGTCCGAATTTACCCGCCTGTACGAAGTTACCCGACTCTCCCCTAAAGCTTTTATTCTCGTAGAAATTGTTAATGCCAGTCTTGTGTCTGAAAAATAAACATATTGAAGTAGATATTTTTCCATTTAAAATTGCTGAACGGAATAAGCGTTTTATATTTTCATATGAAATGACCATTTAATTTAATTATGATTTTTTTGCACTGTATGTAAGAGTCATTTTGTTGAGATTTTCAGACTTTCTTTTATTGTTAAACTCCGAGTAACCAGAAAATGCTTAGAGTCCCGTAAATAGGACACATTCAAATAGTGCAAACCCAGGTCAGACACCGCAATACGCGGCACCTGATCAGGGTCTATACTATTAGTACAAACCAAATTGGTATTTTTCGTTGAACTAGAATAGAAATGATACAAATTACTAAACCAGACACCCCTAAATTGACAAATGGGACTCATCCATTTGATTAAGTTAAACTATTCCACTGGACATCAATGGGTTAAATTGATATACAAAATTCATCGAAAATAGATGTTGGTTTATTAATTACCTATTACATTGCTCTGATGTCGATTATTTATCGAATATTTGAGATAATTACAGCATCAATGCCAAAGTTTCATAACAAACTTTAAGGTGTATATGTATACTACAATTGTTTTCGCCATTTGTTAAAAGCAAAACAACATGTGTGACCTCAACTCGGAACATCGCTCGGCCAATTCCGTTGATTCACGGAATTGACCGAGCGATGTTCCGAATGACGGTACCTCCTGTTTGCTTCCCTGGACGAAGTAGCCTTTATAATGTAGACTACACTTAAATAAGAGAATTTGCTCTGCTTGTTAGCTCTTTTTTAAGTAGTATAGCTCTTCTGGAAGGATTTTGTCGGCCAAAGGAGCATACAGGAAATCTTAAAAGTTCTTCTCAAAATAGCGTTGTACCGGTACATCTTAAGTACACATTTAGCTAAAGACTGTAGATCACAGGGTATAATCGATTCCGCCAATTTTCGCTTCCTGCAGAGACTGTCCGTCATATTTGGCTTCCGCCGAAACTGTCCGCGAACTCTTGCTTCCTGCAGAGACGAATGTCCTCGAAAACTGGCTTCTTGCCGAGACTATCCGCGTGACTCTGCTTCCTGCCGAGCGCCTCGGCAGGAAGCAGAATCACACGGACAGTATCTGCAGGAAGCCATTTATCATGTACAGAAGTCTCGGCAGGAAGCAAGAGTTCGCGGACAGTCTCGGCGGAAGCCAAATAGGACGGACAGTTCCTGCAGGAAGCGAAAATTGGCGGAGTCGATTATACCCTGTGTAGATGTGAAAGCGATATGAATAACTTTTATGGTTTTATAGGATGTTGTATATCAAGCTGATATCACTGGAGACAAGACCCGACTATTATCACGGAGATTGTAAGGGCTATTGTCCACGAGTGAAGATTACTATCCTAAGTGGAAACCGGTCAGACAGTGACTGTAGAACAAGAATTTTTACCACTGAACAACTGAACAGCAAGTCAGATGTACGTATTGTCTCCCTATGTATTAGAATGTGTACAGGTCCGATACTCACCAGTAAAAAAACATTCCATGCCAGGCTATTTCCTAAACAGTCTCCTATACGATCCCTGACAGTCTGAACATTAGCCTCTCTCAATACTGGCAATTAAGATTTTTCGGTCTTTTGGGGTTATTTTTAGCTCCTCCTGTGAAAAATCACCCATTTTCCTTTTTTTTTATCCAAACTTGTTCTTAATGCCTATGCTGAAGTCAGCTACAATCAGTTCGTGATATATATAGATCATAGATAATATTTGACTTTTTATTAGTTTAAGATCGTAAAGCAGCAGTTTCATGGTAGGAGTAAAAAATGACACTGTTGGTCTTCATGAGTGAAATAACCCAGAAAATCCAAAATCCTATTTTCACTTTTTACAGTGAAAATATCGATTTCGAGTCTACTGAGAAATTCCAATATTTCATTTGTAAGCATCAGTGGAATACGATATGTCATAAGACCCGATGCCGCTAACCCTTATATCTTGTCCAAAAACTTGTAGGCTGTATATCCATCCACTGTTTGCATCTGGCATTTAAGTGATAGAACCATATATCGTTATCATGTAAATCATACAAATGTTTATGAAGCTTATGAATGGACATCTTTGGTAGCACACAGGCACCTGACGAAAAGATTTATAGACATATCCTGTCTGTTTCATGCCACAATGTTTTTCAGTCAGATAAAACAACAACAACAAAAAACAGCCGTTTCCTAATGGTATTTTACACAAGTGTAAAATACCATTAGGAAACGGCTGTAGATCTATATGCATGTTTTTTAAGATCTAAAAAAAGCATCGTGGCATGAAACCCCTTCCGCCAGGTGCCTGTCTTATCTCTTTTACAGCTAAGCAATATTCCACAGTCAGTCTCAGTCATACCTGCTTCTTCGCCAACTCCACCAAAGGTAATTTAATTCAAATATATAACGCAACAGAAGTTTCTGAGTTTTATCGATACCCGAAAGCGACACGACAAAACCAACAAAGTGGCGTATGTGCCAGCAAAGACTCATATCTACTTGGTCAGCAGTCCAGTCTAATGAAAGTCTTTACTGTCCGCTTTAAGGGGAAGCGAAGGGTCCAGGCTAGCTCCATGCGGACAGCGAAGACACTGATCAGAACGGACGGATGCCCAGGCTGGTCTGAGTCTTCGCTGGGCGCACATGACACTTTGCTTGTTTTGTCGTGTCGCGGCTCGTAAATGTTATTCGTGAGAATCTGTAACTTTAAAGCCAACTGAAATATTTACAAGATACTTCACAGATATATAGAAAAGGTCGAGACGGTGTGTTGCGTACAATAACGACAACCTTTGCTTTATTTCTTTATGAATTATTTCCGCTAATTCTTTTAGCTATCTTTCGTGTCCGCTCCATAACTTGAATACCCTCTGAAATATTTTATGATACTTAGAAATTATGGTGAATAGATCATGACGATGTGTCGCGTACATGAATGGCAACGCTCGCTTCATACATTTTGAGTAATTTCCTCTGGAGATTTGAGCTACAATTTTGAGTCCGCTCTATATTTTTACATCCATTCGAAGTGATATGAAAACAGGCACTCCCTATAGACGAGCTAATCGTTCTTTTCAACGTGTGGATGGTATGATAAAACCTCTCTATGGCTGCTATCATGTTAACTCTAAAAGTTTCGGAAAAAAAATGCATGGTCGAA
Organism: Ctena decussata; assembly: GCA_963989385.1. Lineage (NCBI taxonomy): Eukaryota > Metazoa > Mollusca > Bivalvia > Lucinida > Lucinidae > Ctena > Ctena decussata. Next base: position 23,498,654 of record OZ022510.1, on the reverse strand, counting down.
GTGTAGACCCTGATCTGACTACTCATTGTAGCTGTACAACGTTTTTGTCGTATGAAATTTGTAATACTATTATATCAACTCAACAGTCGCGAATTCCGTCTGACAAATTGACTAGAAACTTTCAGAGAACATTCCACACCCAAACCCCCTAGTGATTTTTCCCCCTGGAAAATGGGCTATTTTTTTTTTAAAATTTCTACTCTACTGTGCTTTCTTTTGTCTCTAAATGTCACACAACGCGCAGTCTCCTTGCATTTTGTATACTGACCGTGTAGTGATCTACGCAAAGAAGCAGTTAACGTTGACGTCATTTTGGTAGGACCGAAATGTACATGCATGCTGAACAGACTACGTTTTTGTGAAGACTGGTCAGGGTACTCACTGTTTGCACATATACATGTATTCTATACTTAGGGCTGGGGCGCTGGTAAAACAAGGCCTTTCTACAGTCGACAACAGAAAAGTGGTGCGTATGGCCCCTGGTCAGAATGGTCGCCATGCTCAGCAACTTGTGGAGGTAGGTCATCTATCAGAATGATACATAGAGGATCTTACATGAGTGCTCATTTATTATTGAATTTATTAAACGAGTTGGGGAAAAAGATAAGATGCGAGGCTATATCGAGCATCTTCTCGATTTTCCCCAACGCGTTTAATAAATTAAATAATACAGGAGCACGAATGCAAGATTCTATTTATCATATGACACTAAAAATGCATTTTATTAGCCAATTATGCTCTAAAACGTTACGATCTCTCCATTAGAAAACGCAACGTTTTATAAACGTCAACGCATAACGTTACGACGTGATTTGCATAATTAATCCACTAGTGGATTATTCTTTTAAAGCATGGCTTTATTACACTCTCAGATGCTACGTCAATTGATAAATTTTCCTACTCTAGTCAGTTCTAGCCCACAACATTGCAAGGTCGTTGGGGCACCACAGATGACTTTGCAACTGTTACAATCCATTTCCACCTGGTCTTGGTCTCACTTTTCCTAGCTGCACTTGCATCGGCTATCCATCTTTTCTACTGAGCACCACGTTTTCCATTAACTATGCCCTGTCGAATCGTCTTTGCAAATTCAGAAAACCCCGGCATGTGTTTCCATTGCTTAACCTTGCTCATGAATTTGACACGGCACGCAGTTCTGCTTGGAGCTTGGATTACATTTAATTTCTATTGATTCGCTTATTTTTAGCTCACCTGAGCCGAAGGCTCAGAGGTGAGCTTATAGGATGGGAGTCGAGCCGTCGTCCGTCCGTCCGTGGGTGGGTGCGTGCGTCAACACTTTCAAACATAAGTATCTCAGAGACCAGTGGGCCGATCGCAATCAAATTTTATCTGAAGCATCATTTGGGTGGGGGAAAGGCTGCATTAGGTTTTGGTGCCGATCAGCTCAGAACTCTGGTTTCCATGGCAACAGATAGCCCCCATAGGGTTATAATGGGGAAAACGGCGTCATCACGTTTTCTCGACTGTTTTTGATTAGATCCCTATCATACTTGCAGGTAATGATGACATACACAAGAGCTTGGATGAGTTCGAAATTTGGTCGGATTCGAGCACAGACTACGGAGTTAGCTGCCCTTGAGCGTTTGAAAAAAATCCCATAGGGTTATAATGGGGAAAATGGCGTCATCACGTTTTCTCAACTGTTTTTGCTTAGATCCTTATCATACTGGCAGGTAATGATGACATACATAAGAGCTTGGATGAGTTCAAAATTTGGCCGGATTCGAGCACAGACTACGGAGTTAGCTGCCCTTGAGCGTTTGAAAAAAATCCCATAGTGTTATAATGGAGAAAACAACGTCATCACATATTTTTAGAAAAACTTTGTCATCGCTCTATTGCCTACATTTCTCAACGGATATTAAAATAACTTCACACAAATGTAGGGCGTGACAATATCTCGAGCAAGTTCGACTTTCAGGATGCTTCGGCTAAGGTCAAGGTCACTGTGGCTATTTTTAGAAAAACTTTGTCAGCGCTCTAGCACCTACATTTCTCAGCAGATTTTAAAATAACTTCACACAAATGTAGGGCATGACAATATCTCGAGCAGTTTCGACTTTCAGGATGCTGGGCCCAAGGTCAAGGTCACTGTGGCTATTTTTAGAAAAACTTTGTCAGCGCTCTAGCACCTACATTTCTCAGCAGATTTTAAAATAACTTCACACAAATGTAGGGCATGACAATATCTCGAGCAAGTTCGACTTTCAGGATGCTGGGCCCAAGGTCAAGGTCACTGTGGCTATTTTTAGAAAAACTTTGTCAGCGCTCTAGCACCTACATTTCTTAGCAGATTTTAAAATAACTTCACACAAATGTCGGGCATGACAATATCTCGAGCAAGTTTGACTTTCAGGATGCTGCGCCCAAGGTCAAGGTCACTGTGGCTATTTTTAGAAAAACTTTGTCAGCGCCCTAGCACTTACATTTCTCATCAGATTTTAAAATAACTTCACACAAATGTGGGGCATGACAATATCTCGAGCAAATTTGACTTTCAGGATGCCGCGCCCAAGGTCAAGGTCACTGTGGCTATTTTTAGAAAAACTTTGTCAGCGCTCTAGCACCTACATTTCTAAGCAGATTTTAAAATAAATTCACACAAATGTAGGGCATGACAATATCTCGAGCAAGTTTGACTTTCAGGGTGCTGCACCCAAGGTCAAGGTCACTGTGGCTATTTTTAGTAAAAACTTGGTCATAGCTCTAGCGCCTACATTTCTCAACGGATTTTAAATCAACTTCACACAAATACAGGGCATGACAATATCTCAAACAAGTTTGACTTCCAGGGTGCTGCACCCAAGGTCAAGGTCACTGTGGCTATTTTTAGAAAAACTTTGTCAGCGCTCTAGCACCTACATTTCTCAATGGATTTTAAAATAACTTCACACAAATGTAGGGCATGACAATATCTCGAGCAAGTTCGACTTTCAGGGTGCTGTGCCCAAGGTCAAGGTCACTGTGGCTATTTTTAGAAAAACTTTGTCATGGCTCTAGCACCTACATTTCTCAACGGATTTTAAAATAAATTCACACAAATGTAGGGGATGACAATATCTCGAGCAAGTTTGACTTTTAGGGTGCTGCAATCAAGGTTTTTGATTAGATCCTTATCATACTTGCAGGTAATGATGACATACATAAGAGCTTGGATGAGTTCAAAATTTGGCCGGATTCGAGCACAGACTACGGAGTTAGCTGCCCTTGAGCGTTTGAAAAAAATCCCATAGTCTTATAATGGAGAAAACAACTCATCACATTTTCATTTTTCATCGGATCCTCTTCATACTTGCAGGTCATGAAGATATGCATAAAAGCTTGGATTAGTTAGCATTTTGACTAGATCCCACCACTGACTATGGAGTACCTGCCCTGAGCATCCAAAAAATCAATGTCGCCACTTTTTCTTGGTTTCTACTGATCTGATCCTTTTCAAACTTGCAGATAATGAGGAAATGCATAATATCTTAAACAAGTTCAAATTTTTGGCCAGATCAGGCCAACCACTGCGAAGTTAGCTGCCCTTGACAGCTCTGTCTATTGTGCTCTTGATCGGATACTTTTTAAACTTGCATATATTAAATGAGAGCATACATTATGTTTTGGATCAGTTTAATTTTCAGCCTGATTGGACCACTGACTGTGGAGTTAGCTGCCCTTGAGCATCTTAAATATCCCTATAGGTTTACAATGTCTCTCAGGTGAGCAATTGTTGCCCTTTGGGCTACTTGTTTTTTGTTTTCTTTAACAGAGTGGCTATTACCAGTCGACTGACAATAGCAATAATATTCTAAAATCGCTATTGACAGTTTACTGGTAATAGCCATTTTACATTAAAATCGCTGTTGCCAGTTGACTGTTCAACGCATTTTCGTAAAATGGCCACTGCCAGTTGACTTGTCGTAGCGACTTTGACGTGAAATGACTAGTACCTGTCGACCGTTACTAGCGATTTCAACGTTATATGGCTATAACCAGTCAACTGATACTAAACCTTTCCTTTCTTTAAATGCCAGAAGACGTGTGAGAGGCAGCCAGTACGAGCACACCCGTTTCTGACACGGAAGAACACATTTAAGTTGTATTGTTGTTATAGGTGGTGTACAAACTCGCAGCAGACAGTGTGACGCACCGTCCCTCCAAAATGGCGAGTACATTTGTGACGGCCAGCCAGAAGAAGAACGGCCATGTAGCAATGACGCATGTGGTAATGTTAATTTGTTCACTTTTCTTTTATGACCAAGTCTGCCGTAAAAATTCCAGTCATCTGCGGATTAATAAAGTTGCCTCAGAAATAAAAAAAAACGCGCTCTTGTTTAACTTTTTAAGCACCAAAAAGCAGAAAACAAAATTTACGTCTGCAAAAGTTAAAAAAATGCCTTGTCCAAGACATTTTATATTGAGAATTCAAAGACTAGAGGGCAAAAAGTGTAGATCTAGATGAAGCGGCTCACTTGAGTAGGTTTGAAACCCCGAGAGAATGTATAGATTGTGCTACATTCGCGATGAAGGGAGAATAAAATAAATATGACTTGTAAAGACAAGGGAACCTTTGCTACCGGCCATATAACGCAATTTTCAGTACTGATGTTGTCAGGGTACACAACATTCTAACGCAGTTATGAATATAATGCAACGTCTGATTGGATAACGTCAAACATTTTCGACAATATATCATGCGATATACTGTCGCAAACCCGATGTCATTATAGAACGTCACTTCCCATTGGCAGACGTTTGGTTTAACGTTGCTGAAAGCGCTTTCTTTCGATGCATATTAGTACACTTTGAGAGGTGAACATGTAAAAGTGCATTAGAATGGGGATAACTGTATTGACATTTGTCATTTGGGGAGGTGAATCGTCGATTTTATGGTCGCAAATTGGGTTTTACGGCTCCGCTGGCGCATCGCCGTAAAACGAAATTTCCGACCATAAAACCGACGATTTACCTCCCCAAATGACAATTCTGAATACAGTTATCCCCTAAATATTTTATCTGTCTTGTTGCTCTCTAAGTAAATGCTTGTTTGTTAACTGACTTCCATGTTTTCAACTTGTTAGTAGGTGGGCAACTATCACACATTAGTAGTTTTTAGTAAAAACTTTAACAAACATTTTTTGAAAATTTTCCTAATCAGAAACAAACACAGGCTAATGCCAGCATTACAATGTTTTACAAAATGAGTTTTAGAAGAATGCCATTTGACTGTTACCAGGCTCCAGGGTTTACTTGAACATTAAAGGCCCCATTGCTCTATCAGCATGAAATATTTTATCATGAGGTATCGCTGCAAACTTCTCACTACAGTTTTGCCATTGATTATTATCGTGATTGGCCGGCTTTGAAAAACCAAAGCGTCCTTGAGTTTACCATAAAATAGATTTGAAAAAATAACTAGGTCATTTTAGTTGCCAACCAAAATGACCTACGTTCGATTTCACAAGCTTTATTTCATGATAAAAATACAACGTACAGGCGGTAAAAATATTAGGTACAGGTGTTTAACAGGTGATAAAAATACAAAAAATAATTAGGCAAGGATCCCGTTGATTGTGCCGCTGTTGCATTATTGCAATGCCTAAATGGGGAACCAGAGACGAAACCCGTATTTTATCATGTTTATGGAGAGACTTATCATTTTTTTCAAAATACCTTGTTCCTTCTTTTTTGCCGGTTATATGCTACAAAAAAATCACACCAACCGACATATTTTCATCAATTCTGAAGGCCGTACAGGTTTCATAATGATTTGTAATTTAACGGTTTTTACCTTTGATAGGACTATGGAGACTTTATATATTTTTTTTATTATTTTCTGTTTTTTATCTTTATAGTTATTAATGGCGGATTCTCAGACTGGTCACGCTGGACAGATTGTTACTCCACCGTAAATTGCCAAGGCCTACAGTCGAGAAAAAGATTCTGTATAAATCCCGTACCCCAGGGTGGGGGCACGTACTGCAAGGGCTCGATCGAAGAAGTTAAGCCTTGTTTAGTGTGTAATCCTTATTCCAAAGACAGATTATATGATATTGGGCCTAAAATATCAATAGAACAGATACAGAAACTCCAAAAGATTGGTGGAAAGACAAAAAGTGCCAAAGGCGCTGATGTCATGTATAAAAGAAAAATGACATCAAGTGACAGTGATGATGTTATAAAGTATGACATGACAATAGATAATTTAAACGGGTAGTGAAAATATAATGGTATATACCGTTACCATTGGTATTGGGTCAACTTGAATGGTTACATTAGTTAACTGAATGTGACTGAATCGACTATCTAGTATTTTAGCCTTTTGTTTTCAAAGAATAACTGCTTTTGTGACTTGCTGTGTGCTCTCCTGGGTGACAAAAACCTTTTTCTTAAAATGGAGCAATCTCTAAAAGCAATGGTGCATTTTTTCCTTTACGAGTTGACCACCAGTGTAAGGGTGGGGTGGGGTTGGGGTTGGGGTGTGGAGTTGGGGAGATGGAAATGAAAAGGTGGTGTAGCTTCCCATAAAAAAGTCGACCAAGTTTAGTATGATACACTGCAAAACTCTGACCAGGCTGCTCATGAAGAGCAGTCTGTCTAATCAGGTTTTGCTCTGGTTGCTTAATTACGTTTACGATTAGTTAAGGCCTTTACACTAGAAAAGGTATCGTCGGACGTGTGATACCAGAGAAATCTCAGATCATATAAGATGTCTGCGAAGATAGTTTTGTCTCCGGTCCTGAATATATAGAATACTCAGAATGATTAGATTGTTAAAGCAAAATTCTGATCAGACTAGATACGGACACATAGCTGATCTAATCATTGGCTATATGCGTATGTCATAAGATCTCGTGATCCAGTATACTAACTTCGATTTCGTAGCTTAAATTCTTTGTAAACGCAGATGGTTAGGTACCGTATGGCCCAGTGCAGACAGGAAAATACGGTGTACAGATCACTCTGCATTTCTGTGCAGTCTTATAAGAGTCATTCTTGTTTGTATGAGAGAGTTTTTGTTTTTCAGTTTCTTCTCTGTCTCAGTCTCCTTCTCTCTCTCTCTCTGTGATCAATTGTACCGGATCTGTAAATGGTCAATATGAGAATATACACAGGCTGATTTGATTTTTTTTTCAAACCAAAAAAGTCTTGGCAGCAAGTATGTATTTTATCTTTATTCTGGAGTCAATGACTGTTGTCTTTGCAAAGGAGACTACGAGACGACGGTAGAAATTATTGAAGAAAAAAAGATATATACTTAAGGACAAAAGTTCTGTACGGATGTTAGATTAACATCCGTGCAGAACTTTTGTCCTTAAGTATAATACCAAGAATACCGACAGACTGAATCATTTTCTGTTAGACTAATACCATTAAGTACGGTCACACATGTATAATTCCCATACGATTAAAGGATACGATGCGTAAGTTTTACGCTAGTCATCTACTATGACGAAACTGTAGTGAGAAGCTTGCAGCGATTCCTTAAAATAAACTATTTCATGATTTTTTACCACTGATAGAGCAATAGAGAACTGAAATTACGAAAAGAAACCCTAGAATGATTTGAGGTTAACACTGAGCAACTGTTCCAATATTTGAAATTAAATGAGAAGTACATGTATCATTTTATTGTTTGTTTTTCTGCGGAAACATCGATCAAAGTCAGTGGCTTAATCCATAATAATCTCCCCATATTTCAATTATGCCTAAAATATTTAAACCGAGATGAGTGAGAACATGTCCTAGGGAAGTTATTCTGGCTGAGAACAATTTGTCTCCGAGTAATTTGGGCTCCTCTTAACGGAACTAGAAAAGCTATTTGTAAAACTATATGCCCCCACCCATATGCCTGACCATAAAAGGGAATGGTCTGTACTTAAATTGTTGACGGAAATTGCTCAAAAGTTAATCAGTCTATTTACTTATCAACCCCAGTCAGCTGAACAAGGTTCAGTTCCCTAGCTCAAATATTTTTCAAGATATCTTGCTGACAAGTTCAAACTGCCGAAATTTTCAATGGGCCATAACTCCAAAAAAAATGACGGAAATCATTCAAAAGTTAATCATTTCATTTACTTATCATCTACAATTAGCTAACCCTATTTCAAGTCCCCGGCTCATATAATTTTCGAGCTACCTTGCTGACAAGTTTAAATGTAAAAAAAATTTAAAGGGATTTAACTCCGAAAAAATGACTGAATTCGTTTAAAAGTAAATCAGTTCATTTTCTCATTATCTCCATGCAGCTAACCAGTTTTCACGTCCCTAGCTCAAATACTTTTCGGGATGTCTTGCTGACAATATAAAAATGCCGAAATATATTCAATGTGATGTCACTCCGTAAAAAGAATTGACAGAACTTGTTCAAAAGTTAATTTGCTCATTTACTTATCATCTCCAAACAGCTGACCAAGTTTCAAGTCCCTTGCTCAAATGCTTTCGGGATATCTTGCTGACAAGTTTACAATGACGAAATTTTCAAAGGGCCATAACTCGAAAAATGACAGCATTCGTTTAAAAGTTAACCTGTTCATTTACCATTCATCTCCAATTAGCTGAGCAAGTTTCAAGTTCCTACCTCAGTTAATTTTTTGAGATATTGTGCTGACACATTTAAAATGCCGAAATTTGCAAAGGGCCATAACTCCGAAAAAAATTGACGGAATTCGTTCATATTTACTTACCATTCCCAATAACAAGGCAAAGTTTCAAGTTCCTAGCTGAAATACTTTTCGAGATTTCTTGCTGACAAGTTTCCATAATGTGTTTTTTCAAAGGGACATAACTCTAAAAAGAGAGACAACTCGGCCAAGAAAGATACGGGTCAACTAGATTTATGGTAAACCCATATGAAAATTCAAAACTGTAGCATGCACGGTTTTTCCACATATTGTATCGGCGTGGCGAATGGAAAGGTCAGACGGACGGACAAACGGACGTACAACCCAGAGGCAATTAGGACCCCTCAACTGCTTCAAAGTTGGGGGGGGGGGGATAAAAATGTTTCCTCAGGTACAGGATTCTTTCTTTTAACCCATTAATGTCCAGTGGAATAATATATACCTATCAAAAAGATGAGTCCATTAGTCAATTTCGGGATGTCTGATTTAGTAAGTTGTTTCATTTTTATTCTTTTTTGAGAAGAAATAGCCATGTTTTTGCAACTAGTATAGACTCTGATCAGTCGCCGCATTTTGCGGCGTCATATCTTATTTTGCACTGATTTATGGGACGTTAGGCGTTAATTGGTAGAAGCAATAATAGTAGAATCGGTGTCATCGCGAGCAATCTTTATCATACGAGTTCTCACAAACAGTCAGTACAACTTCAAAATGATTAATAATAATGATAATGATAAACTACTCAATACAATTTTTCTTTTATACTTTTCAATGAATTATAGAGATTTCTCGGTAAAATCGAAACTGATAATCTCACTGTTTCAAACAGTGAAAAAATATCACTTTCGATTTCACTGTTTCAGAAATAGGATTTTTGTGAAATAACCTCAAGTTTATATTAGTTAATTGGCTAATTCTTATCTGGCTTGACAAAAATTACGTCACGCATGTTTGCACGTCATTACAACGTTAATGACGTCACTTAAAGCACCAGCGTTATATTGTTACTGCGCGCGACGTCAGGTTGCCTAAGTCTCTTGTAGGCATTCTTTCTTGGCAAATATATCAAAATGCTATTTGAAGCTATTTTTCAGTTGCAAACTGCGTTTACAACCAATATCAGACCCAATAAACACGCTGGAAGCATCAAATGTGACGAAAAACGGCTAGAAAAAAAAGCTGTGTTTCCGTCGTGTTGGCTGACGCTCTTGAATAAACAGAATTATTGCCATTTTCAAGCATAAAAGAAATAGAAAATTTGACTTTTTTTAGTGTAAGATGAATATTTATTTCACTCATGAACACCAAAAGTGGTATTTTCACTCGTGGCTTCGCCACTGGTGAAAATACTGCTTTTGGTGTTCATTCGGTGAAATAAAAATCGATCTTACACTGAAAAAGTCAAATATTCTCTATTAAATTTGAAAAAAAGTTTAGGAAAGTTGTACATGCTAATAATATATAAAAATGTGTCTTATGTAGATGCGGCTTTTTTAATCGACTATTTCAAGAAAAAAAAGTAGGATAAAACTAATTTATTGTAAAGTCGTAAGATACAAAAATAACCCCTCCAAGTTTAATCTGAAACAATATTTTTAACATGTTTACGCCGAATATTGGCCATTACAATGGTCAAGAAATGCTTATAGGTATTCGTGCATACATGTGATAAAATTTGGAACACCAAACAATTTATAATCTTTTGTATTGCTTGGTCAATATTTTGATAATTGATACTAAAGAATTACAAAGACATTCATTTGTATTAGGCGACTGTTTATAGTACAGATTTTGATATTAGCATTGTCAACAGGGAGAACCATGTTCCTAACAGAGCCGATTCAAGCGAAGATGGTTAACGCATCAGCGAACAGCGTAGATGTATAACAGTCTGTGAGTTCGTGTTTTTGGAACTAAAGCTTTCTTTCTGGGCATGCGGAGTCCTCAGGGTCCGTACATGTCTATGCCAACAGCGAAGGCTTTGATCGGACTGCGCGGATGCGCAGGCCGGTCTGGGCCTTGCTGTTCGCATATACGATAGGCAACATTTTTGCATGTGGCAGCTCAACCTTTGACCGTAAAGCTTTAACTATTCAGGCAGACATTTCTTCATAAAAAGTGAAACCCTTGATATTAAGGCTGATCAGGGTTTGCTGTTTGTAATTTCACGAAAAAATCAGCAGGGTAGCCCCTGAAATGTCCGAATACGTCAACTACTCAAAGAAACCGTGATACAAACGTTGTCAGTCTGAGCTGCATAATCGGCGTCGTAAGTTAATAAACCGAAAATGTTTGGACATATATGTCAGAGCAAACAATGTAGACACTGATCTGACTGCTCATAAATAGCAGTCTGATCAGTGTCTGCAATGCTGGCCATCAATTATTAATTATATTAAATTACATGTTTTTTTATATATATATAACATTTTTTTTCATATCAACGACGTACAGAGCCGTTACAGGAATGTTTGACGTCTATGTCCAATTATTTGCGTTAAAACTGGTTTCAACCTTATAAGAATACTTTACTTTGGACGTTTGTATTAGACATTTCAAATGTCAGAGCGACTTCTAACTATGTGTATGAATCCTAAAGGAAGGCTGAAGAAATGTTTTTATTACTTTTTAGTGACGCAACTTGGAATAATAGTCATATCTTTCTTCACCACGCAAGATACATACGTTGCATCAGATGAATTCGACCTTAATTTCGTAAACAAATTCCCTGGCAGGAAGTTCCACAATAAAACAAAGAAAGTTATTTTAGCTTGGACCTCGTTTTGGTTCCAAGACTATTGGTGCGATTTGAGTACGAACAGTTCAGAAATTTCAAAATGCTCTGACAAATGTGACGTCACTACAGATAAAAGTCGACTGGCAGAAAGTGACGCCATTGTATTTCACTTACCAGATATTCTTCCATGGACGTCATTTCCGAAATCAAGAACTCCTGAGCAAGTTTGGGTTTTATACAACCTTGAGCCACCACCACGACAAATCTGGTATTTAGGAGGGGCCGTCTGGCGAAACGTATTTAACTGGACAATGTCTTATAGACAAGACTCGACCGTGTTTGTCCGGCCGTACCATGGATATGAGCCATTAACGTCAGCGCAAAAACAAAAGTTTGAGCGCAGAAATAAAAATTTTATGGCAAACAAGACAAAGTTTGCAATTGCAACAATTAGCGACTGTTATGATGATGCTGAACGTTATAAAGATATTCATGAATTGCAGAAATATATTGATGTCGACATATATGGCTATTGTGGGACAAAACAATGCAATCAATGGGAAGAGGACTGCGAACAGACTATAAGGGATTACAAATTTCAGCTGGCGTTTGAAAATGCATATTGTAGGGATTATATAACAGAAAAATACTGGGAAGCTCATATGCGAAGACTTATACCTGTTGTCAACTGGAAAACTGATCCTTCTGATCTAGTATTTCCTAATTCATATATTAACATTTTTGACTTTCCGAATATGAAAGCTGCAGCGGATTATATGTTGAGAGTTTCAAATGACGAAAATCTATATAACAGTTACTTTGATTGGACTAAGCAATTTAAGATGAATTGTCACTGTGGATGTCATTGGTGCGCGCTGTGTGACGCAATTCATGACGCAAGTATTCCTGCTCAAGTCATCAGTGATCCAATGAGTTGGACAGCAATGGACACGTGCCAAATGTTCTCAGTAAGTTTGTTTTTTAACCATTTTCACAGCGATTATTATTTAAGAAATAGAACAGCTCTACCCAGCAGGCACATGACGTCGAATGACGTCGTATTGACGTCAATGCGACGTCATAACGTCGCATCAACGCCAATACGACGTCATTTCGACGTTGTGTGCCCGCTGAGTAGTAGTTAATTGTTGAGTTATAATTCACTTTTCGGAGGTCAGCTGTAAAGTAGATCATATCACGAGCGCAGAGCGCGAGCGATATATCTACTTACAACTGACCGACAAACAGTGAATTATTGGTCAAAAATTAAATGCTTGAGTTGAACTATTTCAATTATGACACCCCAAAACACTGAAAAAGTATTAAGTTCTTTTGATTCGAATTCTCCCAACTTTCCTGCCAGCGCGTATATGTTCTCGCTAATATTTTAACTGTATCCAAGGTAAATGTATGTTTTTATGGCGATCGTAGAAAGAAAAAGAAACGTTACACCGCCTAACGTCTCAATCCGTCACAAAATTACGTCAGTAATTGCCAGTGACGTCAGCAATTAGACTCACTCGCTCCGAAACAATAAATTATTGCAGAATAAAACGCGGAAACTTTTCATTGCTTCTATAGGCGCGCTGTGTTAGAATTTCTGTTATACTGAATGGGCGTGCGTTGCCATCGGCTAAGTCACTGCTTCCTCTCACATGTTGGATGCCGTAATTTTCGAATTTACAATGCCAAGACACATTTAGCACTCCGAAATCAGTTGCAATTTTAATATGGCTATAATTCTTCATTTGCTGGTCATAGTAGTCTAGAGATCAGACAGTTTTATTTTTCATTCAATACTTTAGCAGGCTTTTAACTTGCAAAGATCGTCAGGTACTTTAAAAAAAAACGAACACTCGGTTCAATCGATTCAATTTCTGAAAACATATATACTGAAAGGATTTAAAAACTTCCACTTTTTATTGCTGGCTGCTGATGTGTTAACTCATGACAGTGTTGACTATTTAACGACAAAATGCTTGAAACTTATCAAATTTAAAGATTACGCAGTTCATTTGCATCATTTTGCCTGAATGACGTCAGTAATAGAGCGTTACGTCACTGAAATGCATAAGGCGATGCCGGCGTTATCTTATGCAACACTCTTTCGACCACTTCTTACTGTCTTAATATTGTGACGTCATTAAAGTTGATTTGCAAGTATCACTGCGGATGATGCTGTCGCGCAAAGCCTATTACGGAGACGGCGTCGACGTTAGTTTACGTCATGTCCTCTGGTTTTCAATCTTGGTTAGGTGCTTTTCTGACGGTCCTTTTAGCTTCCTGTAAACAGTGCACGTCGTCTGAGATTGTAAATTGCCGTCATTAACGCCTACAATTGTACCGCGACGTCACTTTTTGAAATTTCAGCATTTATCTGGTCCAAAACTCTGCGCCTGTTTGCGATATTTAGGCGCGGTAGGCTAAATAAGGCCACTGACCGAGTTCAAATTTTTAAAAATCAATTTGATATTGTAACAGAAATGTTTCATCAGAAAACTGTATATATGAAGCTATTCATCATTATGTTAACGGTACTAAGAACACGAGGAGCTCTTGCTTGTTCCTGACCGATTCGGTTGAACGATTTCAAATTCCGTATATTGATAGAATCAGATATAATAGAATATATATGCTGTAAAATTTTGCTGGGCATAGCTGCATTCATTTTTGAGATATTCAAAATTAATGGGTGGAAGTTTTTAAATCCTTTCAGTTAGTATATTAAACTGTGTTATAGATAAGAGATGAATGTGTTTGATTAGTCCGCTGTAAGGAGAGGTACACGTAATCAACTAGCTTTAGCGAGTGGATCATAGACCACAAAGGCGGACAAACCATGCTCTATCTTACTTATGCCGCGATCCTCAGTGCAGACTGTGATATTATGCTCTATCTTACTTATACCACGATCCTTAGTGCAGACTGTGCACTGCTCAGTGCAGACTATGCTCGTAACAAAGTAATTTACGCTAAAGAATTGGGAATTGGAGGATCCTGATATAAAAGACTATTGATATCTTAGGAGAAAAACTGCTAAATTTTCTTGCTTTTCATTTCAGATACCAAGATATTTTGGGAGAATTCTGAGAAGATGGCTTTTCAACTTTGGCATATATTCATACAACCATTAAAAATCATGGAGAGTATAGTTCCAGAAAACGAAACAATCAATGCAAGAAGATAAGAGAAAAGCGTACTTTAGAAATTACTGTTTCCTAGAACGCAACTACAAAATCAAGAACATTAACAGAAACGCGCATTTTGGTGAGCATTGTACCAGACACGCAACAACCAATGCAAGAAAAATAAAACATGCATTTTGTAGTCTTTTATTCAAGAACACGCACTTGCCAATGCATGAAAATAAAAGAAACGTGTATTAGAAAGACTTCTTTCCAGAAAACTCAGCAATCAATGCAAGGAAACAAAAGAATCATGCTTCTGGTATTGTTTCTTCCAGAAATAGCAAAACCAATGCATGAAAATAAATGGAATATGCATTTTGGAAACTTTTTTGTTCTAGAAAACGCAAAGCAATGCAATAAAATAAAAAAGGTGCAATTTTGAGACTATTGTTCCAGAACGCGCAACAACCAATGCAAGAATACAAAAGAAAGGAACATTTGTGGGACTTTAGTCGTTATAACCGCAGCAACCAATGCAAGAAAACAAATGTGCCAATACCACGCTTCATCTTTTCTTTTTGTTAGAAACGTGAGGACTATAAAAGACACTTAGACACTATGTCGACAACGTGGAAATGACAAAAAATCCAGTTTATGGTTCATACGTATATCTCTATGTTTTCCTGCTATTTTTACAAAGTGAAACACTTAAAACACGCAATCAAATGACTTGAGAATAATTATTTGTTAGAGAAAATCTGAAGTTTCTGTTGAAAGAATTTCCGTTTGTAATGTCATTGAAAAATTGCGGAGCATGACATACACTGTGTGTCATGCTGCGAAACCAACAACGTCATATAGCTGTTACCATAGCAACTAACAGTTCATATGAATGTCCAAATGACGTTCTGCCGCGGTATTAAGCACAGCAATGGTTGCTATGGTACATATAACAGATCTATAGCTTTATCTCACTTATAATTCGAGAGGAGCATGGCATACAGAGTATGCCATGCTCCTGTCAAATTATTAGCGTGATGCTATATGTGTACCTAAAATTCAGACATCGCAAAAGTGAGATTTTTTCTAATCTATATTCATTCTCAAATAATTAATTCTCTGTTGAAACACTTTTAGTGCCGTCCTGATAATTTTCCTGTACAACAAAGCCCTTCAAAATGATAAAATGGCAAACAGTAAACACCGTAATCAAACTGCTCTTTTAGCGCAGACTTATTTGCCCCAGGATTTATCATTTTAACGGTGTACATGTATCAGTATGTAAAATACAGGTCCATAAAACCTCAACAAAGTTCAATAATTATATAAGTCCAACAATAAAGTAATATAAGTCGTAAATAAATATTTGTCATGCGAGTGTAATACTTAGACCATACAAAACAAGAGGCAGGTACATGTGGGTTTAAATACGATAGTGTACCATAAAACAAGAGGCAGATAGGTTTAAATACGATAATGCATTCTTCATATATGACGTTTTAGAGTATACAATTGTGTTGGTGCCCTGAGAAAGGGTTGCTCAATTCATCCTTTTTTTCATGATCCTTTGAAATCTATAAAACGAATGAGGACGACTCCGAACAGACCTTTTAGTACAATTCGACAAAGAAAATTGAAATTATACATGTAACGTTTCTGTCTGTTGAAAATAATTTAGAACCTGAGAAACAAGTTCTATACAGCCATTCTGAAAAGGTATTGGATTTCAAAATATAGAAAATTGGATTTGTTTTAAACCTTTGGAAATTTCATATTAAAGACGAATGACGACAATGACAAAATCTAAAAACATTCAGTTTGCTTCACCATTGACAAGGTACATATTAAGATTTCCGATGCTCATGGGTCATGTGCAAAGTAAGTGACGCCCGAAGACCGTTCACGTTAGCTTTGCGCAGGACCCTTTGCGTTCATACTTTCATAAACTTCGGAAATATGAAATTTATCTCTTATGATTGCATTTAATTTTAAAATTATTTTGATCATCATTTCCGATTTTTAAGAGCAACATTTGTAAACTGTCCGCCGAAAAGCTGTCACTGGCCAACAGGTAAGCCGCTAAAGCTAAACGGCCGTTGCCATGACGTGAGTCAAATAGAAAGTTACAACCGGCAATGGCGACTTTTATTTACATGTGACTCTGCGTACCAATGACTTCGCATGACCGACTTTTTTCGACAAAGAAAATTGAAATTACACATGTAACGTTTCTGTCCGTTGAAAAATGATTTAGAAACTTGAGAAACAAGTCCTATAGAGCCATTCTGAAAAGGTATTGTATTTCAAAATATAGAAAATTGGGTTTCTTTGAAACCTTTGGAATTTTTATATAAAAGACGAATGAAGACAATGCCAAATTTTCAAATGTTTCAGTTTGCATCAAAACTTGTATTACCATTGACAATATGCATGTTAAGAAATATTTTTCATTTTTTCCGATGTTCATGGAAGAAGCACAATGGGTCACGTGCAACGTAAGTGACGCCCAAAGGGCGTTCACGTTAAATTTGCACGAGCCCTTTTGTGTTCACACTTGAATGATCTTCAGAAAAATGAATTTATCTCTTATTATTCCATTTAATTTTAAGACTATTTTGATCGACATTTTCGTTTTTAAAAGCAACATTGGTGAACTATACGACAAAAGGCTGTCACTAACCAAACGGTAAGCCGCTAAGGTTAAACGGCCGTCGCCATATCGTGGCGTCAAGAAGAACGTTACAACGGCCAATGGCGTCTTTTGTTTACATGTGACGTTGCATACCAACGACGACTCCTATGATTCCATTTAATTTTAAAAATTGTTTTGAGCATCATTTTCCATTTTTAAGAGCAACATTTGTAAAATATACGACAAAAAACTGTCACTTACCAACAGGTAAGCCGCTTACGTTAAACGGCCGTCGCCATGACGTGACGTCCAATGGTGTCTTTTGTTTACATGCGACATTGCGTACCAACAACGTCGCATGACAGGCCGTTGTTCATGGAAGCTGCGAAGGAAAATGAAGGGAAATGCAATTATTAAGAAATGAACAAAGGACACAATAATACATGTATATGCTGGCAGAAAGAAACGGAAAATAACTCTCTGAGTCTTCGGTGACAGCTTCTGTACCAGTTTGATTTCTTATGATGTAACTGTGTAAACGAATTGTAACGGCGCTTATAGTGTCACCACGAGGCTTATCGCAACTTGGACCGTTTTGGTATCTGCAAGCACCACTTTATTTATCGATAAGATTGTGTAAACTGACGCTTAACTTTAGCGGCTCTCTTTGTCACTCTTTTAAATAATATTTGAGCCGCGACACGAGAAAACCAACAATGTAGTTGTGCGCCCTGCACAGACTCAGATCAGCCTGGACATCCGCCCAGTCTGGTCAGACTCTTCGCTACGTGCTTAAAGGGTAGCTAAAGGACTGAGCTACCTCCATGCGGACAGCGAAGACTCTGATTAGACTGGGCGGATGCCCAGGCTGATCTGAGTCTGCGCTGGGCGCACACCCACATTGTTGGTTTTGTCGTGTCGCGGCTCATTTGGTCTTTAATCAAATGGCACAAAATGGAGAACGCACTTGGTAATATCAAATAAAGTAACTTTTTTAGCTCACCTGAGCCAGCGGCTCCGGGGGAGCTTATAGGATGGTAAGGCTCCGTCGTCCGTCGTCGTCCGTCGTCCGTCCGTCCGTCAACAATTTCAAATGACTTCTCCTCTGAAACCGCTGGGCCGATTGTAACCAAATTTCATATAGAGCCTCCTGGGACCTTAGGAACGAAAAGTTGTTCAAACGGTCCTGGTCACATGACCAACATGGCCGCCATGCCCATATATAGTAAAAACCTGAAAAAATCTTCTTCTCCAGAACCAATAGGCCGATGGCCTTGAAACTTGGTATGTAGCATCGGGTATGCGAGTACTACCAAGAATGTTCAAATTATGACCTTGGGTTGACCTTGACCTTTTTTACGGTAAGGTCAAATTTGCTTCCTTATGCTTTTATATGGCAAGATGCTACAACATAAGATATCTTGGAAACTGTTGAAGATTTTGGGCTAAAAATTGGTATCTACAGTCATCTTAATGACTACATGAAGATTTACGAGCACAAGAGGTCAAGGTCATTCTTTGACCTTTGACCCTGAACTCTCATATTTTGATAAGTTCTAACAACCTCCTCAAAAGCCACCAAGCCAATTGAAACCAAATTTCATACAGAGCCTGCAGGGGTTGAGGGAACAAAAATTTATTCATACTGTCCAGGTCACATGACCAACATGGCCACCACGCCCATATATGGAAAAAAAACGTTAAAAATCTTCTTCTCCAGAACCAGTTGACCGATGTCCTTGAGTTTTGGTATGTAGCATTGGGTACTTGAGTACTATCAAGATTGTTCAAATTATGACCTTGGGTTGACCTTGACCTTTTTTACGGCAAGGTCAAAGTTGGGAAAATGCTAGAACATGAGATTTCATGATAAGTTTTGAAGATTTTAGCCTAAAAATTGGTACATACAGTCATCTTAATGAGTACACGAAGAATTGTGAGTACAAGAGGTCAAGGTCATTCTTTGACCTTTGACCCAGAACTCTCATATTTTGACAATTTTAAACAGTCTCCTCAAAAACCACTGGGCCAATTGTGACCAAATTTTATATAGAGCCTCCAGGGGTTGAGGGAATGAAAAAATTTTCTAACGGTCATGGTCACAGACCAACATGGCCACTATGCCCATATATGGTAAAAACCTTTAAAAATCTTCTTCTCCAGAACCAATTGACCGATGGCCTTGAGACTTGGTATGTAGCATTGCGTATTTGAGTACTATCAAGATTGTTCAAATTATGACCTTGTGTTGACCTTGACATTTTTTACAGCATGGTCAAATATGGGAAAATCCTAGAACATAAGATTTCATGGAAAGTTTTGAAGATTTTAGCCTAAAAATTGGTATACACAGTTGTCTTAATGAGGTCATGAAGAATTATGAGTACAAGAGGTCAAGGTCATTTCTTGACCTTTGATCCAGATCGCTCATATTTTGACATTTTCAACCATTTCCTCAAAAGTCAAAGGGCCAATTGTAAACACATTTCATATAGAGCCTACAGGGATTGATTGAATAAAAATTTGTTCATACGGTCCAGGTCACATGACCAACATGGCCGCCATTACCACTTATGGTATAAATCTTTAATATTTTTCTTCTCCAGAAACAATACACCTATGGCCTTGAAACTTGGTAAGTAGCATGGAGTACTAGAGTACCACCAAGACTGTTCAAATGGTGACCTTGGGTTTACCTTGACCTTTTTTACGGCATGGTCAAATATGGGAAAATGCTAGAAGATAAGATTTCGTGGAAAGTTTTGAAGATTTTGGCCTAAAAATGGTATATATGGTTGTCTTAATGAGTACATGAAGATTTATGAGTACAAGCGGTCATGGTCATTCTTTGACTTTTGACCCAAGACTTATATTTTGACAATTTCAGACATGATAAGAAAAAGCCACCTTACCAATTGCCCAGGTGAGCGATTCAGGGCCTCATGGCCCTCTTGTTATTTACAGGTAAAAAGAATCTGAATTAACATATATATTAACTAGAAAATGTGTTTGTTAAACACTATGCCCCCAATCGTATCCTTGCCTCTAAAGAAGGTTCATCCCATGATGTTAAAGTCAAAAAGGTATTAATTGGTTCATCTACATCTTAGTCTGTACCTGTATGCCAAATAGAAGCAACATAGCTTAAGCGGTTCTTCAGAACTCAACCAAAAATTTATAAAATAGGCTCAACAGTTAATCAGGTAATCTACACCTTGGTCCAAACCTGCATGTCAAATATAAGGATCCTATGCAAATCAACGTGGCAGGTAATTTTTTAATAACAGAATTCAAATGATAATGCAAACCATGTAAACCATGCTGCTGAGGAGCTTCAAAACGCCACCTATAATATATTATATATGTCTCCATACAGCCACCCGACTACAGCCCCGCTCCGACGGCTGAAACAGAGAAAACCGCAAAACCATATGCTTACAATGGACGAAGTCGATTAAGGGGCATAACGCGGTCAAAAATTCGTGATTTTTTATCCAAAGTTAATTTGGTCATCTACACTTTCAGCAATGTCTTCCTTAAAAAATCATGATGCTAGCATCAGGGGTTCTTGAGATATTTTGTTCGCAAGGTCCATAGGTTTTCAATGGACGAAGTCGAAAAGGGGGCTTAGCTCGGTCAAAAATTAACGATTTTTTTAAACGTTAATCAGGTCATCTACACTTTGAGCAATGTCTTCCTACAAAAATACACGATCTTAGCATTAGTGTTCCTCGGGGAATTTTGTTCACAAGGTACCACAGGCTGAGAATGCAAAAAGTAAAAAAAAAGGGCATAACTCGGTCAACAATTCACGATTTTTTTCTTCAAAAGTTAATCAGGTCATCTACGCTTTGGGCAATGCTATCCCGCAAAAATCACGATCCTAGCATCAGGGATTCTTGAGATATTTTGTCCACAAGGTTCCATAGGCTTACAATGGAAGAAGTCGAAAATGGGGTATAACTCGGTCAAAAATTCACAAATCTTTTCAAAAGTTGACCAGGTCATCTTCACTTTACACAATGTCATCCTGCAAAAAATCATGATTCTAGCATCAGGAGCTCTTGAGATATTTTGTTCACAAGGTTCCACAGGTTAAGTCGAAATAGAGGGATAACTCTGGAAATACATCACCGGCGGGAAATAAGTGAACGGCGAAAAAAATGCAGGTTCGCTTACTTTTCAATACATGCTACAATGAAATTTCAAGATCCAAGCATAAGCGGTTCTTGAGTTTCCCAGCTGCCAAGCAGCGTTACGGACAGACGGGCAGACCTACGGACAGACGGACAGGCCCAAACCAATATGCCTTCCTCAACTTCTCCGAAGATGGGGGTATAAAAATCGAAGTTGAGTACAAAAATGGGCACTAAATGACATAACCTAAACTGTTGTCTAAAGCCAGTCGTGGTGAAATTTTGCCACTGTTTTTTGTACGAGTTCTGTAGCAAGTAAGAGGTTATATCTCTCAAAAAACACGGTCTTTAAAAGAGGCATGGTACAAGGGTTGATCCAGAAGTAATGTCACTGTGTCCATTGCGCGCTTATTTATCGTAGCACTATTATAAAAATTATATCAAGCTACACTGTAATTCAGTTCTGATTTACAGAATAAATATAAAGTTCGAATCTTTTTCCTTTCCAAATATATAGACGTTCAAAGTATGCCACCGACGCCATCGCGCCGCACGTTAGAATAACGTTAATTACATGAACATAAGTTTCAAAGGCAATCACAAATCAAAATCAAAATAACGCGGCAAATCAGATGAAAATTTGATACGATGACCAAATATATTTCTGCCGTCCATTGTTGAACTTTTAATAGCGTCACTGCAGTTTGAAATTCGCTAGCTAGTGCTAATGCTTGTTATTGCCGAGAGTGAAAATGTAGATTTCTGACAAACGCGTCAGCGGATATATATGCGGTTTCGCCTCAAATTTGAAATATCACCATTACAGCCTCTAGAGCTGTTTATTAGACATGTGGTGATATAACAAATATTATCAGGCTTGTGACAAGGTGCAATCAGCGCGATACGGGTGCAGATGGGTCCCTAGAGGCTAGTCCGAAAACTGGAAGACCTTTATGTACAATTTCAAAAAATAACGTCACTGTTGTTCTGATCCCATATATGAAGAACGATGTCCTGCAATTCAAATATAATGTAAATTCTTAAACCTGAGCCGCGGGGCTGTTCAAGTAATATTAAAAGAAGAGATAGACATGGGTGAACAGACATTAGTGTTTTGCTGGAACAACGAATATGCTACTTTGGACATGACACAGTATCGAAACTTCGTCTGGTGCGTCAACGACGTCATTGACGTGCGGCGCGTTTCGTTACCATGTATTCTGTCTATCTCGATATCTCAGTTACTTTGCACTGTATTTTTATGATATTCTCAGATCATAATGCAAATAGATTAAGGTACCTGGATACGAAATTTTGTGGCTCTCTCTTTATTTTACACGATTTTATAGCTGCAGTGACATTACTTCTGGATCAACCCTCGTATTTCCACTGAATTATCCCTATTCTAATTAGAAACACTTGATAACTTTTATTTCGGCGAGAGACGTCTGAGCGGATTGGCTATCCTTCGAGCGGCGACAAAGTCACTTTTTGGGGGGGCGAGAAGACATTTAGCTTTTGGAGCTGATTTTAGATGAATTTAAAGGTAAAATAAAGGTAAAGTGTTAGTTGATGCCTCTTCCATCGGTTCTAAATTGACCTTTGCAGTTCGTATTTACTCATCTCCATAATGTATCGCCAGAGTTCAAAATGCTGTCAACACTGTATATTTGACCCTTGACAAAGCAGGCTCTTTTTTTTTTGCCAGGAATGATTTCAATAACAGAAATGTCCATGTCTTTCTTAGTACAAATGCCCGGACTGACTGAACTGTATGATGAATACTAAGGCATATTTACCCGCTAATCACCATAAGATCGTTTTAAAGTCCGACTTCCTGTGTAATTCGTCTTCAAAAAATCGCTCAATCGTGTGGATTTTTTCCGCTCAAACGTCCGAAATAAGATTTACAAACGTCAAACGTCTGTCACCCCGAATTACTCGATGTAGCGGGTATGCCAAATAAAGAGCTACAACTTACACAACCCTTTGAAACATAAAAAAATTCAAACATGAGAATAGACAACAATCAACGAAACTGCGATAAGATCAGAATTACCCCCCCCCCCCCCCGCGCACCAAACTAACACTCTGTGAACCACCGTTCAGTTAGAGGAAGTTCGAGCGATTGGGAATTGTCCGCGTTGCCGGGTGATTAGGGCTCCCAACTTTGATCACGGGGCCGTAATTCGCGTCCCTTCGGAGGCTGCAAGTTTCCGTCCGAAACTAAACGTCACTTCATGGCGCAGAGCCTTTCATACAAACACTAATACAATACAATACAAATAAATTTATTCAGCATTGAACATACAAAATATGTTTATATATAGCCTATGTCAGAACATGAGAACATGAAAACCTAGCATATATCAAAATGTACACTATTTGCATGTAAAAAGGCGCCAATTTATCCACCAGTTCGTCGAGCGATGACGGAATTAATGAAATCTGGGGCCAGTTGTTCGGGTCAGTTGTTCAAAACTTTTGACATCGTTAACGTTTCGTTGAAATTTCAAATGTTAAAATCTCAAATTCGCCAATATTTTTTGTTTTAAAATGTGAGGAGCTTTTGCAATGCAAAAAGCTCCTCACCTTTTTTCAACAAAAATTCAGTGTTTTTGGTTATAAAGTCTTAAAGCTCGTTAGTCTAACGATGCTTTGAACAACTGGGCCCTGGTGTACATATATACCAAAATAAAATGAACAGCGCTTCATGGCAAATAGCCTTCACTAAAGAGTAATCAACCGCCCATCTGCTGCTTAATGTATGGACTGAAATACTGTGTAACCCATTCATGCCAAGCCTGCATATAAAATGGACAGTGGCAAACAGCGCAGACCCAGCTCAGACGCTGCAACACGCGGCGTCTGATCAGGGTCTACACTATTTGCGAAATTTATATAGGTATTTTTCTTTAAGACAAAATAAAAATGATAAAAAACGTTGACCAGACCCCCCCCCCTCCCCCCTAAATGACCAAAGGACTCGTCCAGTACATCAAGATAGATAAGTCTACTGGGAACAACAGGTTAAAAGGAAGCTAAGTCATCATCAGTCCGTTGAGCGATGGCGGAATTACTGAAATCTGATACATACCAAAAATTAAAAGGAACGGCATTCTCGGTGCCACGAGTGAGAAAAAGAAAAGACTTGAGTGAGAATGTCTCTCTACATATAAGATCTTTGCATCGTCGAATGCTGACCAGGTCATGTTTTTACAGATGACCTACCAGTACAGTAATACGTGCCTGTGAACATAATGATGGAAAAAGCGGTCAATGTGTCATTAAATTCGTACGGTAGAATAATTCGGTAGGGTATTAGCCTCTTCTGGACTCGAGGCATTGGAAGAAAACCGTGGTAATTACAAGACAATGGAAGAGAAAGCTGCATGGGAATACGTCAGGGAACTGCCAGATAGCGTATTTATTCCGTTATAGGACGGGGATATGCGGAGACAGACAGGGTTTTCCCGTCTAAAACAATCCCAAAAATCTAAATCCGTCTTACAAGACGGATCTAGATTAAGGGGATTGTTTAAGAAAGGGGAAAAACTAGCTGAATTTCATAAGACTGGTCACAAGTTTGATATTTTGGGTCATTCTAGAGATAGAACACACCGTTTTACAGCCAAATAAATGCATTTATTGTGTATTTTCCTCACCTGGATATAGCCACGCACGGTTATGAAAATACAGTGTTTGGATGTAGGTACTATTAGGTTTGTAAAAAATGACTTATATCAGGCCCGTCGCCGTGTAGGGAAAACTGGTCCGGCGGAGAGCACGAGAGGGGGAGGGGTACGAGGGACCTCCCCCCCCCTCCGAGGGCTCGAGGGACCCCCCCCCCCCCCCGAGAAAATGTTTGATTTATGTGCGTCTCTATGTGCGTTTTAAATGCATTTTTGGATGCGTTTGGGGCCAAATTTCAGTCGTTTTGGTCACGAAATTTTGCTAGTTAAATACGAAAAAGAACAAACGTAAGACTCAAGAAGATCTTTAACAACTATTTCGACCCCTCTGCAAGTCTCATCAGGCGCTGGCATCAATTTCTGCGTTCAAGCAAAATTAAGCCTGATACAGATATAATGCCCACTATAGTTGTTTTATTTTTGTTTGTTTTATTTGTTTTTGGCTTCTATTTCGACCCCTCTGCTAGTCTCATCAGGCGGTGGCATCAAAACTTCTCTGCTCCGCACAGGGGAAACGTGCATCTATAAGCACCTATAAGTCTGCGTAAATGTACATTAAATGTGACGTAAAAATATAAATAAGCAGCGTAAAACTGCTGAAGAAGCAGTTTTAAGTCGCATTTAAGCAGGTTTGTAACAGCTTAGTGACATACCTTTTTAGTGATTTTAAGCACCTGCTTAAAGGTCTTTAAATCTGAACAATAAGGGGCAAAATACGCAGCTTATCACTGCTTGATATTTCCTCTTTTAAGCATTTTAAGGACTCTTTAAAAGCTTAAGGAGAACCATCTGTAAGCACCTTTAAGCTAGTAATAATTGCAACATATATGATGGTAATTGTTGCTTATAATTTATTTATTTTTCTTTTTTTTTTATTTTTTTTTAGCAATTATAAGTCATTGCTTATAATAGCTTATAAACAACATACGACTTATAATCGCAAGCTTTGCATTTCTTCCTTCTTTCGCTGTTAAACAGATGTCAAATAAGGAGTAAGTTTCTAGAGCTAGAAGACATTTCATGGGTATACATAATCTTCAGTTATATCGACAACAAAAAACAGCAACATATAATTGTATTTTACTACTTCAGCTCAAGTTATCATTACATATAACATCTTTACGTAATGTCCGACCTTTGTAATTGTCTACGTCTGTAGGGTCCCTAAGTGTCCGACAGCCCTAAGTGTCCGACAAAATTTATTTTTTTCTATAAATGTCAGAATAGTGAAAGAAACCATTATTTAAAGCATAATTAGTAAATATTTCAAAAAAATAATTAGTGAAAAATACTCAAAATCTACCTTAGAAAAAAATTTGTCGGACACTTAGGGACGACCCAAAGGTCCCTAAATGTCCGACAACCCTAAATGTCCGACAAGTTGAAAATCAATATAAGTGTTCGTTATCAGAGTAAAAACAATAAATATGATCGTAAAAAAGTCAACTACATACTTTTATATAAAATAATAACACTAATAATGATAATAATAAATACAGAATGCCAGAAAATATATCAAGTTCGTTACTGAATACATATAAAAAGCAGTGGAACATTGTTAAGTGTCAGGCAAAATCTTAGGGTTTCTAAAAAGTGAGCAAAACCACTATAAAATATTATAAATGCATATAAAGTAATCATTTGGTACAAATAATTCTTTAAAAATACTAATAATGTAAGCAAGATGAAAACAAAATCTGTCGGACATTTAGGGACATGTGTCCCTAAGTGTCCGACAATGTATCAATCTATTTTCAAGTGAAGTAGAAGTGATAAAACTAATGATTCTACAGTTACAGCTCACTCTTTAAAAGAACCAGAACCTGTCGGACACTTAGGGATAGAGCTCCCTAAATGTCCAACAAATTCTGATTTTTTTAAAAGTATTTTTGCTACTTTATTATCATATTCGAGTGGTATTTTATTAACCATTTGTTTTTAATAACTACTCTATAAGCATTTTATTAACCATTTGTTTTTAATAACTACTCTATAAGCATTTATAATGGGTTTGGTCACTTTCCTGACAGGTTTATTTACAGTTAAAAAAAAACACACAAAAAAAACCCCTAAGAATCTAATGATCTTAACTAAGAGTACTTATTTAGTAAGTACAGAGAATATGTTATAGGGACAGACAATGCTTAGGGATTCTAACAAAGTCAATGTAGTAAACCTTTTTGGACAATAATAATAATCATTAATAATAATAATAATAAATACTCAAAATATAACGCCAAAAAGAAAATGAGATTTTTTTTTTGACATTCATGGATACCTGTCCCTAAGTGTCCGACCAGTTACGAACTTACATTAGAGGTGAGAAGCAGATGCCGTACGGATAGCGAAATTTGCCCCAGGCCAACACCCATCCCCTCCGTCTCCTCCGCATTTGCTAGTGTACGGGTGATACGCACGGGTATCTTCAGCGCTACCTTAACGGGTGGAAACGAGTAGACTCGAGGCTACATCCCCATCCCACCCGCCAGAGAGGTCGAGTCTTCGATTGTTCCCATACGAGTAAATACTCATAAGTGATGCCTGTGAAAAGTCTGTACAACACTGGCTGTGCGGTAACTTTCAGTCCCGGGTTTGCTATTCCCGGGCCTCACTCTGCTTGCAGTTGGTGCGGGTTGTTGGGATATTTTTTCATTCGTCTGTCATATCTCTTAGGGATGGTCGGGTGGTGCGATGGTGGTGTGTGTAACTTCCAGTGCCGGGGCGTCCTACTGATTTGGAACATTGTAGGGCAAAGGTCTACTGTGCTTGCAGTAGGTGCGGGTGAGGGTTGTTGGACATTTTTTCTCTCGTCTATCATTTTTCTTCTTTCTCCCTCTTTGGGAGGACGGCCCGATATGGACTGAAATACTGTCTCAAAGGGCCGTTAAACCCAAATCAATCAATCAATCGATGTTTCTCACGCTGTCGGGGAGACAGCTCAATATAGACTGAAATACTGTACCTCTATCACTCTTCAAACCCGTTTTATGTGAAGCGCAAGCATGTTTATTTTGTTTAAGGCTGACTAATCACGGTCATACACAATGAAAAAACGTACTGTAGTGAGAAGTTTGTAGCGATAGAGCCCTCACGATAAAGTATTTCATGAACAAAACGATAGTATTAAATTCGGGCATTCAATCATTTTTCCTTTTTTTTTTTTTTTTTTTGTACTCAGCCTTTTTGCAAACTACTTATATCCTGTTATTCGTAATCATGATCTTTAACTATGTGCTTATGCATCGACCCTCTTTCATTGTTTTTCTTGTGTGTATATATTTCATTACTGAACGGGGAACCAGGACTGAAACATTTCTGGCCAGTCATAAGTAGTTACAATAGTGTGTTTATTGTGACATATAATATGGCCCAAACGATAGTGCACGTACACAGTGGCGTTATCTGAGATAATAGCATCCTTTAGACAGACCTGCAAAACCAAAAACCATATATCACGTAGGTCATAGCAGTGAGTATGGCGATCTTGAAAGAGCTTCGTAAGACATTTGTTTTCATAAACCTGCAGTATTATTCATATCAAACGCAATTCCTTTTCTTCGCTCTCCTTATTTTTTTCTTCGTTATCGGGATGTAAGGTATGATTCAGTAAAACAAAAAGTAGTTTCACTTCGAGATAAGCTACATGATGGTTCCAGTACAAATCAACTTCATACAAATAAGCGTCAAGAGCACCGATACGTATGGTGTACCAAGAGGGTCAAAAGCTCCGATATGGGTCGACCCGTATCTTTGAAATACGGGTCGACCCGTATATTTTACCGGTCGACCGTAAATTTACGGGTCGACCCGTATTTCAGATACGGGTCGACCCCTAAATTTGCGGGTCGACCCGTATATTTACGGGTCGACCCATATATTTACGGGTCCACTTGCATTTACGGGTCGACCCGTAAATATACGGGTCCACCCGTATTTCAGAAATACGGGTCGACCCGTATGATATGGGTCGACCCCTATTATGCGGGTGGACCCGTATAATACGGATCGACCCGTATTTTTGAAATACGGGTGGACCCGTATATTTACGGGTCGACCCGTAAAAGCAAGTAGACCCGTAAATATACGATCAGAAGATGGCTTCTATCGGTTCTTTGGCACCTTTGAATTATCGCTTCAATTCATGCTGTGGAGTCGCACAACTAATATGTATATGGATAACTGTATATGGCAAACGATTTGTTGGTTTAGCTTTACTTATGCTCAGTAGGTAAGGACCTGCTATTATATTAAAGTTAAACTTAAATTAATATCGACTTTTAAAGGTATGTTTATTTAATTATCATTTAAAACTGTTACCAAAAGAGGGAAATATCTAATACCAAAACGATGCCTAGCTTACATATAAAGTGTGTGCATCCGGCCAATCCATCCTGGTTATCTGCGAGAAGTCATTTGTTTATTGCTGCGGTATATTCAGTGGCATATTCGTATGTGCATTACAGAAGCTTTGTTACTCCACTGATACTGTTTGTTATATGTTGTCAAGAAAAGGAAAAGTTAAATTCAAACCTTAACTTTGGACGTTCTTTCGAAGTGTTTCTGAGATATTTTTCTTAATTCTGACTTTATTTAATGCTTTATTTAATCTTGGCTCAATTTAAAGAAGAAGAAGAAGAAAAAGCGTCAGCAATGGTTTTATAATAAAAAGAAAAATAATAAAGATGATAAACTACTATTGACAATAATAAAAATAACTGTTAAGCATTCTCTGACAATATCAAATAAAAGAAACAAAACAAAAGAAACGGCCATATTTCTTTTTCTAAACATTTTTTCTATCTTTTTTTTTAATTTTTCCTTATTATTATTATTATTATTAGTTTTATTGTTATCAGCAAACCTGTGCTGTTCGCCGTTTTAATGTTTTAATTTATGCCAGATCAAACAATCGTTTTCATGAACTACACATCTGAACCAACTTTGCTTGTGCGTATGCCGATCCGAGCATGCAGGGTGACATACGTCACCATCGCAAAATCTGTTTCTCAAAAAAAAAAAAAAAAAAATAAATAAATAAATAAAAAATAAAATACCTGTCTTACCCATAAATTATACGACACCGTCCTTTTAAAGCAGGCATCTGTTTACCTGTAAGGTATCATTTGTTTATTGCTACTGCATATTCGTATGTGTATTACAGAAGCATATTTCACATTGTATACAACTGGGGCTGTTTTTTTTTTTTTTTTATCTACTCTCATTAAAACGGAAAGTTGAAATACTATCTTTACTTTGGTCCTCAGGCGTTATTACAAAGAATTTCTTCTTCTTTTTTTTTTCTTTTTTTTTTATCTTCTTTCCTCTATTTTTTATTTATTTTATACGTCAGAGAATGTTTGGTTTAACATCAAAAGCGAACAGCATCATCAACTGTTTATAATAATAATAAGGATAAAATAAAACAGAACGCAAGTTACATGTATATTTTTATTTGATATGCCAGGGAATGTTTTGCTGTTATTATAATCATTATTGTTATTATTCCTATCATTATTATTATAAAACATTATTATTATTACAAATGATTTTATGATTGCTATCATTATTAATTTTATCAGTTTTGAATTATGCCAAAGCGAACACTCGTAATCGTAAACTACGCACAGGTTCTGATCCTACATTCATATGCGCTTGCTGATCCGAGCATGCACAGGTTGCAGACGTCATCATCACCAAAATCCTTTCATAAAAAGATATATATCTAATATATGAATGAACGATGCTTATCATACCCATAAAGTGTGTGTCACCTGTGCAGGCGCAGTATTTGTTTATCTGTGAGAAATCATTTGTTTATTGCTACTGTATATTAAGCAGCATATTCTCGTGTGTATTACAGAAGCATATTTCACATTGGTATACCCCTGCTGCTGTTTCTCATATTAGCTCCTAAAGGTGAAATACAAACTTTACTGTGAAAGTGTAGGCGTTATTACGAAGAATTTCTTTATGAGATGTGTTTTTTTCCTTTCCTGTATTTCACTCTTTTTTCTCCTTTATTTCAAATGCCAGAGACTGAAAGGCATAATTATAAAAGAGAAGTGCACTATCAACGGTGTTACAATAATAAAAATAATGATAATAATAAAGTATTCTTTAATAGCGAGCATTCGCTTGCACGCGCATATTATAGAGCGGGAACTCTATGGTAGACGATTGGTAAGCCATATTTTTTCCTTAAAAATACATTACTTTCAATGGAATTCCTTTCGTGGCGACATCAAACGGTAGTGACGCATTTCTGTCGCCACGTAACGTAATGACGTCAAACGTTCCGTTCCAAAAAATCAAGATGGCGTCAACGTTTACCGCTTTTGTGCGTAGATCACTACATGGTGATTCACAAAATGCAAGGAGGCTGAGCGTCGAGTGAAGTTTGAAGGAAATAAAAAGCGCCGCAGAGAAGAAACTGAAAAAAAATATATAGCCAGTTTTCCGAGGGGAAAGATTAGGTGGGGAAAGCTGTTCTCGGTCAGTTTCTCATCCGTTTGTCAGACGGAGTTCGTAGTTGTTGAGTTGCAATAATTTTATTACAAGTTTCAAACGACAACTTGTGAGATTAAATCCAGAATCGTACAGTGAGTAGTCAGATCAGGGTCTACACTTCGACTATGCATTTTTGTCCGAAACTTAAGAGTTAACATGGTAACAGCCAATATAAACTCCGTTCATTAATTCTGAAACTGGGTTTTTCGCTGCTCATACTTTTATAATCTAATCACTCCAGGTAAGACTGTGTATAGTGCTAAAACTCGACTTCCGCCGATTTCTCATCAATGTGTCCTAAGACTCTGTCCTTCGTAGGATGCTGGGCTAACCTGCAAAAAACTGCAAATTACACATTTTCAACCCACGACGTCCATCGGACAGGTTGGAAACGCCTTTTAATACCATATAAAGTGGCCGCTATAAATAGTTTCGTGTACGGGTGGGGTTAGTATTCTAACACATGCTCTGCGCGTGCGAAATCAGTCAGCGTGACAACAAGCTTGTCATCCAGATAATTTGTTCTCAATTTGAAATTGATTACACCGCATAAATTCACACTGGACAAGGTTTTCAGCGTTTCATCATAGTATCGCCACCGGCAAACAACGTCTTAACGACGTCATATCGGCGTCAGTGCGACGTAACGATGCTCACTGGCTTTATTATAACGCAAATATTACAGCTTTCCGCAGTATGTAATAAAGTTCTTAAGTTCCAAAACATTTATAACCAATGTTGCGTTAACACTGCAAAGTGAAATACAATGACAAAAGGACCAAACCGTGTACCTCTCAAACTTATTATAGCTCCCCTTAATCAGTCTATTCCTCCTTCTTACCGCCCCCCCCCCACCTCTAAAAAATAATATAATAATCTCCCCCACACTACCTTAAACCCCTCCCCCCTCAATTAAGCAACCATCCAGACTCCCACCCCTCGGCATGACCACTTCCCAAACCTCCTTATTCAATCTACCCCCTCCAATAAATCACAGGAATAGGAAAAAAATTCGGCCACTTTTTAAAGGCCCCATTGCTCTTTCAGTGGTAAAATGAAAGTTATTTTATTGTATATTATGCTTTCTTATGAGGTGAGACTTTAATAAAATATTTGTATTGGTAAAAAATATATGAAAAAAGTTTGTGGAGAGGTATCGGTGCAAGCTTCTCACTACAAGTTCGTCAATGTAAATGACCGCTATTTTCCAGGTTTAATTATGTAAAACTTCCGTGTGTTTCATATAAAAATGTTTTAAAATGTTTTGAGTTTCATATAAGAATGTTTTAAAAAATATTTGGGTCATTTTAGTGGGCAACTTAAACGAACTACTTTCGATTTCATAAACTTGAATTACAATTGGTAAAAAATGCAATGTACAAGAGTTGTGTCCCGTTCACTATCCCGCTCCAGTTTATCTTGAATCGCTCGACGGGAGCCAGTAAAGGAAATCGTCTTTTGTGAAAAAAATACCAAGCTACTACATGAGCTACATTTTTCAGTTTTGACAACTCTGGATTTTAGAATTGAAAATCAGATCCAGTTTCTTTATCTTATTTTGTATATGTTTGTGTCATATTTTCTCAAGAATTTATCAAAAGTACATGTAGTATACATATAAACAACGTTACAGTTGTAGCATCCGACTCAGAAGCGAACTTCAGGCCTATAAACATCCCTGCATTTATTTATTTATTTTTTCTTCCTTCCATTAACGTCTTCTTGAATATATATATATGTTCGTGTCGCAGGGTAGAGGTCAGAGTGGTAGAATAATCGAGGGAATATAGTTTGTTGAAAAGAAGTGGGGGCGGGGGGGGGGGGGGGGGGAGCTGTACGTGTGTCTAGAGACTTGGTTGGCGGACTGGGTACCACAGTTATTACCCAAATGACCAGCGTGATACCCACGTGGAATGTATCTGAATATGTATGACTTTAGGTTGTCAATTTTCATCAAATGGTCTTAGTTTGCGGACAGGTTTTTGAAATTTGCTGTTTCGTGCACGTAACTGCAGCATCAGGCGCCAGGCTAAGATACATGAGACCTTTATGAGAAATCGGCGGAAGTCGAGCTTTATCACTATGCATAGTCTTACGTGGATTGATTAGATTATAAAAGTATGTGCAGCGAAAAACCTAGTTTCAGAATTAATGAACGGAGTTTAGTCCCGATCCTATGACGTTACGTTACGCTTCAGAAGCTACAGGTCTACAGCCAAATACAACCCATACATTGTAAAAAGCGATGTGCTCGCCTAAAGGCAGTGCCTATTTTCATATTATATCAAATAAACACAGCGGGCAGATGACGTCAAAATGACATCGTACCGACCTCGATGCGACGGTATCACGTCGTTTCGATGTCGGTACGACGTCATTACGACGTCATGTGCCTGCAGGAGAACAGAACGAAAGAAATGGCAGGAATTTGTTTCTAACTGTTAATAAGGCGGGAGCTATACTGATCTCACCATCAACCTCCCTCCTAATTTATCTTATTACAGTGTAAAACACACTGGTGCAGGTTTCGAGGTTTATTGAATATAAACGTAACTATACCGAATGAAGTGCAACAGACGCGCATTTCAGTGTCGCTAAACCCAAGAAGTAAGAAAGAAAGAAGGTGACTGGGCAGGTCTCGGCAAGACATCTGGCAGAATATTCGTACTTCGTCATCTAGGTTATTGAGTTTCATCTTGGACAGGTAGATCTCCAGAGGTCTTTCGGTTGATCTCCGAATTTTAACGACAGTATGCGATAATCGCAGGTGTCAAGGTATTTCCTCAGGCTAATATTCTTATCTCGATCATGATAAAATATCGATCTTTATGACTTTAATTGAATATTGAATACATTTCATGAGTCTCTTAGAATAGTCAGACTCATGCATAAAATAATCACGGTAATGTAATTAAACCTTTTGGATTACCTTTGCATTATGCTGTCAGAACACATGAAAATGATATCTTATAATAATAATTATTATTATTATTATTATCATTATTATTATTATTTTTCAAAGATGTTTGGTTCTTTAAAGGAATTGTCATGCTCCAGAAATCCAAAATGATTTTGGCAGCCAATAAGGGGGATAAAGAGGTGCTATATTGGTTATATTTACTAACAGTTCATGTCATTTAGTCTCATAATGCAATGATAATCAAAATTTTACGTGACTAAATTCTCTCTCCCTCTCTCTCTTAAACATTATATAAGACACAATGTATGTTTGATTCAAACATAGAATTTAAGTACAACATTATCAAGAACAATAAATAAATAAATAAATGAAGTGTATGTCACACAATTGTATAATTGAGGGTTTTGTTAGAACAGTCACGCAAAAATATGATTGATTGCACAAAATTTTGATTCAAAAATAATAATAATAAAAAAAAGTCTTGTGAAAATAAGTTCAGTTAAAATTTCATGATGATAAAAACCTAGAATTTAATGAGTGAGTAAACATTATGCATTTATTCTTATCGTTAAAGACAACAGATTTTTTCAACGACACGACAAAACGAACACAGCCGAATGTACGCCCAGTAAAGACTCAGATCAGCTTCGGCATCCACCCAATCTAACCAGTCTTCGCTGTCCGCAAAGGGATAGTTAAGACCTATGCTATATTGTAAGCGCATGTCCAGGGCGGATGTCCAGGCTGATCTTAGTCTTCGCTGTCAGCATGGAGAGGACTTAGACTCTCAGCTCCCTTTACGCGAAAAGGGAAGACTCTGCCCGGACTGCTTAATCTACGCGAAGTGCACATGCCACCTTGTTAGTTTTGGCGAGTCGCGGCATATTACGTTTGGTTAATCCAGCCGAACCGCGATACGACAAAACCCACAAAGTGTCATATGTACTACGTGAAGACTCAGATCAGCCTGGGCATATGGCAAGTCTGATCAGAGTCTTCGCTGTGTACTTTAATGGTAGCTAAGCTATCTCCATGCCACCAGCAAAGACTTTGATCAGACTTGGCGAACGCCTAGGCTGATCTTAGTCATTGCTAGGCGCACATGCCACTTTCTTTACTTTTTTTCGTGTCGCGACTCAATTAAATATTGCCACACCGTTATACGCGTGCCGTGTCAGTAATAGTGTATATTCACACATTGATTAAATTGACACTGAGTAATTATATTTGAATTGAACTAAAATGAAATTGATGAAACTGGATCAAAATAAGATTATAAATTTTAAAATAATAAAAAACATGAGAGATCAAACTTGATACAATAAGAACATTTTCCTTGGAATTACGGATTTGTATAATGCATTATATAGAAGAATGACACAAATGAATAAAAAAATAAAAAAATAAAAAACATGCATATAGACCTTCTTTGTAAATTAAGTAATTTACTTTCTTCAAGATATAAAAAAAAAATCAACAAATAAACATAACTTAAATGCTGTAGAAAAATAAAGTGTTCTGTTTCCTACTAACAAAATTATATTAAATCGCTAGAGACCGCCAAAGTTTTATCTACGAGGTGACCCTGTAGCTCAGTAGGCTAAACGCTGACCCGCTGATCTAGCGGTCCCAAATTCGATTTCCGAAGGCGGAAACCTTCTCAGACGTACACGGTTTCCATTACACAACCTGTCATTATCGTCCTTCCATCCTTGGCAGATAGAATTTTCTTCTTTAGTGTCCGGAATTCACCTTCATTTAGTAATTTGTAATCTATTTTTTGTTTGGGTCTTAGAGTCAACTGCATAACGATTATGCAGATAGTGTGGCTTTTTGCCTCACATTAATAATTATATAAATAAGCAACAATTGAGCAAAAGCTTAATTTCTAAACATACCGACATTACTAATTGGCATTATACAATCATAAGATAATATATATCGTGTCTTTCGATTCGGCACCAGTGATACCAATTATTTTGCCAATTAAAGAAGTTAGACGACCTATGCTCTTCATATGATTGCTAATAAGACCAAAGAATATCGGCATCAATTATAATAGTATTTCGCTAGCACGGTTTCGTTTCTATTCTAACACCAGAAACCAAAAACGTTCTCTAGTGCAGCTCTGAACCAGAAAAGTAAAATAAAAACTAAATAAATTTACTTTTATCTTTCAGTTCAAGCAAAATTTAGACACAGTACTGGACAAATCTACATTTTGAATAATTCATTCACTTTAACAACTTTCTATCATATCTTATCGTGGTAATCTCCGCCTGGAGCTATTACCTGAAAGCCGGAGTCGTGTCCTAGCGTCGCATTTTACGGAAACGCACGGAAACAACCGGCAAAAAAATAATCAACTAAAATTTTAACAAATATTGAAAAAAGACCATTTTATCATATAGCTAGACAAATAAAATTTATACCAGATGATAATATACTCTTTCTTCTAATCTGATCTATTTGTGATGCATAACATTTTGTATTAATTTGATTCGAAATTAGTCGTTAAATTCATGTGCCCTACTGGTTTTACGGAGATTTTGTTATTTGTTTTAATTAATTATGTACCTCTAGAAAATCACCCCAAAAAAGACCATTTTGTACTTGTGCTAGAATCAAAATTAAAACACAATATTTAAGATGAAGAATTTAACTTTCTGATACCGTTTGTGATGTAAAAATATGTTAAGAAAAAAAGAAGTTATTAAGTGATAATGAAACTTTCCCTTATTACTCGTATATGTCAAATTGGCTCACACCTGTAGAAGTGCTAGTACGCAGTTTCTTCACTATGAAACGAGCAGCCCTCTCCGAGCCACACTTACTGACGCATTGCGCGAGACACAGTAGCTGCAAACACCAGGTAAAATGCGCCTACGTATTAACTTTCGAGCGCACGCACCCCCCCCCCCCCGCCCCCACCACCCCACCGAGCCAAGTCAACCCCTGTGTCTCGTAAGATGAGACAGACAACGGCAACAGGTGCAGCAAGAACTTACGAAAAGCCAAAATAAGCCAAAAGAACAGAAGCCAAGCTCCGCTAAGATTCATGTCGCTGTGACAAGTCCTAGAACTGAAGAAATTAATGGAAAAGGCGTCGCTAGTGGGTGCCGAACCCACAACTCCCTGCAAGAAAGGCGAACTTAATCCACTTGACCAGTCCCTCTGTTGCGCTCACTGAACACAGATAAACGCTTGCAAAAGACACATTTAGGTAGTTCTGGTCCAGCTACTTCCCAGCGGGCACATGACATTCGAAATGACGACGCACTGACGTCATTACGACGTCATGTGCCTGCTGGGTTATAATAGCCCAACTGCGCCTTGTGTCAAGTGCCTTAGACTATGTGCAGACTGGTCGTGGCCTGCCACACTCAGCCATCATAGCATCAAATTAAATTCTTCACAGCCATTCAGTGGTATAAACGCCTCAACACAAATCATTACGTAAACCGCTACAACCTTGACGTTTGGTGATAAAATATGGAATGATGTGAATATATTCATATATACATTTATATACAGTATATAGCAAAAAGTATGAGTAACTTGTTTTTTAATAAATGAATAAAACGGCAAATCGCTTCACAAAATACAATTTATGTTTTCTGGTTCCCCGTTGAGCAATGCAATATAGACAGAAACGGGACAATGAATAGAGCCCCGCGCTTGTACATTGTATTTTTACCATTTTATTTAAATTTGTGAAATCGAAAGTAGCCAAGCACCGCCAAACCCCCAAAAGACTGATTAGTTCATGCATGCTGTTTTAGCATCTATTATTTGGCAGTATTTTTGGGACAGTCATTTGCATTTTTCTTCCAAATTAAAACCTTACTATTATGCGTATCACGAGAGGTGAGGGAGCAAATTCCATCATGTAACGTGGTTTTTTTAAGCCATATACATGTAGATCTATTCAGGCCGAGAAAATCCGCTATATGGGAAAAGGGTTAGGGGACGGCTATGCAAGAACACATCCCCGCGTAATATACATGTAGATCTATTCAGGCCGAGAAAATCCGCTATATGGGAAAATGGTTAGGGGACGGCTATGCAAGAACACATCCCCAGCCTGTGCGTAAAACTGGCTATATAGTCATATTTCCGCGAATTCTACTGGGACAAGAAAAGAAAAAAAACGGTGTTCGGTCATTGTATGCATTATTATGAGAGTTGGGGAGGGGGGGCCAAATTCCATCTGGAAGTGTTTTTTTTTTCTTTCTTTTTTTTTGAAGCCATATTATCAGGGGAAAATCCACTATATGAGGGAAAGGGGACGGCTATGCAAGAACACATAATGTAGATTTACCCCTTGGAAAACGGGCTATATAGTGATATTTCCGAGGATTCTATATTGTGACAAAAAGATTGGAAATTCGACGAAGAGAGAAATCATAGGCATTTTGTTTTCCAGAGGAAAGACTACAAGGGTTTTAAGCTACTTGTTTACAGCAACTCTATTACCACAGAGTATAAACCAGTCCGCCAATTTTCGCTTCCTGCAGAGACTGTCCGTCATATTTGGCTTCCGCCGAGACTGTCCGCGATCTCTTGCTTACTGCTGAGATTTCTGTACGTGATAAATAGCTTCCTGCAGAGACTGTCCGCGTGATTCTGCTTCCTGGCGAGGCTCTCGCCAGAATAACGCGGACAGTCTCGGCAGGGAGCCAGTTTTCGAGGACAGTAGTCCCTGCAGGAAGAAAAAGATCGCAGACAGTCTCGGCGGAAGCCAAATATGATGGACAGTCTCTGCAGGAAGCGAAAATTGGCGGACTGGTTTATACCCTGTGATTACCGTTGTTCGGTCGTTGTAGCTCTTTTCATTGTATACAAGCATCTATACCATGAGATGGCAGAAATTTACACGAAAATTTTCAATCAAAAGTTGTTCTGATTTTTCCAAACCTACTAGATCTATGTCAACTCGAGCTATTTTTACGAAGTTTGATCATGGTTTACACAGTTTGCGCAAACACTTCTGTCCAAATAATTAGGGTCATTATGGTAATCGCGGTATAATACATTCTGAGTGCACTGCCTTAAGCTTGTGTTTATTTATAGAAATATTTGTCCTTACCCATGACATCCCTGATAAGGGCCCCGCCAGTCGAAGTCTGCATAGACTCTTTAGTAATCACCTTGTTCGTCTGTCTGTATGTCTGTCCGTCCGTCTGTCTGTCCGTCCGTCCGTCATGATTTTGTGTCCCCTCCATGGCTCTTAAACCATTTGAGATATTTTCACGAATCTTGGAACAAATGTAAAGCATCATCAGAGAATGTGCAGAGATGTGAATTAATATTTGCATCTTCCCGAGAACGCGATACTTCGCGGGCCAGGAAAAATTATTTCGAATACAGAACGAAGATGCAAGTAATTATTATTATTATTATCATTATTATTATTATTATTTGCTCGGATCGGCAAACGCATAAGCAAAGCTGGACAAGAATGTGTAGTTCATGATATCGATTGTTTGACCGTGCATAATTTAAAGCAGTGAACAGCACAAGTTTGCTGATAATAAACATATTAATAATACTAATGAAGAAATTAAACGATAGAAAAAAGGTTAGGAAAAAAAATCTGACCGTTTCTTTTTTTCTTTTATTAGATATTGTCAGAGAAAGATTCATGATTGTGATAGTTTCCTAGAAAGTAAGTTAAGACCTTGCATTGCTAAGCATGGTATATATGATATAAATAGAAAAATAGTCCACCATGCTAAGGATGGTTCTAATTAATCACAGGTTGCAAGGGACATTCATATGAATTTCAGGTAAAAGTCTGCGCCTCCATAGTTGCATTCATGAGTCTTAGCGTTGCAGATATGATTAGATCTGCTTTTCTTTTTTATCCAAACCATTTGCATCATTTGAATAAACACATCCCGAAAAGGTAGATCCGTTAAAGTTTTACGGCTGGTTCCTTCAGACTAAGTTTGGTCAAAAGTGTGGTGTGCATTAAGACCCAAATTTGCAAAAACGAAACGTATCTGAACATAAATGTAAAGTTTTTCGTTTTTAAAACGATACAAAGGCCATGTTTCACTATCAAACTTCTTTGATAAAATGTTCTTAATTTATGGTGCTTGTCAAGAAAATATTTGCTAAAACATTCATGATACACTGTGTTGCTTCTTTGGCCAAATTATCTTTGTTTATTGTTGTTCAACTGAACCGTTGAGTCCGATATTTATGACGCACTGTCAAATGTTTAGCATCAAACTTGGTGGATGCATCATTCTTCACTAAAAAGGCTGGAATGCTAAAAATATTATAATTATGGCTGCGTTTATGTGAATGTCAGAAAAAGATGTTTTTACTATAAAAAGTAGCCCTGCCCTCATTGAAAGAAATTCACCGTTTACCGGGAGTGTTGCAGGTCGTAAATTGAATCCTTATCAGCCGCTTGTCAAAAATTATTTGATTGGACCGATCCTATCGCCATCCAATGTTGTTTTTTTTTTTTTATCTTATTTGAAATACAGTAAAGATTATTTGGTTTGGGTGTTACACTGTCAAATAATTTGAATGAACATAAATCAACCCGTATTTGATCAAATTTAAAAGAGTAACATGGGCTTTATTAGATTAGCCGATATAATCTATGACATGCTCTTAGCATAATAAATGCCCATAATCAAATCAATTCGCATCATCTCATTATCATAAATGGCTCCGCCCAGTAGTGTTTATATGCCGTATAAACGCCTAAATACTTTCTTTGAAACTAAGTATAGACATAGAATTGTTAAGCTAGCATGGTCGAATCTATAAAAATCGGGTTATTGCTCGGGCCGCTATGACGCGCAGACTGGTCCGAATTAAGAAATAAATCAGCCCTAGCAGTGAATTGTAGAGTAATAAGTCACTGTTTGGGGGTCAGTTGTAAAGTAGATGATATCACGAGCGCGGAGCGCGAGTCATATATCTACTAACAACTGACCGACAAACAGTGAATTCAATGCTGGAGCTATTAAGATTCTAACACTCAGAAACGCCGAAAAACTATTCTTTTCATTCTAACTCTCCCAACCTTCCTGCCGGCGCGTTCATGCTTCATGCTCCCGCCAATATTCTTAACTGTATCTAAGACAAATAAACGTTTTTATGGCGATTTTAGCAAGAAAAAATTACGTCAGTAGTTGCAATGACGTCAGCAATTAGACTCACGCACCCCGAAACAGTGAACGCGGTAACTCTCCATTGCTTCTATAGACGCACTGTGTTAAAATTGAAAACAAAATACATGAATAAATGTTTCAAAGTCAAGACGCTACAAACTGCGCAGTGGTTCAAAATTTTATAGCTGCCATAAATCACTGGTGTGTATATTGAGACAGATAAGACGCAGATAATAGGGAAATTCTGAATAAACAAACATATAGTGACTATAAAGCGTTATAGGGGGTGGTCGGGTGGTGCGATGGTGCTGTGTATAACTTCCAGCGCCGGGGCGTCCTACTGATTTGGAACATTGTAGGGCAAGGGTCTACTGTGCTTGCAGTAGGTGCGGGTGGGGGTTGTTTGGACATTTTTTCTGTCGTCTATCATTTCTCCTCTTTCTCCCTCTCTGGGAGACGGCCCGGTATAGACTGAAATACTGTCTCAAATGGCCGACCTTAATTAAAACAATAAATCAATCAAGCGTTATACATGATTCAGCGCACACACACAGTGTCAGACCGTCAGTGTCAGTAGCATTATCGGAGATGATTGGATCGAATAGACAGTCTTGAAACAATATATCACCATCCCAGTGTACAGTTTGTGCAGGGAACAATTGTCACCGTAAATACAGATGTAACCATAAAATATT
Organism: Ctena decussata; assembly: GCA_963989385.1. NCBI lineage: Eukaryota > Metazoa > Mollusca > Bivalvia > Lucinida > Lucinidae > Ctena > Ctena decussata. The sequence goes on along the minus strand of OZ022510.1, from coordinate 23,456,441 downwards.
AAAATTGAAGGCCGGTGGTATTCTATCTAAAATATAGATGTTAAACAATGACTGCTTATGTTAGCTCGGTAATGTACCTTTACATATCTCAAAAAAAAAAAAAAAAAAAAAACGCTGAGTTTTGAATTTCTGGTTATAGAATAGGACACAATTCGTTATACTCTATACCAATGCATGAACTTTTTACATGATTTTTTTTTTCAATTCAGACTGGGTATAATCAGTTCATGAAACTTTAGATATATTGGGATTTTCGGATATTTCGTTGACGCATAATACTTTCATCTCACAGGCATGTGTCAATGGTAGTAACCGGCAGCTCTACAGGAATCTCTATATAAATACCTACTAATTTCCTGAACTTTTCAAATATTCCTTGTAGTTTTACAAAACTGGAACCGAACGGAATGAAATAGAGAGCCATTCTCTTTACTTTTCTCTAAACTCTTAGAGAAAAAGCTAGTTCACAACCTTTACAATTTAATACATGTATAGGAATCTTAAGTGGCTGCTATTTCGGATGCTTCAGAAACTTTTAGAATATGGATGGATATCTGCGCAAATTATCTGATGCCGTGAGACTTAATTTTTCTTATCTCTTACTCTCTTTATTCTTTTCTTCTCTTACAACTTCTTTTTTTTCTTCTATTTGTATGAACCTACACAATACGGATATTCTGATCTAATCATTATACTACATAGTTAGAATGCTGAAAGTAAAAATGACTGATTGACCTCACATGGGGTGCCTCATGGTATGTGCACATTTGTGAGGACTCGGATCAGCGTGGGCGTCGGCACAGTCTGATTGGAGCCTTCCCTTTCAAATACGTAGTCTTCGAAATTTAGGAAGTCTAAAGTGAAGGTAGGGACCCTAGAGTAAGAAAATAATTAGACTAGTGTAGAACACTCGAAGTAATCTAAAATAGCCGTGCAGTTTTTAGAGAGTGTCACAGTTTCGCACAGACAACCTGCGCTGTAAAAAAAACGTAAATTTTACGGTAGAATGCCTGGCAACCAGCTGCCAGTCCAATCCCGATTAGTTTTACGAGCGCCTGTAAACATTGGCAGAAATCATCAAGCATAGTAAGGTACAATAAAACAGTTATTGTTTTGGTTATATAGCTCCTCAACACTATAAATGTATTTTCGAGTGCGGTCAGTTAACACAACTCTGCCATATCAGGATTTCCACAAGTGTTTTACAGGCAGACGCCCGTAAAATAACGGTAAATGGACCGGCAGTTGGTTGCTAAGTATTCAACCGTAAAATCTACGGATTTTTTTCCGCAGTGTGTGACTCTAGATAAGTATAGATTACTGACCTGGTTATTTATGAAGTGTGCCACGGTGTATATATGGTTTTCAAAACAGGTGTTAAAGCCTGGTTTTAAATCATCAAACCTGATATCGATGGGAATTAAGAGATATTTTTTGATTGCAAAGCACCCTAATGACCATTTATTGAAATATGGAGAGATGAAATACGGAATTAGTAGGGGTCCTAAAGAGACCTTTTATTTCATACACGTAGAGGCTACAGTGAAGGGATTTTATGACACTCATAATCACTTAGATAAGAAAATAGCCAATAAAAACGTGACAGGGCGGGTTTATACAATCGAAACTGATGCACAAGCCACGCCCATTTCACTATGTCATGCTTAGTAATACTGACCTCTAAGATAGTTATGCGGGATAAAAAAAATGGCAAATATGATTTAATGATACATACAATGATAATTATAATAATAATAATAAAACACTCCAATCAAACAGAAAAAATGTAAGCTGCTTTATATTTCATCGATTTTGCAAATAATAATAATAATAATAATAATAGATAAGGGCGTAGAACCCTAGTTCCTCCATCCACCTTTGTTCCATTCTTGCAACAAAACTGGAATTGTCACGATTGCAGATTTATACACTTCTGAGCCCAAATGTCCAAACATTGTACAGAAAGCAGATTTATGCACTTCTACTATTGCACAAAAAAATATTTCGTTCTGCAGCCGAAGTTCCTAAAATGACTGTTGTTACGGCAGTGTTTTTGAGGTAAAAACCGGACTCTTGTATACATGTATCTATATAAACATATAAACTTCTTCTGTAGCGATTTTTATTTCCTGTTTTATTTTGCTGTTTTAACCACACCTTTTCAGACATTTTTGGTTATTTGTCACTTTTGATTTTATTGTTTCTGTTTTTATCTTATTCTTCCCACGGGTGTATATTTTTGCGTCGTTTAAACATTTATGCGTCTGTTTGGTTTCTACTACACAGCAAACTGTATTGCGTATACAAAACAATCTTTCTCTTTCCTGAAAAAAAAGAAGACGAATGTATGCATCGCCTTTTGTACGTCATTGTACTTTTGCAAACCTTGGTAGAACGTGTGGTGGTGCGTTTACGCACTTAAGAACTACCACATACCCCACCTTTATTATGCAATATTGTCTATTGTCGAAACAGCAAATTATTGCGATTAACTCTTTCCCAAGAGGGGTAAATTCTTTCTCACTTCCTTTCAGATGTAAAATGTTGATTATATGCTCACTCACACAGTTTGCTTTAATTCGGTTAGCTTTTTTTCTTTTCTTTTTTTTTTTTTTTTTTTTGGCTTTACTACATTTTTTCCCAAATGATGAAGAAGTAGATGAACCGACGCTTCCATACCACCTTTTTCATGAAATATAATACGAAAGTGCCTTTCGAATTATATTTCATGACAAAGGTGGAATGGAAGCGTTTGGGTGTTTATTGGGTCCTATCTGCCTCAACATACGCACCGGTGATTTATGATTTACGACCAGCGGTCGTAAATCATAAATCACTGGTGCGTATATTGACCCAATAAACACCCAAACGTTATGTACAATACAGCACACAGAGCATCGGAGATGATTGGATCACATTAGCAACTTGCTGATCAGCAAAACGAGTCTAAAACGCTGAACAGCTGATATGCTGATAAGTATTTCACAATTAAACAAACCCTTTTGGAATGCTTTCTTGTCTTCGTTTGCAACTAAATAATAGTAATTTAACTTAAATTATCTTTTCTATACCTTGTTGAAAGTTTCAGTGAACTACTCGTAATACGCTTTAATGGTTTCTCACTCATTTATGCCATGATAATGAAATAATGCTTGAAGGTGTATTTGAGTATTGAATGAGTTATTAATTAAGTGCAAACGCGGCTTTAATTACCTGATTAAAGTCCTATTACCTTATCGACACTAAATATTGGGATATAAAATGTTATTAAAATTCTTGGAAACAGTATATTTTTGGTCTCTCTTTATGAAAGAAGGGTTATTTTAATGCCCATTCCCTACCCCTCCCCCCCCCCCCCCCCCCCACACACACACACACACTGAACATTTGGACAGTTGAAATAGATTTCAGATAGTAATATTTGCTAAAAGTGACATTAAGAAAGTAAGATAAATTTTTAAACGACCGCGCTCGAAATCGCATTATGGGACAAAAAGTAAAAAAAGTTGTTCATAAGTCACAATCACGTGCACTAATAAAAAAAATACCTGTACATGATCACATGAAACACGCGGTCAAAATGGATACTCTTACAGCCCTTGGGTAAATAGGTAATTTCTACTTTCTGAAAAAAAAGACGAATGTATGCATCACCTTTTGTACGTCATTGTACTTTTGCAAACCTAAGTAGAATGAGTGGTGTGCGTGTACGCACTTTAGAACTACTACAAACGATACCCATCTTGATAATTGTCGAAACTGCAAATTATTGCGATAAATTAACTCTTCCCCAAGAAGGGTAGAGAGGTATTTTTTTTCTCTCTTCTTTTCAGATATAAAATATTGGTTACATGCTCGCTCAGAATATTCTCTTCTTTTTCTGTTTTTTTTTTTTTTTTTTTTTGCTTTACTACATTTTTTCTTAAATGATGAAGGAGCAGATGATCCGACGATTCCATACTACCCTTGTCATGAAATATCATTCGGAAGGGGATTTTATAACGGTCATAAATCGCTGGTGCGTATATTGAGGCAGATGAGACTCAATAAACACCCAAACGTTATGTACAATACAGCTCTCAGAGAGACTGACATATACGAATAGAATTTCTATGACGAACAACTTTTAAAGAGAATGATAAAGCCATTTTGCTTGGTTAGTTAGTTAGTTTGTTTGTTAGTTAGTTAGAAAATAGAATTTAGACAGTAGACGATTCAGCTGATTTAACCCTTATCAGTCAGTCTGCCTAAACCCAAGTTAATTAGTTAGTTAGTTACTTAGTTATGTGGGTAATAGCCACATAACTAATTAACTAACTAATTAACTGAATGACTAGTCCATCAAAATCGCTTTAATCATCAGTTGCAATACAGGAAGTATTGACTAAATTCTCTAAATGTTTCTAAACTACGAGTAAGTAACTAAATTACTTACTAACTAAATACTAACTAATTAACTTATCATACTCGCTTTGATGATTCTCTAAAAGAGGTTTCGTCGATACAATATATGATTAATCGGATTTTAATAGCGCGAAATTAGACCCCCCCACCCCCTTTTGACCTACCTACAAATCACCGAACTAAAACTGGCTAAACAAATATTTTTCAAAGCAACGGCAATGTAATTATATCCTTGTAGCCTGGCCCCAGTCGAATCTGTATATTATTCTGGTGGTCAGATTCCTATGTTCCTTTGCAAGAGATATACTGAACATAGGGGCTGTAGCCAAACTAGGGCTTACGTTGCATGTTAACTATATTCGACAATAAAGAAATCTTTCTGTTCTGTTCTGTTCTTTTCTGTTCAAAAGTATATGTATAAATAGAATCCAGTGTCGCCTTATATAATTGTAATATTCGTTTGTACCCGATGTTGTTTACCTTGTAAACATGAGAAAAGAAATATGTTAATCTTGAAGTTGTCTGGAAATAATAAATATACTGCTCACAAAAAGTAGTGGATATTATGACATAGAAGCGTCTATAAAAAAATAATAATAATGGCTGGGTTAGCTTATCGTTGTACATTGATAGAACATTGTTCAAGTACCAATATTAAACTAAAACAGAAACAGTCAATGCAGGGCATGTGACCTAGAGCAGCATATAAAGGACTATGAGGTCTACACCTCAATTTCACATCGGCGAAAAAAAATTCTTTCGGACACTCAGATGCTGTGAATAACAAAACTCTCCATAATTTTCCAAACTGAAAACACCCACTTTGGTAGGCTTTATTGCGTTATTTAAGGTGTAGGGCTGTTACAAATGTCACTATATGATAGACAATTCACCACACAATGGTATCTTTTACGCCTATCATTTTCTCCTGTGATAACACCGCATGATAAAAGTATCTGTATCTTGTTCACTAAGGCATTAGGCGTCTGTCTTAATAAAGTTTGCATAAGAATTATTAGTCATTGCTGCGCTGGATCCGTGTGAAATTTGAGTGTCGACCCCTTGTCTACTTCAAATATACTCTAGGTCACGTGACAAGGGTTCATATTGATCAGAGGGTCTCTATGAAGATTTGTTTTATGTATTATAACACTTTAATATTCATTTATTTATTTTCCTTACTTCTGCTGCCTTAAATGTCTTAATATCCCTTACTTATTTTGAGCAGTATATTACAGTCTATTTAATACACGCTATAAAAAATAAGAACCGCGTTATTTGTCCAAGTAAAACAAAACGCACTTTGCTCATTTGAAATTGTGTATGCAGTCTGAAAACTCGATTTGATAGTGCCGAAATAACCATCTAACATCTAACCGCTTTATAAAGATAAAGGGAGTTAGGTCACCTAAACGAAAGGTAAAACTAGGTAACAAAGACAGTTTGCGTTATGATAGTTCCACATTCATTAACGCAAAACTGTTTACTAGATTGACTTTCCTAGAAACCCTAACTTAAGCTAAGCATTGTCTGTCCATTCAAAGCATTCTCTGTTCTTACCAAGTATATTTCCTGGCATTTTGTTTGTCCGAACTTTCTTTATTATAATGTATACTCTCATACAAATTATGAAAACAGTAGTCAGTGTATTTAGTATATTGTCTATTTCAACTTTATAATCATATTTAATGATTTTTCAAACTTCTAGTTGACTTGAATATAGATTTATACGTTGTCGGACACTTAGCAACACATGTCCCTACATGTCCGGCAGATTCTGTTTTCATCTTTAGCTGTATTTGGAGTATTTTTGAAGAGTTATTGATACAACATGACTGCTACAGTAATTTGCGTAAGAATCGGGACACCCAAAAGAAGTGAGACAAGCTTCAAAATCGTGAAAATAATTATTTTAGCGGACCCAAAGTATTGGTCCATACACAAAAAAACGCAAATATATTAGTAATTTTAGTGATCCAAAGAATTGGGACAGCGTTTTTGTGCCCCAAAGTGATCTAAAATGTGCCTGCTTTTGCTTGTTTACAAGCGCTGTCCGCATGCATTATTTCCATACTCGCGATGGCTTGTAAACAAAGGTGTAACGGCATAAACGAAAGTCGTTATTATTTTCTATGCAGTATTGCCTCATAGAAATACCTGCCTTCTAGAATGTCTGAATGTTTCGCTGTTACATAAAATTTGTCTGGGAATACCTGTCACGTGCATATTTGCATATATTATTGTGGTTTTAAGATTTGACAGGTTATAAAACAATACAGGCGTTAAATGCGTATTGGTATCAAGATTTCACTATTTTTTTTCATCGTATGTTACTGTGTGAGTACTCTAAAGTATGCGGGTACTTCAATTCGTCATGCGCGGCGAAGTTGGCGATAGCGCTGCAAGTTGCAAACAGCGGAAACTATGATAAGCCTTCGGCACACGGCACAAAATGCGCTGAATGTTTGCCTCTGTTGATATCGCAAGCACACCCAGCGGACCGCGAGGTGTGTAGTCTGATCCGGGTTGGCTGTTCGCCAGTGAATGTTAACAGTCATCAATGCGCCTCTTTGGTCTTTGCAGGAAATACTTTGTTCCAACAAGCAAAACCTGTAAAATTGCCAGCTGCGAGAAGTGAATATTCAGATCAGCTTGCGCAACCGCAACATTCGCCGCTCGCTTTGATAAATCTATATGGTTGGTTGGTTGGTTGTTTTGGGTTTAACGGCCCTTTGAGACAGTATTTCAGTCTATATCGGGCCGCCTCCCAAAGAGAGAGAGACAGAAGAGAGAAATGATAGACAAGAGAAAAAATGCCCAAACAACCCCCACCCGCACCTACTGCAAGCACAGTTGGTCCTTGCCCTATTAATATCCAAATCAGTAGGATGCCCCGGCACTGGAAGTTATACCCAGCACCATCGCAACACCCAACCACCCTAAATGAATATGAGCAAACATCGAGAGCTAAGTGATGCACGATCACGAATTCGGAGGAGATACTCCTGCGCAATTACGCAGCACAGTCAGAACACTGAGGGCTGTAAGACACTTAGGGACCTTACAAATATTCGCCGTTCAAATTGAATTAGAACAGCGAAGTAGCTGAACAGACAGCGCACTGCTCATATTATCTAATGGCTGCTACGAAATTCGATTGGTTTTGCTGCGTCATTCTTGCTGTTTGAACAATCATCACTGTTTCATAAAGTCATATCATTCACTGCACTCGGTCGCGAGAAAACATGTATTGATACTCCGACCAAAAATAAGAAAAAGAGAATCATGTAACTGTAACATCTGCTATCTCTGACCAGAGTTCTGATTGTTTCAACCTGGAATACGATGGAATTAATTTTTGAAATCCTTTTTTCATCTTCATACTTTTTTACAACTTTGGAAGTGATGCATACGGCACGTTTTCTCTTTCTAATCGGTAATCCAACTGTCATAAAACTTTAAATGAGTTGTTTATTGAGCGTCATAATCCCGTTATGCAACAGTCGTTAACTTTTTGACACTGAGTCGGTATTGGTCAAATACCGGATCAACCGGTTTTGTTGTGACAAACTATAATTAAAGATTGAACCTTAAATTAGGGATTTATAAGTGGATTATAAAGCAAGACTATCAGGTGGAGACATCTTTATTTCAACAATAAATGCCATTAAACAGTAACCCCAACACGGACTAAAGCCTTCTTCGTTTTTTTCAACTCATTGTCAACAGGTGCCATTTTTTCGATACAACGAAAGTTGCGGCGAACTCGAGTGTTCTTTGATGTACAGGACTCTATGGACCTAGGTATTGGGACACCTTATAAAAATAATTATTTTTCGACGGCATATGTATTGGGACAGCTGGAAATTTTTTTTTCTTGCCTCAATACTTACGCACAATACGGGTATTTGTGCATTTATGATGGTTTTGCTCACTTTCTAAGCCTAAGATTTTGTCTGACACATCAAAGTATTCCCTGTAGTGACCAAATACAATTGCTGCCAATTTGTTTTTCCAAAATTTTCTTTACACTATATCATATTTATTGTATATTTTAATACAAACTATCACACCGAAGGTCAATAATTTATCAAAGTTTCTTTATTATATCGTCTATTTCAACTTGTTAAGGTCATATTTTTAGTGAATGTTTACAGTTACATCTCACTCTAACATAAAATCATAACCTGTCGGACACTTAGGGACAGATTCCCTAAATGTCCGACAAACTCCAATTTCCTTTTGGAAGTATTTTTGTAACTTTATTTTTATATTCTCGTAGTTTTGATTAACCATTTGTTCAAAATAATTTCTATATATGCATTCATAATAAGGTTTGTCACTTTTCTGACAGTTTTAGAAAAAACTAAGAATCTGTATTCTACCTTAATAGTTTTGTACTTACCAAATACATTTGGCGGCATTTTGTTTCCCTAAGGTTCTTGATATATATTCTAATATAGAACAGTAACTAATAATTTACCAATGTATCTTTAGACTAGAATAGAAAATGGTTTTAGAACTTCTTCTTCACTTGAAAATAGATTCATACATTGTCGGACACTTAGGGACACATGACTCTAAATGTCCGACAGATCTTGTTTTCACCATGCTTACATTTTGAGTATTTTTGAAGAATTATTTGTAGGAAATGATTTCTTTATATGCATTTATTATGGTTTATAATGGTTTAATAAACCCTAAAATTTTGTCTGACATTTACTTTTTTACTGTCTTTTACATGTAGTCAGTAACGAACTTGATACCTTTCCCGGCATTTTGTGTTTATTATTATCATTATTACTGTTATTATTATATACAAAAGTATCTTGTTCACTTTTTTACGATCATATTTATTGTTTACTCTGATAACGAAAACTTATATCGATTTTCAACTTTTCGGACATTTAGGGTTGTCGGACATTTAGGGACCTTTGGGTCGTCCCAAAGTGTCCGACAATTTTTTTTCTAAGTCAGATTTTGAGTATTTTTCATTAATTATTTTTTTGAAATATTTACTGATTATGCTTTAAATAATGGTTTCTTTCACTATTCTGACATTTATAGAAAAAAATAAATTTTGTCGGACACTTAGGGCTGTCGGACACTTAGGGACCTTACATACGTCTGTCGTAAGAAATATTTGTACAATATACAACTTATGTCCGCGCTTAGTACATCCTTTATCTCTCGTTGCTAGCGTAGAAATGATGGTGCTGTCAATTTTCCCGCCGTATTTGACAGATAATGCAGTCTGCTAATTACCTCACTACACAGTCGACATATGGATTATTGCATAATTTATACATTTACTAAGGTGGCATATCGTAAATTGCAGATTAGCATATAATCCAATTAATGCACATGTAAAATATTTATTATGAGGCCAAGGTAATTTATAGAAGAAAATGGAGAGAAAGATAGAGAGAGAGAGAGAGAGAGAGAGAGATTTAAAGTGTATGACCGCGCATATATTGATTGATTGATTGGTTTGTTGCTTAACGTCCACGGTAAACAGCTATGGTCATGTCGGGACGGTCAGTTAACCTAACCACACTATTCCAGGGCAGGCTTAGACCTCCTAAGTGGTTAACCAGTACTAAGTGCACATACTTTCACAATTAAGTAACTGACAACTGCCCTTCTTGAATCAGCGGAAGGAGAAACGAAAGTATGTGGCCAGACCGGGTATCGAACCCAGGACCTCTGACTTATGAGTCAGGTGCCTTACCGATTGCGCTACGCGGCCCGGCATATCTATGATTTATAATAAAACTGCAAAAGTGCAAACTACTTTTCCGAATTTAAATTATCATATAACGAGTTTATTCATTTATTTTGGGTTGTCAAAGCTATGGAATAAAAGCAAACTCTCAAATATACGTTTTTTCCAAATATGAATGCTGAAAACAGTTTAAGGGTCTTTTAAAATGTTGCGGCGTTCTTGCCCCTTTCCTTTCCCGCTCACAACCACACACACGTCTGAAATACAGTATGTACGATCCTTTGTCCTCCTACAAACATATGTTAATTCACCTTTTTCAGTTAGCCCTGGAAGGATCTCCATGTTAAGTTCATGGAAATGAGGATCAAAACTTATGTTATTTGCAATTTTGAACTGTGCTTGGGCTTTACTTTGGTTTGAAAGACTACCATGGGAGGAATAACTTTAAACCTCTTTATTACTACATGTATTTTTGTTTCCCAATTATTTGTTTTACATCACCTGTAAAAGACTTAAGCTGTACAATGCAAAGATATGGGTAGTAACAAATAAATGTGTATATTTCATTTATCATTTACGTAGTTTAATATTAAAACATTACAGGTAAAGCCAGAGAGAGAGAGAGAGAGAGAGAGAGAGAGAAAGAGAAAGAGAGAGAGAGAGAAACCACGGTTTAAAAACGTTTGTTAGAGACTTAATTAAACTTAGTCTGCTATTTTTTGTTCTTTGATGTATTCCTTGCTTCCAAGGGATCTTACTATTCAGAACTAATTAGTGTGTACTTCATTACAATATTATACTTAAAGCCAGCGAGGGAGAGAGATAGAGAGAGAGATAGGAACCCGTTTTGATAAAAAAGAAGAAAGAAAGAAAAAAAAACGTTCGTTAGAGACTGAGTCTGTACTTCGTTTAACACAGGGAATCATTAGTTATCGGTCTATAGCAAAGAAATTGATAACATAAAGTCTAAAGATAGGGGCTACCGTCATAAAATACTTTAAATGACAACCCGAGCAGTTTCGTTTCTTCATGAGACTAGATCCCAACAAACCCTGAAAATGCGAAGATTTTGCAACTGATTGTATTGTTATAATGAGTTCAAGTAGTACCAACCTACATAGACCAACTTGGCACGACCAGACTCAGCGCGGCCGTAGCGGTGTCAAAGCGAACCGCACCGTAAGAAGAAACTGCAAAGCTTTGCTAGTATTCTGCTTATAGCATAGCTCCGACATTTTAATTTTCGGTGGTCTCTTTCAGGCCCCATTCTCCATCAGCATGAAAAGTTTTATCGTGAGGTATCGCAGCAAGCTTCTCACTGTAAATTACCGTAACTAGCCAGCTTTAAAACATCCTTGGGTTTCAAAGAAAAGGGTTTGAAAACTTATATGGGTCATTTTAGTTTGCTACTTTCGATTTTATAAGATTGAATAAAATGGTAAAAATACAATGTACAGGCGGGGAGCCCCAATCACTATCCCGCAAATGTTTATATAGCATTGCTACACGGGAAACCAGAACAGGAAATTGCATTTTGTGGAGCGATTGATAGTTTTTGTTTTTCCCCAAAAAACTTGTTTTCTCTAATGTTTGCCAGTTAAATGACTGAATGTATGCACATCTATCCACATTTCATCATTAAACGCGAAGGTTGAACCATTTTTACAATGATTTGAGTTTAGTCATTTTTACCACCGATAGGAGTATGGAGACTTTAAAGATCAGGGTAGACACTGTTCTACATTCCACAAACCGCGTGATTCTATAGCAGTAGAGGGAAGTGATTGCTATGTTGTACCGAATATAGCTACTTTCGAATACAGCAACTCCGTTATATATATAGAAGGAAACCTTCAAATAGAGTTCGTACGAACAGAGCAATCATGCTGAAGAAAAGCTGTATTCGGAACATGATCGGTTTTCTTTCGAAAAGAGCTATCCTGTCCAATAGGCGCATGACGTCAGTACGACGTCATTTTAACGTCACGTGCCTGCTGGGTGGACTTGGTGATTCTAGATTACAGAGACAGCAAAGATTCAGTGTTACTGGTATTTTCGAGCCTTTCACCCTTTATCCGCCTCTGAGACTAAAAACCATTTCCGAAGGGCGGACGGACAGACATACGGACAGCCAACGGGAAAACGTAATACTCCGACACTTACCCCGCCACTAACGTTCTGAAGGGACTCATTCTAGTGGGGTATCAAACGCTTAAAAAGCACTGTCTCCTAAATACCATATATCAAGGAACTATAGCAGCCGCCTCCCAGAGAAAGGGAGAAAGAAAAGAGATATGACAGGGAAGAGAAAAAAAAATGACCAGACAACCCCCATCCCCGCTCCCCCCTGCAGCTACTGCAAGCACCGCAGGCCCTCGCCCTTCTATCATCCAAATTAGTAGGACGCCCCGGCACTGAAAGTTATTCACTGCACACACCTTGCGCCGAGTGTCCGACGGTACTCATATTCGATACAACACAGCTCCGACATTGTAATGTTCAGTGGCATCTGGCTAAGTACACAATTCCGAATGATCTCTTCTATCCCAAGACTTTAATGTCATAAAGGCGGAGTTCTTTCCATCGTAAACGGGGTTCCATTGCGCACAGCCTTTCATTATCATCCGCCCAACGTCCTGATATGACTGAAATACTGTTGAAAAGGACGTAAAATCGCAAGTCATCCATCCATCTATTTCTATCATTGACTCAAAGAAAGATTGGAAGACGCTAAATACTGCGGAATCGCTGAAAATTTTCATCAGTAACATTTGGAACTCCTTAAAAGCAACATTAGAACATCATCTATAGAAATCTGTATACTGAAGTAATCGAACACTGAGCAAAGTGCCTAATCAGAATTCGCAGATAAGTAGGCTGATCTGGGTCTATGATGCTCGAAATGTTTTATAGTCTAACTCCTCAGTTGATCGTAATCTGTCTTGAAACATGACTGGTAAGAAAAAACACAGGATCAAAGTTTTAGTGTTGTGATGACAGATACGGCGGATACAGGCCCTGTCGCCTAAGAAACATTATGAAAGATACATCTAATAAAACATAAAATCGTTTCATCACGTTTTTTTCTTCAAAATATACATAACCTAGTGGCCCTGCTCTTAGTCATTCGTCATACTAATTGAACACAGACGCATTCGGTATGGTTTCGAATCCGCCCCAATATATTAATTAGGAGTGAACAACATACAAAGATAATGGAATGACACCTACCGTGCTAATTTTATACAGCTCAGCAACGAAGGTGAGTGGTTAAAAACGTACACGTGTTTTCTTGCTGAGATTTTGTTACATAAAATGAAGCAAACTATTATATGTACTGCGTACCATTGCCATCATTTGCTTCGAAAATGAAGTGCTCAACGACCTGTACTAATGTGATCTCTTTACAAACATCAAAGCAATAACAGCGTTTCTCATTCTCTCACATACATTTAAATGAATACCGCACACTATACCCTCAGGTGTGGGAGCTTGGCTGGAAGGGAGAGGGTGGAGGGGGGGGGGGGTAAATTCCTATATATGGTTTTGGTAGAGATATGCGGCCCGAATAGCCTCTTTTTGTATTTGATTGACCCCCCATTTTTGAAGCAAAAGGTATATGTCTAACCTGTTTTTCTTGATACGGCTGCCTTCTGACCTCACTTTGAACGTAACCCATTGCGTTCATACTTCCATGAACATCCAAAAAATGGCATTTATTTCTTAAATGAATGACATCTTCTTAAAGAAGCTTTCTTGTAGATTAAACTGAGGAAAATTGTCTCTAAAATACTCACATGGTCATTTTAATGAATCATTTTTTTTTCCATTTGTACTTTTTCAAAACTGATTTTGTTAGACTGAGTTTTAAGAACATGAAATTATTCTCTATCAAGAAATGTTATAGTTAATTACTGAGAACCTCATTCAGAGTATATGAATATGCGTGAAAACTCGAAGGGCAGTATATGAATAGGTTAGTATTTTATGAAGTAAGGTATATGAATGGGTCATAGTTTTCTGCGCCAAAGTATATGAAGTGGATGGGTTTTGCGATACGAGGCCACGGCGTACCAATATGCCCTCGAGGTCCCTGACCCGCTCCACCCCTAGACTACAAAGTGTAAGATGCATAAAATAATGAGAATGAGACTTACTAGCTCTGGTGCTAGTAACACACTCAGAAGTCCTTGCCACTAGTTATGTCACTTTGTTAAACAAAGTGATAACATATTACCAATAAAAGGCAGATCAGTTTGCCAGTCTAAAAACTCAAAATCCAGAGGTTCCGGGTTCGATACTCGGTCTTGCCACTCACATTCTTCTCCTTATGCTGATTCAAGAAGGGCAGTTGTCAGTTAACGGCGAAAGTATGTGCGCCGTTTGTGCTGGTTAGCCGCTTCGGAGGTCAAAACCTGCCCAGAAATAGTGTGGTTAGGTTAACTGACCGTTCCGACATGACCAAAGCTATTTACCGTGGACGAAAAGCAACGACAAGAACAAAGCCTATCCTAACGTCTGAAAACGAACAATCTTGGCATATTCTTACAGTATTAATTCGGACCAGGCTTGTCAGCCTGACCAGAATATTTCCTCTCTTTCCTATTTGCATGAACAGTCTAAGCGATTACGTAGGCTGGATTGAAATATGCATTTGTTTACGCGACAGCGCTCAATAGTGCAAATTACACCTACATGTATGTGTCACTTTTTTAACTCGCCTGTGAAAGATTTGAAATACAGCATGAGCGTCTTCAAAATGATTGCTTTACACCTGCTTAGAAATGGAAAAGAAAAATCAGTAACTTTAGGTTAGGTCGGAGTAATTCAGGGCCGCCATGCAGCACTTTCTGTCGCTACGTTACCGTAACGACCCTAAACGTTCCGTTTGAGAAAAACAAGATTGCGTCAACGTTAGTTGCTTCTTTGAGTAGACCACTGTATGGTCAGTTTACAAAATGCAAGTCGGCCGAGTCCCGGCTGAAATTTAAAGAAAATAGAAAGCTCCGTAGAGAAGAAACTGAAAATTTCAGACGGCAAATTGGCGTCGTAAAATTTAATCCAGGACCGTACACTGAGCAGTTAGATCAGGGTCTACCCTTTGACCACATAATTTTGTCCGAAACTGTTAAGTTTACTCGGTAGCAGTCAGAGAAAGTGTCATTATGCCACTACATAGCAAAAGTAATGCCACATTTCAGTTATTATACCCCCGGCATACGAAGTATGTCGAGGGGTATATAGTTTTCGCCTTTCCGTCCGTTCGTCCGTTTGTCCGTCTGTCCGTCCGTCCGTTCGTCCGTGTGTGCGTGCGTGTGTGCATCCGTCCGTTAACATTTGCGTTAAAGTTTTGCGTTAACTTTTTAATTTTCGCTTATGTTTCCAACATCCTTTGATGAAAGCTGTTTGTATGCGCCTAGAATTACTTACAGGTTTAAGCAGAATATTTATCATCATCTGGATGCAGCTGCTGACCTAAGGTCAAGGTCACTGACTTAAACATTTGTGTTAAAGTTTTATGTTAAGTTTTTGATATTTGGGCATACGAAGTATGTCGAGGGGTATATAGTTTTCGCCTTTCCGTCCGTTCGTCCGTCTGTCCGTCCGTCCGTTCGTCCGTGTGTACGTGCGTGTGTGCGTCCGTCCGTTAACATTTGCGTTAAAGTTTTGCGTTAACTTTTTAATTTTCGCTTATGTTTCCAACATCCTTTGATGAAAGCTGTTTGTATGCGCCTAGAATTACTTACAGGTTTAAGCAGAATATTTATCATCATCTGGATGCAGCTGCTGACCTAAGGTCAAGGTCACTGACTTAAACATTTGTGTTAAAGTTTTATGTTAAGTTTTTGATTTTTGCTTATGTTTCCAATATCCTTTGATGAAGCCTGTTGGTATGTGACTAGGTTTACTTATAGGTTCAAGCAGATTACTTATCATCATCTGGATGCTGCTGCTGACCTAAGGTCACGGTCATAGGCTTAAACATTTGTGTTAAAGTTTTGCATTAAGTTTCTAATTTTCCGATATCCTTTCATTGAAACTTTGGAGATGTCATTATTAGGTTTACCACCAGGTTCATACTGATCAGTTCATACTATCTACATGTTGCTGTTGCTAAGGTCAAGGTCACAGACTTAAACCTTTGTGTTAAAGTTTTGTATCAAATTTGGGTTCTTCGCTTTTATTATTTGTTAGATCCTTTGCTGGAACCATTAGATACTGTCACTAAGTTTAGTAACTTCTGAGATCAGGGCTCATAAGTTAATGTCATCTGGCTGCTGCTGCAAACATAATGTCAAGGTCATAATTAAATTCATGTTTGCCTTATATCATCAGGATTATTTTAAAGACATGCATTATACCTGGAATAGTTGGTCTGTCTGGTCTCTGTGTGTTATATTTCATGGTCCAGTGAATTTGCTGTATATATCCAACACTCTTTTATAGATTTGGATTATACTTGAGATAATGGGTCAGTCTGATACTGCAAATATCCTAATACTATTTGTAGGTCACTGTGAGCTCTGTTCCATGGGCTAGTGATGTTGCTTTATATTCATATCATTTTTTTTATAGATGTGCATCATACTTGTGGCCATACATCTATTAACTTTTTTAGATATATGCATTAAAGTTTTGCTGTGAGATGTCACATATTGATGCTTGGTATTGAGTACAGACTTCAGTAATGACAAGTTTTTCATGAGAGTTACTATGAGGGTTAGATGAAGTATTTATTTGAGTTTTATTGCTTCCATTTTCATTTCTCAACAACATACTGTTTTGTTTTTCAAGTGCAGAGATTGGTTGGAACATCAAGTAAATATCTTTACCAAAAAGATAGTGAGTAAGTGTTTCTTGTTTTGCAAGGCTTACTTTAAAAGATTCTTGGTTTGTACATTATGACATAATGAACATAAGGTTTACCAGTAGTTGCTAGATTAAAGGGGTACTATAAATTTTGAATTAAAAACCACAGTAAGGCATTATGTTTTTTTTTTTTTTTTTTTTTTAATTAAGCAATATCAAATGCCTTTGAGAAATAGTACAATATTTCTCATAAACTGAGACGCTTAATAGATGCATTTGTAAATTTAGTTTTTACTTTAATAAGGATGAAACAAAAATAAAAAAATATGAAAGAAAAAAAAAAGGAAAGAAAACAGAGTTGGGGTTGTGGGGCAGGTGGAGGTGGAGGTAGAGTAGATCAGACTTTATTGGATTGATTGTAAATCTCAAACCAAGAAATTTATTAAGGCTGGCCCAATTTTAGGGGGAAAATATCTCCAAGTGATCATAGATGAAGAGAAAAGCAGTATTGTGTCAGTCTGTTTATGAACAGTAACTGAAATTTTGTGTAGCGATACTGTTTAAGTACTGATAGTGAACAGATTTGAATCATTTTACTTTGTAATTATACATTTGTAAGACTGCTGTTCTCTTCAAACTGTCGCTGTTACAATGTTGAATTAATAATTAACTTTTTATTTGCAGAAGTTCACAGAAGCCACATATAATAGCATGAGCTTATGTTTTCTGCTGCTCAAGACATACATATGAGGTTCAGTTGAAATATGACTAACATATAGATTTTTCTGGCAATGTTTGGTCTGTTAAATTGTCAGGAAATATTTATACATAGATACATACAAACTTGGTTTTAAAACAAAATGTAAAACAAAATAAAACAAAAATACAAAAAAATGTTTACAGTGGAGCCTGTTTTAAAGGTTACTGCTATTAAACAAACACCTGTCTAAAAAGACTAAAATCTCATATCCCAAAGCAGCATTTTCAATATAAATAAACCTGTACAAAGCAAGTACAGGCCTTAAGCAAACAGTTTTGGCCCCTTCTTTAGGGTGCTTGGACAGGTTTGACTATAGATACAATACACTAATAAATCAATATAGCATCATGTTCTGTCAGAGCAGCTATGCTTTGTTATTTTTTCATTTGTTTTAACGTTCATTGTTAACCATAATTGTTATCTTTCTTTTGATTATAGGTAATTTAAATAGTATTTACAATGAATAATTTAAAACAATTTCTAGTAAACAGGTAGCATCTTTCAGCAGTTGCAATAAATTTGTAAGGTTTTCCATCTCATTTACCCGAGCATTTAAGTCATTTTCTCAACTACTATATTAATCCTATTAAATGCTCCTGCTCTAGTAAATGCCACCTGCATTTCGTAAGTAATATTATATTAACTGCATAAATTGCTGTTCACTTCTCTAGATGAGGTAGATTTTTGAAATGGGGTCTACACTCGAAGGAAAGAATTTGCTCCTAGAGGAGCAAACTCTTTCCTTTAGAATTTATTCCCAGAGGAGCACTTCTTTCCTTTAAGAGTTGACCCCACCCTTACTGAGAAGGGAGGCAAGATGTGTTGCTTCCTCTGAAAGTATACCCATTCACATTAATACTGTTTATTAGAGGTATTTTGAAAGTACTGAGTTAATACAATTTAGGCTCAAAACAGCTCCCCCTTTTGTGAAATGCAATGCCCCCGGGAAGTTTAATAGGATTGATACGGTATATTATTTCTACAGAAATGCAATGCAGGTGTGTCAAAGCTTTTTGTAGAACTTGTGTTAAATTTTATGCACAGATTCTTTGGAATAACTACTGAAGCTTTAAATGTACTATTGATGTAATATATTAATGATTTGATCAGTCTTGTACACTTGTAAAGCATTGTAAGATTACTCCAGCAGGTTGATATACATGCCTTATTGATCCTAACAAATGTCCCAGCTCTAATGAATTCTGAATCCCATTTTCTGAGGGATATGCATTGCCTGCCAAGACCTGCCCATCAGCATTTGTCACTCAGACAATTTTGCGGTTTAGCAACAGTGAATAAGTTATATACAGAATGCACATTTGTCACAATAAATTCGGTAAAGGTAAATTTATATCAAAAGCTATTTTTAAGCATTGGAAAGTATAAAGTGTGTTTAGAAATAGCTGTGAAAATGATATTTAATAAATGCCTCCATTGACATTCTGTTTGCTCTCGGGGCATTTATTAGGATTAATATGTTTAAGTTTTTGACTAATGGTGATAGAGAATGATTGGTGGTGGTACCTTGCATGTTTTGTTTCAGTTCCTCAGATTTCAGTCTTCAGATTAACCATTCTCTTCTTTACAGTCAGCACCATTGTTGTTTTTACTAGGAGAGTAACATCTGTTATTTACTGGATATTCTGGTTTCCCAGATTACATGGTAACCATATACAGAGTCCCTGACAGAGGTTCAAATCATTTTTGACATAAATTACTGTTTAAATGAAACAAATTATAAAAGTATAAAAATATAGATGAAGATATCATGAAAAGGTTGCAATCACAAAGTACATACACAATATTTACAAAAAAGAAGAAAAAAACATGTAACTATATAATTGCTTTGGAATAGTCATTCAAAAATTGCTAGCGATTCATTGTTGGTCATCTGTTGAGCATTAGTTCATAAACATCACAAAAAGTATAAATATATTCTGAAATGTACCCATACACTAATATATTTTAATATATTGCAGGGTTGCTACAGTCAGGGAAAAACATCTGGAAAATGATTTTTTTTCCAGTTCAGGGAAAAGTCAGGCAATTTCGTGGTCAGTCAAGGATATTTAGAGATGACTTGATAAGTCAGGAAAAAATCAGGGAATTTTAAAATTAATCGCTGAGGGAGTCTTCAATTTTTTTTAATTATTTAAGGGGAAAGGATATACTTTCTAGAGAGTGCATGCACATCTCCCTCCTCATTTAGGGCTAGTGTTAAGTAATTCCAAACTTCCTAGTGATACAGCTAGCACTGTTGAAGTACAGACAAAATTAACTTTTAGATCTGTAAAAAGAGTATGGATAACTGATAAATGTCTGAAAAATCATGGAAAAGTCAGGGAATTCTAAAGTTGAGTATAAGTGGCAACCCTGTGTTGTCGAAATGGTGTTTTCAATGGTTCCAGAGGATCCATCTTTTCTGAATCTATTTATGAAAAGTTCACTCCTGCATATAACACAAATTAAATGGCTTGAGAATAATTATTTGTTTGGGAATATCTGAAATTTCTGTTGAAAGAATTTCAGTTTGTAATGTCATTGAAAACTTGGCAGAGAATGACATACAATTTATGTCATGCTCCGATACCAATGACATCATAAATCTGTTACCGCAGTAACTAGGAGTTCATATTGATGTCCATGTGATGTCATAGAAATGTCATTCTGCCAAAGTTATAAGCACAACAGTTGGCAATGCCATAGTTGCTATGGTAACAGGTCTGTGGTGTCACCTTACTTATACTTCAAGAGGAGCTTGGCATACAGTGTATGTCATGCTCCTCTGGAATTATAAGTGTGGTGCTACCGGAAATTCTTACAATGGAAAAGTTTGATTTTCTCAAACCTATGATTCATTCTCAAATAATTTAATTCTATGTTCATATATGATAGCTGATACTAAGTTTTTTTTCTCATTTCAGTGGGTGGACAGGGGCAGGAAGACTACCTGCTTGGAAATAAAGGAAGTCACGTCTACAATGGGAATACAGACTGGACATGTAAACTATGCCACAAAGAATTCAGTTCAGAGAAAACTTTAAAAAAACATAAATGCACATATTGCCAAAGATGTGAAACTTGTTTTTCATCATTTCAAAGATACAAAGGCCATAAGTGTTTAAAAAAACTGCCAAAGAAATCATGTGCATCAATGCTGTCAGCTGTGAATGACAAGTTTAGTCAGGCAGAACCACAGAAGGTAACAGATAAAGAAAATTTTGTTTGCAGTTTCTGCTCAAGGCTATTTAAGTCTGAAAAAACTTTAAAAAGCCATAAATGCTCCTACTGTAAAGAGTGTAAAAAATATCTGTCTTCATTTCAAAGGCTGAAAGAGCATAAATGTGTTGTAGGTAAACCTGTAAAGGAAAATATGTGCAAAGATGCCAGCAGTGTTAAGACTGACAATAGTTCTAAAACATATCCACTGACTGTCATAAATACACAGAATAGTAAAAAGACTGGCATATTAGAGTCAAATACTATTACTCCCATTGTATCTGAAGGTAAAAACGGTAGGCAGTCAACATCAGGTTTGATAGGGGAAGTAGGTACATTTATACCAGATGATGTTGTGGAAGAGGCTATGTCAATCATGCGCAGACATTCCCCAGAACTTGCCCCTTATATTGGTATGCTTACACCAGCTCAGCTTCATCTTATCACAAACTCTAATGAACTGGCTGTTGTTCCGAAAATTCCAAATGACAAAATCAGTATTAACATACATTTATTAGACTCACATTGGTTAACCTCAGTTTTCAGACCAATGATGAACTGTGTTACTGTGTATGATTCTTTAAGGTCAGACAGCAGAATCAGAAGATTAAAAAGGCAGCTGAACAGTTTGTATGGAAACAAAATACAAGTAAGATATCCATTTGTTACTCAGCAACAAACTGACCCACTTTGTGGCGCTCTAGCAATAGCATTTGCATTTAGTACCTTGTTAGGGATACCACCTGAGACACAGCCGTTAGATGTTAGTTTAGTAAGATCACACTTAAAGCATGTACTAGATACAAACTGTGTCAGTCCATTTCCAGTAACAGTTGAAAATGAAAGGTTGTCTTCGTATTTCACTGCAAGGTTGTCTTCGTATTTCACTGCACAAGCAAAACTGCATCAAAAAAAGGTACCATTTGAAAATAATGGCACTGAAACAGAGTCAGTAATGTTCAGCAGTGACAGTGATAGCAGGAGCATTAAAAGAAAAAGATATATGCAAATGTACATGAGTAAGCGAAGAAATACTTAACTGAAGCCAGTAAAAGAATGCGAAGAGAAAAAGAAAGACTTCAAAAGCAAAACCAGAGAAAATATAAAGCTGAACATGAAACCTTGATATATAGTGAAATAGAAAGAAAAAGGAAAGAAGCACAAAGAAGGAATAGGTGTGAGGATAAAAAAACTTGAAGATAATGTGAAAAACAGACACAGAATGAAAGCAAATAGAATGAGTAGGTCTGAGGATAAAAAAATTGAAGAGAAGATGAAAAACAGATACAGAATGAAAGCAAATAGAAAGAGTAGGTCTGAGGATAAGAAAATTGAAGAGAAGATAAAAAACAGATACAGAATGAAAACAAATAGAAAGAGTAGGTCTGAGGATAAGACAATTAAAGAGAAGATGAAAAACAGACACAGAATGAAAGCAAATAGAAAGAGTAGGCCTGAGAATAAGAAAATAGAAGAGAAGACGAAAAACAGATACAGAATGAAAGCAAATAGAAAGAGTAGGCATGAGAATAAAAAAATTGAAGATAGTATGAAAGACAGAAACAGAAAGGAAGAAAATAGAAAGAGTAGGTCTGAGAGTAATAAACTTGAAGATAATATGAAAGACAGAAACAGAATGAAAGCAAATAGAAAGTTTAGGTCATCAAGTGAGATCATTGAAGACAATTTGAAAGACAGGCACAGAAAGGAAGAAAGCAGAAATTGTAGGTCTGAAAAGAAGATACTTGAAGACAGTGCGAAAGACAGAAACAGGAAAAAAGAAAAAAGAAGAATGTTATCTGAAGTTCAGAAAGCTGAAAGCAATGAAAATAATAGAAAAAGAAAGGCAGAGAAACGAAGTCAGAGATCAGAAAAAAGAGAAAGTTGATTATAGGGTTAAAGATAGGATATCAAAATCAATTTTAAGAAATTTTCAAGATGCAGAGACAAAATACAGACAAAGAGTTAAAGATAAGGAAAGAAAAGCTGATATAAGAAAACACCAGTCTATGCTGATTAAAGGTGTGCAAAAATTGAAAGCATGGCTAACAATGCAAACTCTGCGACTTCATAGAAATGACACAAAGAAGCTCCAATGTAAGATGAAAGATAACCATAGGAAACGAATGTTAAGAAACCATCAGAGTGTTTTAATTCAGATAAGAGAAAGATTAAAAGCAAAAGAAAGAATGCGAAACTTGAGATTGAATGTTGACCAACTCGAAAAGCAAAAAGATCGAGCGAGGAAGAAAGTCAGAAGGCAAAATCTAACTGATGCTGAAAAAATTAAACAGAATGTAGCTGACAGAAAAAGAAAGAATGCTGCAAAAAATTGTTCTGCATTTCAGCAGCTTTCACAACATGGTCCTGAATATGTATGCACAGTTTGCAACAGACTTTTATACAAACAGAGTACAACTGTTATAAATAGTCACCTGCTATCAAAACTTAGTGATGACTTGGTAAAAACATGTTTGTCAAGCATATCCAGCAGATACATCTGCTGTACATGTTTAAGACATCTAAGAATGAAGAAAATACCTCCAATGGCAATGGCAAATAAAATGGAAATTTATCCTGTTCCTGATGAATTAGCTAACTTTTCTCAGTTAGAAGCACGTTTGGTAGCTCAGCGCATACCATTCATGAAAATTTTGAACCTTCCCAAAGGAAAACAAAAAGCAATTATAGGTTCAGTTGTGAATGTGCCAGTTGATGTTTCAGAAACTGTAGCTGCTCTACCAAGAACTGCTACATCTTCTGGTTTCATACCCTTAAAACTTAAACGGAAACAGAACTATTCTGGTCATGTGCTTTATCAAATGGTAAGGCCTCAAAAGGTAGAAGCAGCATTGCAATACCTCAAGCATCATAATGAACATTACAAAAATGTTACAGTGAATGAAAACTGGCAAGAACTTTTCCAAACTGAAGATAGTGAGCTATGGGATGCACTTGTCCAAGCCCCTGATGATAATCAGCATGAAAATTCACATGAGGATTTTCCAGATGCTCAAACTAATGAACAAAATAATCTCAATGACAGCTTAGCAAAAGGACAGGAATCATTACGAGGAATTGAATTTGACACATGTGTTCAGTCAGATGATCTAGCCAACATTTTAGGCAATGAAGAGTTTTCTATTGCTCCTGGGGAAGGCAGACTGCCATTACAGGTTTATAATGATTCAAACAATGAGGTGCTAACTTTTCCTGCTCTTTATCCTACTGGAAAATATGGCTTTGATGTAAGTCGACCCAGAAAATTAACTTTAAGGAAGTATTTTCAGGCAAGACTGACATGCTCAGATAATAGATTTGCGTCTGACCCAGAGTACCTTTTCTATGCCCAGTATCTGACTGAACATAAACAAGTCTCAGATAGCATCAACATAGCTTTACGAAAAGCCAAACTTCCTACTGCTGAGGATAAAAAAGTTAATGCAGGTATTGTCAAAAATGCAGACAGGCTGAAAAGTCTCATTGTCCAGGATCAAGGGCAGCGCTTTTTACAGAACGTCCGAGGATCCCCTGCTTATTGTAGAAAGATACTGTCTGACCTTCTTGCAATGATAAGGCAACTTGGTCCCTTTACGTTTTTCTTAACACTTTCAGCAGCTGACTTAAGATGGCCAGAAACAATTTGTGTCATTGCCTCTCAGTTTAATGTCAGTCTGTCAGAGAAGGATGTGATTGATATGCCATGGGAAGAGCGATGTAACTGGCTTCGTAGAAACCCTGTTACTGCAGCAAGGCAGTTTGATTATCGTGTTCAATTGTTTGTGAAGCATGTTTTAGGAAGTGGTGTTATTGGACCAGTTAAAGATTATTTATATAGGGTGGAGTTTCAGCAGCGTGGCTCCCCTCATATTCATATGGTCATATGGATTCAGGAAGCTCCTGAGTTTTTAACAGCTACTGATAAAGAAATTATTGACTTTGTCAATAAGCATATATCCTGTAGTTTACCAAGTGATGATGAAGATCTTAGAGAGAAAGTCAATAAACTACAGCGACATGTGCATTCTCATTCATGCCGTAAGAGTGGTAAAAAATGCAGGTTTGCTTTCCCCAAGGCACCTACAAAGGAGACGGTAGTTTGTAGGGGAGACAGAGGATCAACAGAACAAGATGAAACTGGCAAGCAGGTGGATGGAAGAGAGATTTTGAACTCAGTTTTTGAAACTTTAGAAAACATGGAGCTTTCTGAGGCAACAACAGTAGATGATGTTCTTCAGTTAGCAGGAGTACAAGAAGAGATTTACCTTGAAGCTCTGAGACACAGCAAGTCATCCAGTGGCATTATTTTACAAAGACGAGTTTGCGAACAGTTCATTAACAACTATAATCCAGAAATATTGAAAGTCTGGAATGCCAACATGGATATCCAATATGTGTCAGATCCATATGGCTGTGTTATGTATGTGTCATCATATATCACTAAACCAGAGCATGAAATGAGTGAAACTTTAGAGCTGACCAGCAAACAGGCTTCAGAGACTGACATAAGACGACATCTTCAGAAGATAGCAAGCAAGTTCTTAACAAGCCGTGAGGTGTCTGCACAGGAAGCAGCTTACAGAGTTCTTTCCCTGCCTCTCTCTAGATCAACTAGACAAGTAGTATACATTCCTACTGATCTCCCTGAAGATCGATTTCATCTGCTGAAACCCATATCAGTTATTGAGACAATGGAAGATGATGATGAGGATATTTACCAGGTAGGAATGGTGGAAAGGTACATGAAACGGCCAAATGTTTTGGAAGACCTGAGCCTTGCAGAATTTGTCTCGTCTTACAGTGTGGATTATCAAAAGAATAAAAATGAAACTAGTGACGCTCAGCTTGATGTTTTACAGCCAGATCTGAAGTCTAAAAAATCTCTGAGGTTGCAGGATGGCATAGGCTATGTAAAGGAGAGAAATAATCCTGCTATAATTAGAACTTTCAAATATTCTGTTAAAAAGCAACCAGAGAAGTACTATCATAGCCTTCTCATGTTATACTATCCTTGGAGAACAGACCAATCTCTTTGTCAGTATGGTGATGGAACTTTCCAGTCCATGTATGAAGAAGTAATTGATGTCGTACAACAAAACTTGGCAAAATTTGAAAAACACTCTGATGTTGTTGACACAGCAATACAAGATTTGGAGGAGTTTGGCCCACCAGAAGATGCCTGGGCACAATTGGCAGCAGAAACAGAACATGAGAAACAACAAGAAAGACAAGAAGGCTCTCATCCTGCAGAAGAGTACATGTATACCGATCCAGATCAGCACCCTGAAGCATCGCATGCTGCTGCAGGTGGTATTAGTTTATTGCAGAAGGTTCAAGCATGGATCATGGAAGATGATGACTATCAGAAGCTGATCCAAACCCTGAATAACAAACAAAGACAGGTTTTCTCAGAAGTCTACGGATGGTGCTTTAGGGTCATTACTAGCAAAAGATCTGGAAAATTGCCAAGGCCTTTTTTAACTTTCATCAGTGGCAGTGCTGGTACGGGTAAGAGTCATCTTATCAGGGCTGTCTACCAGGCAGCTGTTAAAACATTGAGATGTGAAGCTGACACTCCAGATGATATTGTCTGCTTGCTTACAGCTCCAACTGGTACTGCAGCATATAATATCCATGGCCAGACATTGCACTCTGCTTTCAGTTTGTCTCATAACTCATTTGACCAGACAGTTTCTCAAGCTAAATTGTCTTCATTAAGAGCCAAATATTCAAACCTGTTTCTGTTGATAATTGACGAAATTTCAATGGTTGGTTCAGATCTTTTGCATGTCCTTCACAAACGTCTGACAGAAATAAAAGGTGCTCCTAATGCTTTGTTTGGAGGAGTCTCAGTTCTTGCATTTGGTGATCTGTACCAATTACCACCAGTAGGACAAAGTGCTGTATTCAGTCTTCCTAAAGACCCTATGAAGAGGCTGTATGGAACAGTATGGGATGATTTCACTGGCTTTGAATTAACTGAAATTATGCGACAGCAAGATGACAGAAGTTTTGCAGAACTGCTCACAAGAATTTTTACAAAAAGTCACAACGAAGAAGATGTTAAACTTCTTGCTAGCCGCATGATAACCCACTCAGATAATAGTTATCCATCTGAGGCCCTGCATATATTTTCAACAAATGCTTTGGTGAATAAACACAACAGAAAAAAATTAGATGAGTTGCCAACACCTATTTTTCATCTTGAAGCAGAGGATAAAAACAAAGAAATTCAGACCGGCCAGTTTTCACTGACAATTCCAAATGACCCAAATCTTACTGGTGGTCTGGCCCAGTCTATTGAACTGGCTGTTGGTGCAAGAGTTATGATTACAAAGAATGTTGATACAGCAGATGGAGTGGTCAATGGAATGATGGGTACAGTTGTAAGCTTTTACCCGCAACCAAGTTGTACGCTGCAATCCTCAGCTACTGATGAGTCTTCCTTTAAGCCATCTTTTGTACTTGTACAACTAGATGATCCTGAAGCAGGGCAAGCAGCTAGGAAGAAATTCCATACAGTCCTTAGTAACTACCCTGGTGCTACTCCAGTGTCAAAAGAAGAAGTCAGATTTAGAGTTGGCAAGTACAAGGTTGCTGAAGTTTCCAGAAGGCAGTTTCCTTTGAAGCTTTCATGGGCCAGTACCATTCATAAAGTCCAGGGTCTGACTTTGCCGAAAGTTGTGGTTTCATGCGAGGGATTCTTTGGGCCAGGCCAATTCTATGTTGCTGTCAGCAGAGTCAAGTCATTATCATGCCTTTATTTCACATCTTTTGATGCTGACAAAATTAAAGAAAATTCAAAGGCGGCAGAAGCACTACATAGTATGATGACTGAGAGACCCTTATCACCCACACCACTTTGGAAGGGTGACTCAACAACTCTTTGTATATGTTCACTGAACATTAACTCTCTTGTTCCTCATCTGAAAGACTTACAAAATCACCATATTCTACTTTCTTCAGATGTAGTTGCTCTCACAGAGACTTGGTTGAGACCCAGCAGACTCTATAATTTGCATATTGAAAACTTCAAGTGGGAAAGAGCAGACAGAGCATCTTGTTTTACAGAACAGCAATTAGCTCTGCAGACAGCTACCTTTCAGTCTCATGGAGGGGTTCTTAACTATATCAGAAATGGCTTGGATATGGTAGCATCGTCCCATTCAGTCAAGGGCATAGAATATCTTTGTCTCACCTTACGCAACTGCGTTGGTGGGCATGGCATACTGAACTTAATTACTGTTTACAGACCACCTTCTCAAACACTGGAAAACTTCCTGCATTGTTTCAAAGAAGTTGTAGATACAGAGGTGGACCTAAATGCCCCAACCATTATATGTGGTGACTTTAATGTTGATGCTTTGACTGCTAGAAATCAACAGCTTAGTCAGTTCTTTTTGGAGAAAAATTTTGTTCAACTTGTCCCTGAAGCAACCCACATTCAGGGATCATGCTTGGATCATATTTACAGTAATGTACATACCTCAGTGGATATTCGTGTAATACCAGTCACCTTCTCACCACAGGCAGCTGTACAAATCATTTGTTCTTTCTGAGTGTGCATATGGTTACAAATAATGTAATTACAATCATAAATAGTTGACAAATCATTTCATAATGTAACAGTCTTGCCATCCCAGGCTCAATTTAGGATTCACCAGGATGCAATCTAAGCTGGACTGGACATTCAAATTATTGAATTGTCCGATGACTTAAAACCTTTGACTGGATTTTCAAATTAATATATTGGCCGATGATTTCAAACCTTTGAGTGTATATTCGAATTAGTTAATTGTATGGTATCCTCAGTGTTACAGTTATGGTATCCCAGTTTATGAACGGGATACTCAGTGTAACAGTTATGCTATCCCAGTCTATGAACGGGATCCTCAGTGTTACAGTTATTGTATCCCAGTCTATGAACGGGATCCTCAGTGTAACAGTTATGGTATCCCAGTCTATGAACGGGATCCTCAGTGTTACAGTTATGGTATCCAAGTCTATGAATGGGATCCTCAGTGTTACAGTTATGGTATCCCAGTCTATGAGCGGGATCCTCAGTGTTACAGTTATGGTATCCCAGTCTCTTTACGGGATCCTCAGTGTTACAGTGACCCTCAGTGTTACATTTATGGTATCCCAGTCTCTATACAGGATCCTCATGTAACAGTTATGGTATCCCAGTCTAAAACAGGATCCTTAGTAGTACAGTTATGGTATTCCAGTCTATGAATGGGATCCTCGTGTAACAGTTATGGTATACCAGTCTCTGTATAGGATCCTCAGTGTTTCAGATATGGTATCCCAGTCTATGAACGGGATCCTCAGTGTTACAGTGATGGTATCCCAGCCAATCAACAGGATCCTCAGTGTTGCAGTGATGGTATGGTATCTCAGTCTGTGAACGAGATCCTCAGTGTTACAGTTATGGTATCTCAGCCTCTGTAAGGGATCCTCAGTATTACAGTGATGATGTCCTAGTCTATGAACATGATCCTCAGTGTTACAGTTATATACTAGAACCAACTTCTAACCGACCACTTGTTTATAGCATAATTTCCACTAAATAAAAAGGACAATCGAACATATGTTTCCATCTTTAATTAACTTGTGATATTGGTAAAGTAAATCAGGTGACTCTGAAATAAAAATCTTATCCGTATACCATTGAATAAGTGAAAGATAATGGTACACCTGTTTCCGAAAATCGCAACATTTCAGCAGATTTTGACGATTCGGACAGAACCACATTTCGGAATCTTGTCAGCATATGCTTATAATTTGTGCGAACATTTAGAAAATGTTTAAATGAACTTGAGAATTCATAATAAGGCATTATTTTGATACACAATTCAAAATTTCAGTAACAATTAAAAAAACCTTCTCCACCACAGTCATAATCCTTGCGAAGTTCGAAAATGGGGGTACATGTGCATCCTCTGCTGCCAGGAAAACGATTCTAAAGGTATTGAGCTCAAACATTTTACAACGTTTACATGACACATTGGGAGTACTGAATATAAGAAAATTATGCCCGGATACCATCTTCAAACGACAGTGTTCAAGACAAAGCAAGTGGTCGGTTAGAAGTTGTGCTTAGTATAGTATCCCAGTCTCTTAACGGGATCCTCAGTGTTACAGTTATGGTATCCCAGTCTATGAATTGGATCCTCAGTGTAACAGTTATGGTATCCCAGTCATTGTACAGGATCCTCAGAGTTACAGTTATGGTATTCCAATCTCGTTATGGGATCTTCAGTGGTACAGTTATGGTATTCCAGTCTATGAACAGGATCCTCACTATTACAGTTATGGTACTCAAGTCTATGAATGGGTTCCTCAGTGGTGCAGTTATGGTGTCCCAGTGCATGAACCAGATCCTCAGTGTTAGTTATGGTATCCCAGTCTATGAATGGAATCCTCATTGTAACAGTTATGGTATCCCAGACTCTGTAAGGATCCTCAGTGTTACAGTTATGGTATCCCACTACAGGATCCTTACTGTTACAATTATGGTATCCCAGTCTACAAATGGGATCCTGAGTGTAACAATTATGGTATCCCAGTCTATGAACGGGATCCACAGTATAATACAGTAATGGTATCTCAGTCTGTGAACGGGATCCATTGTAAAACGGTTATGGAGTCCCAGTCTCTGTACGGGATCCTCAGTGGTACAGTGACGGTATCCCAGTCTCTCTTTATGGGATCCTCATTGTAACAGTTATGATATCCCAGTCTATGATTGAGATCCTCAGTGTAACATTTATGCTATCCATATCTATGAACGGGATCCTCAGTGTTACAGTGACGGTATCCCAGTCTATGAATGTGATCCACAGTGAAACAGTGATAGTATTCCAGTCTATGTATGGGATCCTCAGTGTTATGGCGATGGTATCCTAGTCTCTGTACAGGATCCTCAGTGTTACAGTTATGGTTTTCAAGTCTCTATATGGGATCTCACTGTTACAATTATGGTATCCCAGTCTATAATGGGATCCTCAGTGTAACAATTATGGTATCCCAGTCTATGAATGGGCTCCTCAGTGTTAGTTATAGTATCACAGTGTATGGAAGGGATCCTCAGTATAACAGTTATGGCATCCCAGTCTATGAACGGGATCCACAGTGTTAACAGTGATGGTGTCCCAGTCTCTGTATGGGATCCTCATTGTTACAATTATGGTATCCCAGTCTATGAATGGGATTGCCAGTGTAACAGTTACGGTATCCCAGTCTGTGTATAGTATACTCAGTGTTATAGTTATGGTATCCCAGTCTATAAACGGGATCCTCACTGTTACATATATGGGATAGAATGGGATCCTCAGTGTAATAGTTATGGTATCCCAGTCTATGAATGGGATCCTCAGTATTGGTTATGGTATCCAAGTCTATGAACGGGATTCTCAGTGTCACAGTTATGGTATCCCAGTCTATGAACGGGATTCTCATTGTTACAGTTATGGTATCCCAGTCTATGAACGGGATCCTCAGTGTGTCAGTTATGGTATCCCAGTCTATGAATGGGATTCTCAGTGTTACAGTTATGGTATCCCAGTCTCTATATGGGATCCTCAGTGTTACAGTTATGGTTTCCCAGTCTATGAACGGGATCCTTATTGTTACAGTAAGTTATGGTATCCCAGTCTATGAACAGCATCCACAGTGAAACAGTGATGGTATCCCAGTCTCTACATGGGATCCACAGTGTTATATAACTGTTATTATATCCCAGACTGTGTTTAGGATTCTGCAACTGCATTTGGGACTAGCGTTATATAACTGTTATTCTATCCCAGACTGTGTTTAGGATTCACCAATTGCATCTGGGACTAGCAATATAACAGTAATAGCATCCTAATGTGTGAGCATGGGGCAATACAAGACCTGTTGCAGTGCTTGCTGTTGACAATGCCATATTCATTGACCTTTGTTTAGACTGTAAGTCTTCAAGAATAGAATAAGGAGATAGGTAAGTTACCTGTTTTTCACCAAATAATCTGAAAATTAGAGTCAGTGGCATTTAGTATAATGAACATATACTGCTGCTCAAAAGTTTTGAGTCATTTGATTTAGTGATATTAGTTAGCCTACTAAAGGCAAGTATTTGTCTGTGGCATAGCATTTTACAAACACATTTTCTAGTTGAATCGATGAGGTTCATATAAAATCTGGTGGCAACTTAAGTTGCTATGGCAATTTTGGAAAACAACCTCAAATATTCAAAATTCAGAATCAGTTGAAGGCAGTTGTATGTGCATGGGTCTGCTGTTTTTATATCTCTGGTATACAAAGTATAGTTTTGTCCTTCTGTTTGTTCCTTAATCATTTTGTCCATTTGTCTATTTATTTGTCAACTTTACATCAAGGCTATATGCTAGATAGCTCATATTTAGGTAATGGCACTAGCCGGGGGTATACGTGAGCCCTGCTCACTTGCTCTAGTATTAAAAGTTCTTAGACACTCCCTAGCGTTTTAACAACACCAGGCAGCCTTAGGCCTATCGTGGTCGATGCAATGTCGTCAAGACCTTGTATCGACGTTAATATGGTAATTCAACGATCTGTCCTGATTGTAAATAGGCTAAGAACAACGAGGCGTTTTTTTTTCTTTTTCTTCCTTTTTTCACGACTCCTTCTTTCTTTATTATCTTATATCACAGAGTCGTTTCACTAAAGTTTAACGGGCAAACACGAACTATTTTTGAAGAAAGATTCTGCAAATGGTGAAATTTGTGAGAGGGTATTTAAGGATGAATTTCATTTTTCTGATTTTTTATCGAAGTATAAACTGCATTGGGTCGCATGCAAAGTAAGCGAACTCCGAACGGGTTCATGTAAACTTTGCTAGCGACCATTTGTAGTTTATACTTCGATAAACGTCAGAACAGTTAAGTTCATTGCTTATATTAACATTCTTTTCTATCTATTATCTTACCACATTGCGTAAGGGGTTACAGTTGAAGCATAAAAAATATACGCAGTTTTTTTCTAGTAAAAGCGGAACAGCGTCAAATGCGTAACAACGACGTCATAACGTCGCCTACGTCAAATCATATTGGAGAACCATGGTTTCTTTTGACGTCACTTAAAGCCGTGTGACGTAACGTCAGATGTTGGTGACAATAAGCGAAACGTTAGAAAGCGTCAGATTTTGAGCTTTGTTGCCACTGTTCACTGCAACGGCCTTATCAAATTTCGTCAAATTTTACTAAATAAATACTCTTTAAATGTAAATTTAATTGCCAAAGTTCTGCACCTGCTAGCAGAATATACCGGACGGTATCAATTTTTGGGACAACTTACGATTTTGCTCGAGTTCAATAGGGAGCCCCGGTAGCTCAGTAGTTTAAGCGCTGATCTTCTGACCTAGCGGTCCCAGGTTCGATCCCCGCTTGAGATGAGGATCTTTTCAAATGTAAACGGGGTTCCATTGCACTCAACCTTTCATTATCAACCTCAAATCGTCCAGATATGACTGAAGTTCTGTGAAAAGGACATTAAATCGCAAGTTATCCATCCTTCCATTGATTTGAATAAAACGTAACCAACGTACAAATACAGTTGCGGACAAAACCGCTAGATTTGCTTATTCGTTAATTACATCGGCTCTCCGAAATAAATTCCAAAAACATCCCTGGTAAAGAACTATTTGGAATAGGTATTTCATGTCCGCCTGATTTAACTTTGCTTTATATTAAAGATTTACACCCACAATATTTCTATTGAATTTTAAATTTCTCACAAAACATTATATTCTGGGCATGATAATGATTGCTATTAAAAGTACATTTATCTGCCAAATTTATGTTTTGTGATGGTCACTGAAAATAGGAGAATTTAAGGAAATACACAAAAAGAGCGGCAATAGCGGGTCACCATTCCCGCCAAAACTGAAGACTTGATACGCCCAGCAATCATAGTTAATCAGGTTAAAGTTATATCATGAATAATTTTAAGCCCTTTCTTTACTCAACTTTAGACAGTTATTGGCTGAAAACAACTCACGTGCACAGATTAGAGGTTAATGCTATTGTTAAGTTATTTACTCCACCAATCATAAAATTCAAAACATGCTTGCAGAAACGCCTGTGGGAGTCAATCAATTTATGACGACAAAATATTCGTGAATATTCAAGAACGGTACGCATTGATATATCGTCTCTGCCTCCGTAACAAAGATGTTTTAGCTGAAGATTTTTTTAACACATCTTAATTATGTTGCATACAACTAACCAGCTTCATAATTTTGTGATTATTTCGTAATGAAATACGAGGGAGTATACCTTTAAAGTTCGATATGATTTTTATGTTCAGAAAATGCCACCCAGTATGCAAAATAAAGAAATATTGCGTTGCGGACAAAACCGCTAGATTTGGAAAATTTGGTATTACTTTAAATCGGATCATACATTCCGAAGTCTGATTTCACAGTTCAAAAATTCCAAATAGGTATTGTATGTAAGTAAATTTTCAGCTCTTCTTCTGCTGCGTATTGTTCTTTATTTGTCCCTTGATCTTCGTCGGAGACCTTTTTTAGTGCCAAAAAACTGAAGTTTACGTTTTTCTTGAATCGCTAAATCTTAAGTTTTCTTCTAGACGGAAATGCTTAACTTGTTGGCGTTGCGATGTTAGTTTACATTACTTCACTCGCATCGACGGTGAAAATTTTGTTGGTTTTTGAGCTCTGGTTTTCAATTTAAGCTATAATAACTAATTTGCAATGCGAGGGCGTTGCAACGTCTTACTGCGTAAAAACTGACGTTGTTTGGTATTTCAAGACGATGCATTTATTTTTACGTCTCATAAATGAAGATTTTCTTTTTATCTTCCAAATACTCAGTAAATAACCTTTTAAATGGTATAAAATTTATTATGTTTGCTTGTCCTTTAGATATACTGTAACAGGGGAAAATTATAAAGATGGTTTGAAAATAAAATTGTCACCAACATCTGACGTTACGTCGTGTAACGTCGCGTGACCGATGTAGTTATTGTGTAGTATAAACCACATTACGTTCTAATGGCTTACACATAGTGTAAGTATTAATAAATATGAGTGTCATTTGACAGTTCGAATCCAAGATTCATTATTATAGTAATTCCAGGATAAGCACAGAAATCGTCTTGTCAGTCACTGAATATTCATTACAAGGGAAACTTTTAAAATAATACATCATACTACGTCGTTATAGCCTCATAGCAATAACGTAGCATACGAAAAGCGTGTCACCTTGCGCGGTCTTAACGTTGCAATCTAAAGAGACAAAACAACAACAACAAAAAAAAACAAGGATCATTTTGTGTACTTTTTCTCGAAATTCAAGTCGGGGACCTACTATTTTAACAGCTTTAACGCAAACCGCTCTCAGTGGGCCATACAGTGTTAGTTTTTGAAGAAACAAAATGCGTTTCTCAGAATGAAAGAGGGGCATGCAAAGAAGTGAGTTTTCCATAGAACACCATAATTACGTCGGGAGCAAAATAAAGAAAAATTCTAATACAGCGCGCCTATAGAAGCAATGGCAAAATACCTTGTTTTATTCTGCAACAATCCACTGTTTCAGAGCGCGTGAGTCTAATTGCTGACGTCACTGCAACTACTGACGTAATTTTGTGACGTTTTGAGACGTTAGACGGTGTAACATCTCTTTTTCTTTCTAAAATCGACATAAATAACATACATTTGTTTTAGATACAGTTAAGAATATTGGCGGGAGCATGAACGCGCTGACAGGAAGGTTGGGAGAGTTTGAATGAAAAGAATAGCTTTTTAACGTTTTTGAGTGTTAGAATCGAAATAGTTCAGCTCCAGCATTGAATTGTTGAGTAATAATTCACTGTTTGTTGGTCAGTTTTAAGTAGATATATCACTCGCGCTACGCGCTCGTGATATGATCTACTTTACAACTGACCTCCAAGCAGTGAATTATTACGCGCGAGTGATATATCTACTTACAACTGACCGACAAACAGTGAATTATTACTCAACAATTCACTGCTAGAGCTGATCTATTTCTTTATTGACATTTTTGAGGTCGGATATTTTGAACACGACATCGATAAGTAGTTCAGTTATTCCGTCGTTCAAGTGCCCTAATTTTTTACCAGAAATGAAAGGAAAGGTTTTATGATCAGTTTCAAATCAATTGTTGTAAGTCCAAAAATTGTAAGATTTCGATAAACAAAGACAAGCTTTCAACCGAGATGTTCCTATTTTTGTTGAGCAGATTTTCTATCTTGCATATGTTCCATGTTAACGAGGAACTCAAGCCTTTTCCAACTAGCACTGAATATTCTATTCATTGAAAAAAGGAATTTTATAATGTTTTAAAGTATTTAATGTTATTTTGTATGATGACTAGTGATTTTTACCACAAAACTGATAGGTTGACCTGAACAAACATTAATTACATGTACATACGCAGCTATGCATAATTAATTATGCAGCTGGCTAATTAGCACCAATTTTTATTTTCTTTGATCCTAATGAATCTTGGTGGCGGTCATTTCAAAAAACGGATTTATTACACACAATATCTGGTCGCAAATATGCACACACTATGCATGTGTAGAAAACGTTAGTATTTTTGATTTTGGAAGCGTTATACCCTTAAAATCACCAAAAACAAAAACAGGTGAACTTATACAGCGTATATCCAGATGAGATGGTTTGTAATAAGCCACCTCATCCGGATCTGCACTGTCTGTCCTATACACTTTGAATTCTAATAAAGATACAGCTTGGCCTTAACTTTTTTTATTTTTTTATTTTTTATTTATTTATTTTTTATTTTTTTGAAAATTTTCGGGCGTAAATTTTGTCGTCCGCTTTGTTAGCAGTTGAAGGCTTGATCATATATCTGTCGTTTTGCAATTAAAGTATCTTATTCTTTTAATACATATTACCGAAAAAAAATACATAAAAGCCTTTTAAAATATTATGCTGCACATAATTGGTCGTACAGTACCTATGCATAAATATACTTAACGTTGCACCTTAGAATAACTTATTGGTTTGTATTTGAATTACTTGACAAAAATGTTGGTTTTTTTTATTTACTTTTTTTAAATAAAACAGTCCAACTTATGTAAGAACCTTATGGCATACCGTAAATAATGTTATCAGTAGGCACTTAAATCTACTGAAAAGGCTGTTATATTTTCCTGTCGCATTTTTACGCACCAGCGTAACAACTTAGTGACATACCTTATAGACGATTATAAGGATTCCCTTAAAAATGCTTAAAACCATGGCACTTTAAATCATATTTACGCACATGCGTAAAAACTTAGTGGCATACTTTATTTGTAATCATAAGTAGCTCTTTAAATGTGCGTAAAAGTACAGCAGTTTTTAGCAGCTGCTTAAATATCCAAATAAGCCATGTCACAAAGCACTTTTAAGCACAAGCTTAAATGGCTTATAGATGCGTGTTTTTGCTGTGCCGGCTTTTTTTTACACCAAATGTACGTTGTGGGAACCGAAAAGTCTTGGGCTGATTTGGAACAGGCGGCACTTGTATATCAACAATGGATCCAACATTGCCATGGAACTTTCGGTACAGTCTCAGGACTTAGAATGCTCGTACAGTTCAGTTCAGAGTGCTCTTTCATTTAAATTCAAAATGTTTTATACATACTTTGCCGCCCGACATGTTGTTTGATTTAGAATAATTAGGAAAATACACTGAGGGGATTAAAACTTTCTTCTGTTGCGCCGAGAAAAACATACCGCTGTATTTTGTTTTCATACCATTGCTGGCAAACAAAAATTAACACCAAGAAGTTCTTTAAAGGCCCCATTGCTCTATCAGCGTGAAAAAAATTATAATGAGGTATCGCTGCAAGCTTCTCAGTACAGTTTCGTCAGTGTAAATGACCGTGATTAGCCAGCTTTTCACAAATAAAACATTCTTGAGTTTCACATAAAAAGGGTTTGAAAACTTATTTGGGTCATTTTAGTTGGCAACTTTCGATTTCATTAAGTTGAATAAAATGGTAAAAATACAATGTACCAGCGTGGAGTCCCAATCACTGGATCCAAGACTTTTCGTCTAAACCCATTTCGTCTGAAGGACATTTTCGTCTAAAAGACATTTCGTTGAATACGACATTTCGTCTAAATTTTGTCGAAAAGTGTCTAAATTCATATAAAAATGTCTAAAAAAATTCCGTCTAATTTTTTTCGTCTAATTTTTTTCGTCTAAATTTTGTTTACACATTTAATGGTATGGAAAGACAAGTGATCTACGAAGGCTGATCTTTATTTGCCAGTGACCTGAAATTTTCTAAGGCAAAACACAAGCGGTAGAAGCTGGCCGAGAAAGATTCCATGTATTGTGTACAACTGATAGAAATGAACTGGGGCTATATATAAAGTCCCATCCCCATACCACACTGTGCTCTTTGCTAACAGTCTAAATCCAGCATCAGTACCAATAATTATGATTCTGATTCTCTCGTCTCCCTCAACAGCTGTGTCGGCCAATACAAAGTTTCCCCCCTTTCCAGTCGTATAATCAGACAAATTGACGTCATCAAGTGACTTAGGAAGCTCTGGCAGGTGTTTCGAAATTGAAAAAGACAAACAATAACAAAGTGCGACATTTCGTCTAAAATCCTTATTTTTTTCGACGAAATGTCGTACCAGACCGTTTTTTTAGACCAGTTGTCATATTAGACGAAGTGTCTATTTGACGAAATGGGTTTAGACGAAATGTCATGCACCCCCAATCACCATCCCGCCTATATTTATATCGCATTGCTAGACGGAAAACCTGAACAGGGAATTTTA
This sequence comes from Ctena decussata, assembly GCA_963989385.1. Taxonomy (NCBI): domain Eukaryota; kingdom Metazoa; phylum Mollusca; class Bivalvia; order Lucinida; family Lucinidae; genus Ctena; species Ctena decussata. The sequence continues at coordinate 23,417,717 of OZ022510.1, read as the reverse complement.
ATTAGTGGCGCGATTTGTTATTTTCTAAAACTTGTTTTCTCTACTTTTTGTCAGGTATATGACTCAATATATGCACATCAACCCACATTTTATTACCAAACGTGAAGATTGGACCGCATTTTACAATGATTTTAGTTGCGACGTTTTGACCACTGATAGGACTATGGAGACTTTAATACATTCTGGATCAAGGAGTTTATCATGTCTTTGATAAATCGTCAACTGAAAATAATCCTTTAACGATTATGAAATTAATCAAGCTGGTGTTACATGTATCATAATAAATGCATTGTTTTGCACGGTGTGTGACTGCATGTTTTCACATCTTGGCCAGGTTTATTGATGACACGAGCGTCATTGTAAATTTTATCGATAACACGCCTGACAATCAGTCTCATGCGGAACCGGCGGTTAAGCAAAGCAATCCGTTAGATCGCTTTCCGGTGACGTAGAAGAGGAGCCAAAAAAGGTAAACAAACGATAATCGTTAGTGTAAGAAGACGATTTATTTTCTTAGAAAATGTTCTCTTTAAAATATGCGAATGCTATTTTGTTGCTAACACATTGTTTTCTTTGTATGCCGAAGGATTTGCTGAAGCGTTGTCTTGTTTTTGTCATTTTTATTCCCTCCTCCGAAACACCTGTTCGGACTGGATTATACATGAGGTAAGCAACACATTTATCCGCTAAATCTGACATTTGTGTACATATGTTCTGCAAAATAGACGGTGCGCGGATATTTTAAACAGAAAGTGAGGTATGTAATACCTTTACATTTTGCTAAAACTAAGAATTCTTTTGAAATGCATTCATAATTGATCTCGAAAGTTTGGTTCCGCATGTAATCATTGAAAATAAGAAGAACATAATTTCACAGATAATTTGATTTTAGCCTGTCATATGTGCAGTAAAACTGTGCCCAGTATAATTCTGGAGTTTCTAAAGTTGACAAATGCAGGTCTGACGGATAATATTTGCTTGAAACCAGACTGCAAGAGAAATCAAGGATTACTGCTTAGAGCCATTATATGTTGAATATTATGCACTGATTAAGTCATTGGAATATCAAATGACTCCATATAATATCTGTTTAGCTTATTTCAACATTTTTGGTTTGCCTATTTTTGAGGGAAAGTCCCCATGTCATTTTTCCTGGTTACGCATGCGATAGCTCGGTTCAGCATTTGACTTCTTTCAAACTTCACAAGTTCTTTTAAACATAGCTATATTCTTTTGCTTAAACTTAGCTATAAACGTCTCAAGCTATACACGGATCACTATTAAATTGGTTACGCCAATACTGTTTCTTCTGATTTGTCATATGTCCTGCTTCAGTATCATAATAATGGTATTAGATTAGTACTGAAGTAATTCCTCATTATGTCATGTTTACATGTACTGTGAGTGAATAAAGCTACTGTCTGTCTGGTAATTTACTGACTGTTCTTTATTGATTGACGTTTTATGTCCTGCTCGACAATATTAATTCTTAGGAAATTTTAGATCAGTTTATTAAAGTTTCAGCCGCAGTAAGTCTTTACTGTTTTGTGCAAAAATGTACTTTGGGGCAAATATAGTTTATTCGATTCCATCATCGATATTGATAGTTTATCGTTGATCAAAACGAGGGAAAACTAACTAAAGATATGACGTACACGTACTGAATGACATTTAGGCTTCTGTATGTAGTCGTCTTGCTGAAACCCTCATCCACGTAAATTACGTGAAATTATGGACGGGTAAAAAGGTAAAGGATTCCCAAAGCCTAATAGCCGTAGGGGCAGTGGGGGTTAGAGACCCACTGTATCTTGGACACAGCTGATGAAAGACGGAGCCCATCTCTCTCCTTTCGCTGCCTTATCCTTCCCTGATTCGAAAAAGGTACCCATTTACTGCTGGGTTGACAGAGAGAGTTTTCCAGTCGTCGGATGGCGACGGTGAACCATGAACTCACGACCTTCCGGTGACTTTCTGCACAATAATCGAGCCACTCTAACCATTCGACTACACGCCTCAGTGGTTCGAACCCTGATGACTCGTCAACCCTGCCTGACTAGAACTCCTTCTTGAGTCCCTAGAGGTTACTTTCAGTAGAAACTAAGTGGATGGCTAGAACTGCCCCTGGCTTGAACTAATTTTCATGGTCCCAAGCCTGTTAGAGCCATTATAGTGCATTGAAGAGAAAAAATGTCACATTTATACTAACTGGAGAAAAATAAGAGCTTAAAAATCTGAGAAAAATAGAGATAGCAATGACTTTTTTACTTTGCATTTATACTAACTGGAGAAAAATAAGAGCTTCAAAATCTGAGAAAAATAGAGATAGCAATGACTTTTTTACTTTGCTCGAGGCAGTATGGAAAAATACGGTATGCATAGAAAGGTTCTTATATAATGGCTTGCTACAAAAGCCAGGAGGTATCGGCACTTTTCACCGCACGAAATTTCATTGAGTATTAACACGGAAGGTAATGTTTCAAACTGACCTCCGCTGAAATATGTTGAAAACTAATTAGACTATTTTCCAGTAGTCAGTTTGCAGTTTTCGTGGTCTATGGATGGGTCACGGGTAAGATTTTTGAGTCTTGCACAGGTAGTTCGGCTCCGTGAATGCATTTGTAGGCTTTCCTTAAAATCTTATTAATGCGTGCCCATATCATTCACTTCTCGTCATGACACTGAACCACACACCACAGCAGAACGCACTAGCCAAGCTCCAAGTATGGACGTCGATGGACCTTGATAACTTCCAGAACGGCAGCACACACCTTGTTGCAGCTGAGTGAAAATATCAGTCAAATCGATCAGAGTTTGTGGCTTCTGAGGTATGGGTACCCGCATGTTTAGGGTCGCATGAATAACGTATGTGACAGGTATTAAGGGTTATTATGGGTATACTGAGACCAAGACCATATTATCTGACGTATGTTTAGAAGGATTTAAACGTGCTTTTAATTGAAGCGCACAATCCCTTCTGAACAGAATGTAATTGTCCCCATGTCAATTTCAATACTATTGGCCTTGTGGTTTTCAAATTGACCGCCGATAAATATTCGTTGAGGGCGTAGTAACAAAAGCATGCATTTTCTTGAAAGTGAATTTTCAACGTGGTTATATAAGTGAAGTGTCTTGCTGCATCGATAAGGTTTCACAGAAAGTGCAAATGCACGCACCGGGCCGATTTATCCGTGCAGAACTATTTCCTTCTTTCGGTACTGAACTTGGAGGATAAATGTGATATACACTGAACTTAACACCACTTAAAACTGTTCATATCACTTGGTCTCAACATACAATTGTAAACAACTGATAGCATGACATTCTCCAAATTTTTGCAATACCTTTTCTTGAGAGAAAAATCTGATATGACTGAAATACTGCTGAAAAAACGTAAAATCGCAAGTCATCCACCCGCCAGTTAAATTTTAGGCCCTTCTAAACTTTTAAGAGTGGCTAGTCTCATAAATGATTTTATTCAAATGGTTGTCGTAAGAAAAACATGTCTTCCTGGCTAAAGGAAGGTCAGACAAAACTAGATTATCTGCCAGAGAAGATCCTTAGAGTTGTAGGGTTAATGATACAACAGCTTTTCAGTGCTAAACGAGCTGACCAAACTGTGCGAAGTCGCAGGTTGATCGATGTTTTCGTGGTTCATATATAAGTCAGGCTGCCTCGCAGCTAAATCAGGCACCCAAGCTCATTTGATATTTCATACATTCCAATGCTCAACCGAACATTCTCATGCGCAACCACAAAATTTTTGACATGAGCCTCCCATTCAAATGCAAAAAATCAAATTTTTGTGAAATCCTGTTAATTATTCAAATGTAATCTTAGAAATTTTAATTCAGCATGCATTTAAAACCATTGAAATAGTAAACACCAAGTACTTTAGGGAAGGGGATAAACTTTTTTTTTTTTTTTGTTAAAACATAATCTCCAACAGCATAGATTCTACAAGTCTCAGCTGACATCTAACAAATGTCAAACAAAAAATCCAGCATAAAATTTATGCCATAAAACAGACTTAGATACGCAGATTGATGCTGGCATATTTCCTTCTATTTTTAATGATTAAATGCTGAACCAAAACATTTTGCCCCTTTCAACAATGATATCAGAATAATGCCTTATACATGTACCTGGTCACTGAAACATCGTTTTTGATGACAGATATTAATTATTACGTTGATATGCAATGATGAATTCGGATGCTTTTTGCTCGTTTTTGAGATCGAGCGGAAAATGTTGTTATTTTATCTCCCGTTTTGTCTGACCTTGAGCGTGTTGAACAGCATTTCGGAGGAGGGAACAAATATCAAGAAAACCGCGGAACCAATTATAGAATTATTTGGTGTGTTGAAGGAGCAATGTTTAAGTTACAAAATAGCATTCTTAGATTTTGGATATATATTCTATCATTCTGAAAAACATTCTAAAATCTGACTGAGTAAGTATTGTTTACCTTTTTCGGCTCCTCTTCTACGTCACCGGAAAGCGATCTAACGGATTGCTTTGCTTAACCGCCGGTTCCGCATGAGACTGATTGTCAGGCGTGGATAAATTGCGGCACTTTTGATGATGCGATTCAATAAAATCACGAGTAAGCACGAAAGATAAATCGGCTGAAAAGAAAAAAAGTGGTACGGCAGATAGCATACTCGACCAAATAAGTGGTACGGTGCTCGCCGGACCTGCCGGACCGGCGACGACGGCCTTGTATATTTCTTTGATTTCACTACAAAATACATCAAAAGATTTGTAAGATAATGTAGAATACTAGGTTAACACAACAGTTTTGATTTTAGGCGCGTTTTAACTTATTTATGCCCATAAGACTCTCCTATTCTTATAAGTGGATTGCATGCGTCAATTCATCATTTTAGAGGTTGTTTATTTTTAATAATTTCTAAATAGATTTCCGTAAACTTTGTGAAAGCAGTGTAGATCCCGATAATTGGGCCGCGACACAAGAAAACTAAAATAGTTGTTGAGCGCCCAGCGCAGACTCAGATCAGCCTCGGCATCCATCCAGTCTGATAAGAGTCTTTGCTTTGCGCTGAAAGAGTAGCTAAGGGGTCTAAGTTACATCCATGCGGACAGTGAAGACTCTGATCATACTGGACGGATGCCCAGGCTGATTTGAGTATGCGATGGGTGCACAACCACTTTGTTGGTTTTCTCGTGTCGCGGCTCGTATGTGTCTGCATTGCTCGCTTGTGCTCACTTTGGACACTAGGCGTTAATGGGTAAACCAGACAAGTGTGATTACGAATAAAAAATCAGGGCCCAGTTGTTCAAAGCATCTTAGCCTAACGAAGTCGGTAGTTTAGGATTGCACTGCAAAAGCTCCTCACATTTTTGTTGCAAAAGTACAGTGTTCTGCGTATAACACGTTTGAAATCTGTTACGTCTCGTTAACTCATGACATCTTTAGTATTGAGCAACCAAGCCCAGAAAGAGAAATTAACACATCACGTTTGTGAAAATGAAATGAAATTACGAAACTTACAAAATGGCCCCTTTTTTGCTAAATCTATCTATCTATCTATCTATCTATCTATCTATCTATCTATCTATCTATCTTCTATCTATCTATCTATCTATCTATCTATCTATCTATCTCTCTATCTATCTATCTATCTATCTATCTATCTATCTATCTATCTATCTATCTATCTATCTATCACCTACCTACCTACCTACCTATCTATCTATCTATCTATCTATCTATCTATCTATCTACCTACCTATCTATCTATCTATAAACCAAACAAATAAGGTTAATCAGTGTCATTCTAGTTACATTTCGTGCAAAACAAGGTCATTATAACATACACCAAAATGGCCTTCTTTTAAAGGTTTGTAGGTTATTCTTGGTGTTGCTCTAATTCACGGAGCTCGCTAACGGGCAACATTATGCTAAATTCATTGGCAAATCAGTCTCATTACGTAAACCAAGGCATTCATTTGCAATAAATGAGCCGTGACACGACAAAACCAACAAAGTGGTTGTGCGCCTAGCGCAGACTCAGATCAGCCTGGGCATCCGCCCAGTCTAATCAAACTCTTCACTAAGCGCTTAAAGGATAACTAAGGGGCTTAGCTACTTCCATGCGGACAGCGAAGACTCTGATCAGACTGGGCGGATGCCCAGGCTGATCTGAGTCTGCGCTGGGCACACAACCACTTTGTTGGTTTTCTCATGTCGCGGCTCATTAATGGCAAATAGGTATGCGTTAAACACCTACAAATATTAATCATAAACGCAAAATGAACTTATTAACTAATGTGTCAGTTTTGTTTCAAATAACCCTAAGGCTTTTACTTAATTAAATGTTCATATTATTGATTTAAAGTGTCCAATTTCGCTTTCAGAATACATTTTTAATTAAAAATGACCGTAATATTCTGACCTTATTTCCCCATTTACATTTTGAAAGAACATACATCTAATGAACTTAACAGCCCGTTTAGTAATTTGCCCGTTATATCTAAACCAAATAGAAGTTTTGATAATATTTCAATAACGACGTATCTTTCGAAGCAAACATGTAGGATAGATCGAAAAAAACTAAATTAGACTTGGAGTTTTGTTGAAAATTAGATCATCATGACCCGAAGCAATCTTTATCCATGTCCTGCCCTAAACACCAGAGACGAAAGGAAAACAACAAAGACGGTTTGCTCATAAGATCAGTTCGTCACTGCTAGCAATGAGCGGTGACTGTCGACCGACAGTTAGCAATGACTGATCTCTTCATTACATTTTGTTTTTCAGATTTGTACTTATCGGAGAATATTCTACTGACAAAGCTGTATCATCATCCGTCCATTAAAATAATCTAGATCGGAGTCATTCGGTCCTAATAACGAATCAGATAACTGCTATCCATTACGTAGTAACTGCTATCCATTACGTAGTAACTGCTATCCATTACTGTTACATGTATCCACCGTAACGACGCTAAATATCTTGACGGAAATTCTTTAGGAAACAGTGTAGACTCTGATCAGACTGCTCCTTTTCAGGAGCAGTCTGATCAGAGACTGCGCTGTTTGCCATTTCTCTTGCAAATGTTTCTTTCTCCATATTTACTTGGCCAAATTTTAGGATATTCCACCATAATTTATTAAAGTGTCTAAACATTTTTGGCAATGACATCACAAATGTGTTCTATATCTAGCCAGCACTTATACACAAAATGACCTGCTGCAATAGACATAAATGCACAAACGAGACAAATGCTTTTACCAAGACAAATGATTGCGTGTGACACTGCGGCCTCGAGGTTTCTTTAATACTTTTTCAAACCCATTGTTTAAACCAAAAAAAAAATAAAAAATCAGGAGATGACTACTATAAGCTTATAGCTTACTGTCAGATCCTGATACTTGAGATTGTAAATTATATAATGTGAATTGATTAATAAAATATTGTTTAAAACAAACCCATTTTCTTACAAAATTATGTATCTTCTGTAGGAAATAGCATGATACATGTACTGCTGCACAAACTACAGCAAATTGTCTGTAGCATGAACTATTACAATTTAAAGAGAATAATAAATACTGATTTGCAAATGGCTACAACAGAACATGGGGCTCACTTTGACTTTGAAGTATCGCAATCCCTTTTCATTGTGGAGTGGTTGGGGGCTTCTCTTTAAGAAAGTTGTTTTATTGACATTATGTGCAGGCTGTGAATTAGGATTCCTCAGTGAAGTTCTGTTATTGACAAATAGTGTACAAAAGGTTTCATCTCCATTTAATTTTGTTTACTCATGTTATCAGCTTAGTGTGGACAATTATAGTACCGTTGCTTTCATTTGTAGAGTGCCTGGCTCATTTATTGACAGCAGGAAAAAAAAAAAAAAAACAAACAAAAAAAAAAAACAATAAAAAAAACACATAAAACTTGCGTTCATCGATTGGTGGTTGGTCGGGTTTACATGTAACCACGTTAACGTTACTTTGAGACAGTAGTCTGTATAGAACCGTCAAAAGGAAATTGAAGATAAGATAGAAGAGAGTAAAAAAATCAACCACCCACCCGCATCTCCTGCAAGCACAGCCGGCTCTTGGCCTACTTTAATCCAAGTAAGTTGGACCACTGAAAGCTAACCAGCACCATCGCCCAAGCTGACCACCCAAAACGCAGAAGCTATTTGTTCACCTCAATATGTCTAGTATAAGTTGTATGGATACATCTCCATGACCTCATCACAAAAAAAAAAAACAAGAAACAACAACAACAACACAAAAAAACTTTAATGTCTTCCCGTTCTCTTTCATGAGAAATGCAGCCCTTTCAAGATGGTGTCTACTTTTGAATGAAAGAGATTGCACCTGAGGGAGATTTTGTTTCCTTTAAGAGTTGATCCCTAATGAGAAGGGAGGTAAACCTGATAATGATGCGTGCTTCCCCTGAAAGTATACCCATTTACCTTTATTGGTACTTTTCTTTTGGACTAAGATGCGAAGAAGTTTAAAGATAAAACTTTTTGAGCCATGTCATGTGACTTGCAACAATGTGGCACTTTTGTCGTGCGATATTCAGTTCATCAGTCTCATTTATACAGGGTAATCAAAGACCTCAGTGTTGACTCTATGGCTTTAGTCACTTCCATAGATGGCTGATGTGACAAGTCAAGGCTCTGTTCAGACTGCACTTATGTGCAGTCTGATCAAAGCCTTGGCTTGTCACCAATGCCACATTGTTGGAAATCATATGATGTGGTTCAATAATATTTTCACCATCAAGACCTCCCAAAGTACTGCACAGGGTTACAGGAACACTTTTTATAGCTTATTACAATAATTATCAGGAACTATTCGGAATAGATGTTGAAAAAGCGATGTTCCGGTTATTACAGCTTTTCGGGAGACCACTTATCGATACACTGATTCAACTGTCCTATTTATGGAACAATTAAGCCAGGGATATGCTGACGTGATTCTGGACAGCAAATGCACTGTTATATGCCATAAATTCCTTGCAGACAGTCCAAATTTATGATATTGACGTCCTATAACGACAATGTCAATTAAACCAGCGTCTGATACAATATTGCTGTCGGTCATGCAACAAATGTCGTTATACCGGTACTTTATTACTTGTGAGACATCATTTTAAACTGTTGTTCTCCTTTAAGGAATAGAATTTTCTTACACAACAGATAAGCATATCTAAGTGTTTTCCCTGTACCTACAACTCTGTCTCAGGACCGGATAAAAATCGCGTGCATTCAATGCACTGGTTGTATAGGAGCTCACGTATATACGTTTACGTCGTCAAGTGGTCGTGATGCCGATCAGCGACCCTCGTGATAGTTTTTTCTATTCACACCATACGCCCATGAAAGATACTTATAATATAGTAGTTACATGTACCCAGGATAATAACAATCACCGAGCACAGACGTCCCTATGCATTTAAATTAGAATACAGGAATGATTGCCCCCTCCCCCAGCATACTGCACCTTCGCCAACCCCTACACACATAAACACACATACAGGAGTACAGAAGAGGGGAAGAGGGACATGACGCAGCCAAGATGGAAAGCATCACAACCAGGTTGACTACATCTTCGTGACAAAGCTGTTTCGAACTGGAGTTAACATCCCTCAGACATAGAGCTTCGGAGTTAACATCCCTCATACAAATAGCTTCGGAGCTAACATTCCACAGTCAAAGAGATTCAGAAGTACTGTTCCTCAGACAAAGAGCTTCAAAGGAAGTGACCGTGACCTTGTCATGATGAGGTCTTTAATGGCATGCAGACTTAGGAACCTAGTGCAAAAGTATGTCGTTGAAACTTTTGTCTGAGCACCTTTACGATAAGGCTACAAATGCAGTTTATATGAATGACAGCACGAAAGATTGATTTAGTACAAACGTTAGTGTTAGGCAAGGATGCTATCTGATGTGCAGGAATAAGATGGGAGAACTATGGCCACTCTACGCTTCGCTGTTGCTGTTGTTTTTGAGAAGGAGTAACTGGAAGACGCAGTAGAATGTCTCGACAGAACGTGGACATGGTATAAGATAGATATCAGTGCCGATATGACCAAAAACAGCGCTAACTGCATCTAAAGTTAGATTGAACTAAAGGGACAGAAGTTAGGAAAGGTGGCAAGTTTCATTCATCTTAGAATAAATGTCTCAGACGATGTTTCCAAACCTGAGATATACTCAAAGATTGAAAAAGTCACTGCTGCTCTGACAAGGATGAAGTCAATGTGGAGAAATAACAACGTATCTCTTGGATTAGAGTTAAACCTGTCATATCAGTCTGTATGTATGCACGTGAAACGTGGACCTTGACAGGTGAGTCAGAGTAAAGAACGCAAACGCTTTCGAATGTTAGTGAAGATATCGTACAAGGACCGTGTACTACTGAGAATCCAAGCAGTCATTGTAGAACATAATGAACTACTGATCATGTTCACAGAAGCTGAGGGGGTATGGCCACACCTTAAGATCTTGTGGCTTAGCAAAGACGATCCTACAGAGCAGAATGAAAGGAAAAGGAAGACAGAATAAATGGAAGACCAATACAGAAAAGATGGTCAGGGTTGGACTTAAGCGGCAAAACTAAGAGAGAATCGTAGGGCTGGTGATGCCACAAAGACCTTGCTAAGTAATGGAATAGTTTAGACTAGACTATATACGATATTGTCTGTAATTTTGTTTTCACAAACTGTCTACTACGAAATTTTCTTTTCTTATGCTGAGCCTGAGAACATGCGCACAAACTGACTAAATATTACAACGCAGCGGATGTAGAGGCTTAGTGACAATCTTGATTATGCTTGGCCTGAGATATGGTGGTCGTCAATCCACTGCCTCTGTAACTGTTCACCTTTTCAATACATGTTTATCTGTGCATTTTATCAGTTGGTCAACTGCATTTGAGCCGCGACACGAGAAAACCAACAAAGTGGTTGTGCGCCCAGCGCAGACTCAGATCAGCCTGGGCATCCGCTCAGTCTGATCGGAGTCTTCGCTGTCCGTTGAGCACTTAACGAAGACTCTGATCAGACTGGGCGGATGTCCAGGCTGATATGCGTCTGTGCTTGGCGTGCAACCACATTGTTGGTTTTCTCGTGTCGTGGCTCATTTATTTTTAGACTGACTACGGTGCCTGTTAGAGAAGGCACCATTTAGCCTAACTCTGCTGCAAGACAAGTTTGTTGAAATAATTAGTATTTATTTAAAACAGTAATAGTAGGAGTCTGAGGTTGTTAGTCTCATTTCGCCTAACTAAGGGGCAAGACAATTATGCAACTTTTAAGGCAATTCTTTAATATTATGCGTGTCCTTGCGTGACTGCGTTTGTGCTTATACATAAAATTGCACGTAGTATACGGTTTGGGAGACGTTGCATATGATGATGGAGCTGAATTCAATTATTATGCAAATGAAATGTGACCGCACTTAAAACGCATATATTAGCCATACATAACAGGTGTTGATGTGCTCCCTGGAGATTATCCAAATATTTTGCACTGCATTTATTCGGTTATAAAACGTTTCTTCTTTATCCTTCCACAATTAACCCAAATATGTAAATCAGTTATGTGTATAATTTTTTTAATACTTCGGCTTTTAGATACGGGTTTTTCTTCCGAAACAATCCAAAAAATCTAGATCCGTCTTGAAAGACGGATCTAGATTTTTGGGACTGTTTTTGAAGGGAAACCTCCGTCTTATAACTGAATAAATGTAACAGTCTTTTTGCTCAAGTTCTTATGCAACGGGACACCTGTTTTATATTCTCTATCTATATGAGAGATAGCAGGTTCTCAAATGTCTCGTTCTTAATTTGTATCATATACATAACGTATTCACATTTGCAAAGCAATGCGATGTTTTATATTGGCATGGTCATCAGGTATTTTTGTTCTGCTTTTTATTGTCATCAAACTCAAATTCGTGACTTCGATGATTGAGTCACACTTATCTTTCAAATGACACTACCCCTAAAATGAAAGTGGTAAAATTTCCGTAGTGAGCCGCGTCAGCAAAAATTTCGTGTTCTTCAAGTTTTGAAATTATGCATAATTTTCATCACATTCTTAAAATTTTATCATTTTGAAATCGCCTGTCAGGAAAAAAAATCCTGACACTGGTCACATCCAAATAAATTAGAGCACTATGGGGATTTCACACCACTTTAATTTTGAGTGTGGTCTGGCTTCAAGCCCTGTCTTGACCAAGCTGAGAGTGATGTGTTGAGCATCTAAACACAGAACAAGATAAATGAATATCCTTGAAAAGAGAGATTATGCATAATTTTCATCACAGACTTAACATGCTTAAAATTTAATCATTTAAAAATCGCCTGTCAGGAAAAAAAATCCTGACACTGGTCACATCCAAATAAATTAGAGCACTATGGGGATTTCACACCACTTTAATTTTGAGTGTGGTCTGACTTCAAGCCCTGTCTTGACCGAGCTGAGAGCGATGTGTTCAACATCTAAACACAGAACAATGACTATCCTTGAAAAGTGAAGGTTTATTATACATACTGTTTACCAGCGTTTCAGAAATTGCATATTACAATTTTGATCCTCAGCTTATTTCTTCCAGTAGAAGCGTACGGACATTTATATATTTGTACATGTAGTGTTTCGTCATATACACGCACACAAGTGAAAAAGCTACGAGTGACAATGCAATTTTAATTTATACCCCACCCCACCAAATTACACCCTTTAGTGAAGATGTGCAGTGCTTGCATTACATACATGTAATGCCTTTTTTAAGAAGTACAAAAAAATCGGAAAATTTGGAATCTGTTATGCATAATTATAAGAATCATTTAGAAAGCCCACCTGTTTGTTATTTATGGACGGACACTCAGTTGGTTGGTTGTTTTGGGTTTAACGGCCCTTTGAGACAGTATTTCAGTCTATATCGGACCGTCTCCCAGATAGTCCAGGGGCATATGTCGTAAAAAAGGGGTCCCGTGAACATGAATGTTAATTTTATGCCCTTATCATAGTCACTTAGGACAGTCTTTTAGAAGTTGAAAAATGGTTGTTGCCATTTTTTCTTTCATCATTTTACCTAGAAAATAGCCAAAGTAGTGGGTGGGGTAACTCTGACCAATACAACACCCAGTTGAAACAAAAGTGTTGTAAAAATGTTTTATGTCATAAATATGTCGTTTTCAGTATTCTAATATATAAAAAGCAATATGTAGTCCTAAAATATTGGTCAATTGCCAAGATATATTTGTAACGTAAATAACTGTAACCATAATTCGAATGAACTACCAGAATTATACCAAATTGGTGGAATGAAGTATATACATGTGGTCCTTAACGAGCATAAGATATCAGTTGTCTTTGAATCATGCTTCTCGTACCTTTGAAATAATTTTTTGATATATTCTGATCAGTTAGGTTGCAGTTAGCAGTGGCAATATCAACTGAAGACAGAATGTACCTTATTTTTTGAGAATTCCCAAAACACTAGTGAGAGGAGCTAACGGCTTTTTGGAAGGATGTATTATGTTTTAAGATGAAAAGTGTACATATAAGCATGAATAAGGCCACTCTTACATTCACTCTGCTATAATAATATTTGTGTTTTATTCAAAAGGCACTCAAACAGTAGCATTACGTTACATAACTGTCCGCGGGGATAATAATCCAGGGTCATGTGCAATACATGTGGGACCATGTTTGCATAACTGTTAATTTTATGCTTTTATCATAGTCATCAAGCACATGCTCTTTGAAGATCAAAAATTGTTCTTGCCTCATTATATTTCAGTATTTTACCTAGAAACTACTCAACGTAGTGGGTCGGGTAAAAATAGCCTTTACGGTTACAAGCTGCTACATGTGAAATGTAGAGAACAGTTGAATTTATAAATATGACTGTTTTTATGCAATATCTTGATATATAAAACAAACTGAACTATTTTAAAAAAAGATAAGTCATCCGTCACTCAAGATCTGTAACGTATATAACTAAGCATAAATGATAAAATAAACAATCATGATCTGAATGAATCGCTGTAATGAATTTAGGATGTGTTGTTTTTAAATTAACAGATGCACATCTAACCGTGAAGAAACACCAATGCTATATGTCTTTAAACTATGATAATAATGGGTTGTCCTGTACTGGAAAGGTTATTTAACAGTAAGATTACGTTACAAATTTGTACTCTATCAGGGATAATGTTTGTTTTCTTTTAACTGAGAAAACTGTTTTCAAAGGCTCAGTTCGCAGATGTCAGGGAACACATTTAACTTACCACTAATACCAAGATGGCAATGTTTGCTATTTATTACACATACGACCTCAACAAGACGCATAGCTCTTTACATCTGAAGCATGTTGCATTTTCTTAACGTTTAATCTGACTTATAGCAACATCACAAAACTCATCAATTAGAATTACATGCGACAACGAAAATATGTATAAGTTGATATTAGTCATAAGTGGTTCATGTCTAGGTTTAGAACTGTCACACAGCTGATACATTATCCTACCGGTGCTGTCAATCGATCCAATCAGACAACCTACACGCTAAATTGCCTGCCAGCTGAGGCAACTGACAGGTATCGGCTCAGTTTGCCGTTATAAACACCCTTATTGCTATGATGTCGATTGCATCTCGTTCAACAGCCTTTTGCACAGTATCGCCTCATAAGCAAGTTTGTGTTAATCCCATAATTATAACTTACATGATGAATTGTATTCAACGTTACCCGTTTTTGTTTCTCCCATCGGTTACACTGCAATAATTATATTATTATCACTGTGACAATGTAACAATGAAAACTTATATTTTTTGTGTATTATTATCGGTCTGTTCCTGGCATGTTTTTCTCGTTGTAATATTACCAAAATTTATTTGGTCAGGTATTTCTGTACACCCCGTCTGTGTTTTGATACATTATCACAAACAGCTTAACGTAACGAAAGACAAATTAAATTTTGATTTTGATCATTCAACTTTAAATATGTATATTTCTTCAGTTGTTGTATTAATACTACTGGCGTCATAAAGCTTAATTTTCTTCTTAATAAAATTGGATAAGGATCATTTGGAATAGCAGTAGGATTTGATAAATAAGAAGTTCATTTTTCCTTGATTATTGCTATGCAATGTGGTAATATGTTCAAAGTCAATGGAAGCATTTGGAAATCAGGTATTAAGGTTAGCACCTGATATGCACAGTATGCAAAACTTGTATCAATTGGTTATCTTCTGTTCAGAACTGACATATTACTGTTTAAATGCGCATATGAGGCATAAAATTTATAAACTTTTCAGTAACTGGTTGTATTCGTTACTCTTTCCGTTTTCTATCTCTTTGTTTTGTTATCGGCTGCAAAGTATAATATTGTTCAATACATCATTAAGAACAACTGGGATTCATCAAGATATAACCGAACAGCAATATCCTACATCGAAATACTCTGTCATCTTTACTTGCCGTTTCGTTATGTGGCTTAGATCTCTGTTGAACTCTATCCCATGAAAATAAATTGATTGTTAAATAAAAAAATAAGCATATGTTCCATGCTGAATCAATTCTTTTAAGTGACTGCATGTTGTATATAATCATACTAGTGAGAAAAAGGAAAATAACAGCATCGAAATAAATATTATTGTTAAACAAAGAGCATGTATACATGTATTTTTTATATTTATATGGTAGCCCGTGAAACTGCTGGCTTCGTTTTTTTTGTTTTTTTTTTATCTTTTCCTTCTACTTTTTATAATTGTCTGCGACGATGTACTCTGAGGTCCCGGCTGGTTCATTACCATTAGGAACTATATATGTAGACGAGACATAGGTAATATGTAATTAACTACTATGCAACGTTTAAACCCGGGGTTCGTTTCTCGACTTAAACTGAAAAATAATGTTCCCCTTGGTCACGTAAAAAACGTGATAGGCTTAAGGACGTTAGTATCCTCTGTCAGCAAATGTTCGCGTTAGCTTTGTTAGATTACATTGTGGCTTCACTTTTCAAGGGTCGGGTAATTTATCTGTTTAAGAGTCTTTCAATTGGTGCGTTCAATGTACCAGATCTTTTCAATAATAGTTTGACTTTCTGATTACTGCGAATATTTAACTTACAAGGACGATCGCCGATCAGGTTTCACCTTTATCAAACTGACTATATAACTTTATTTGGCGCCTTTATACAAATCAAATGCTGGTTTATGATTGCAGATTGTTTTTTTTTTTTTTTTTAGTAATAAGTCTGTTTTAGCAGTTTTTGCTTTATATACAAAGATGTCACGTATGTTACTATCTCAAATATCATAAAGTTGAGTAGCTGGGCAATAAGATCAATAATATTTCCGGTTTATGCTATAACAAATAAGCAAACAGCAAAACCTGGTGTGCGTGATCAGAATTTGTCAAGTCTTTATTTATTACCATTTGAAGTATTCTTAGTTTCGTCACGTATAATACGCACCTCATGAGGTCCTTAAAACCACTTGGTGATAATGCTGACAGCTCCAAGTAAACAGTATTCCATAAGATCTACCAGGATATTATATTTATAATTGTTCTGTGAGGGAGAGTGAACTAATTCTGGAAGTTGCATTTTGATTGACTATGTTTTAAATTAAAGTTATTTACGTTACTACTTGTGGTAGTTATTGGTTAAAAACAAACTCAGCTGTATTTTCTAATATTGGCAGATGATTTTATAGAAAAACAAACTAAGAAAAGAAAAAACATAAGGAGCCTACCTTGACATTAGATGGTTTTAACAAAAAGACACATAGGTAACGTATATAATCGATCGTTACGGCCAAAGAGTCACTAGAAAAAAATGGCAACATGTGTTTTTTCATTGTGTATGCACCACTGGTGAAGTTAATACATGTTGCCAAAAATTAACACGAATGTTCACGGAAACTACATATGCCCCCGGACTAAGAGTGAGGGAGATAGACGAGAGAAAAATGTCCAAACAACCCCCACCCGCACCTACTGCAAGCACAGTAGGCCCTTGTCCTACAATTATCCGAATTAGTAGGACGCCCAGGCATTGGAAGTTAAACCCAGCACCATCACGCCACCCACACACCCCCGACGGACACTCGGTACCAGGTGTGTGCAATTATGGTTACGTACCGCTGAGCCACTTGTGGAACGTCGTTACAAGAAATGAAATAGAACTGCTTGTTCGCCCTTTTCTCTAAAAAGGGTGAATCCCCGTTTGCTTACGCGAGCAAATGATCAGTATCGTAAAATGGTGTTGATTAGTTTAGCAAGTCACGAAAGTAACGTCAATCTTTGCATGTCATAGAACTTTGATTTAGAGATATAATTATATGTATATTGTTTATCATTCTTTACAAAGACAGAAAACTGATAACAGCTAGATTTTTCTTATATAACGACCAGATACATGTAGGACTAATAATCAGGTCTGGTACTGTATATCTCGGAATCTTATGACCATATAAAGCGTATTTGAGCCGCGACGTGACAAAACCAACAATGTGGTTGTGCGCCCAGCGCAGACTCAGATCAGCCTGGGCATCCGCCCAGTCTGATCAGAGCCTTCGCTGTCCGCATGGAGGTAGCTTAGACCACTAGCTGCCTTTTAAGCGCTTACAGAAGACTCTGATCAGATTAAGCGGATGTCCAGGCTGATCTGAGTCTGTGGTGGGCGCACAACCACATTGTTGGTTTTCTCGTGTCGCGGCTCATTTATGCGCGATTGTCAGGAAATGGTCAAATAGTCAAAATGTCATAAAACGCTCAATAGCGTGCTTCTTTTCAGCGAAAGATAAGGCATATTCTGATAACCACAGCAAGAAAAAGCAGATCTCATCATTCTTTACCATTCTAAGGACAATGTGCTAGGAGATGACTTTAATACAAGCGTTCGCTTCAGGAGATGACTTTAATACAAGCGTTTCGCTTACCGTCAGATCCTGTACCATGTAATATTGTACTTTTCTTGTAACTATGTAATTTACATTGAATAAATACTGTTTAAACCAATGTGCTAGGACTGACACTTTTAAGTCCTGCCTCATCTCATGAAGAGTTCCAGATAAGAAGGGGTCAAAGGGATAGCTTAGGGCTAATGTTCCTTATTTTCCTTCAGAACATCTCGTGACCCCCATTAGACGGTTGTAATGAAGGGTCACAACATATGTTTCCATTGAGAAATAAGAAAAAATATCTCTGAATTATCCATGTTACCCCTTCTTATCTGGAGACTCCTCCTCCCCCGTACCCAGTTCAGTTCAGTTCAATTCTCTTATCGACATTACCCAAGTGGCTCAACGGTACGTAACCATAGTTGCGCACACTTGGCGCCGTGTGTCCGTCCAAATACCCTCCTGGTTTCTTAAATTAGTGATTGTCAATTGTTATAATAAAACTGGTTGCTAAATTTGCATATTATTTTACGGAATAAAGTGCGTTGTCGATCTTATACATTAGCAGTGTGATTTATTCCCGTAGAATTTCTTTGTTCCGTTCCGGAAAATACCAATTGCCTATCAAGAGCACTGAATATGAGATTGAGATACTTCCTTCTTCGCACATTTACTCTGCAAAAGCTTCAAAGGATTTCACCTTTGGTAAAATAATTTACACCTTCTTGTGCCAACTCTCTCTCTCCTTCCCCCTAAGCCCTCAGGCTTATCTAAGTCTGCACTGGGCGTACATGTACATGCCACTTTGTGGGTTTTGTCGTGTCGCAGCTCAAATTATAATTATAATATAGGAGAAAATAACTAATAAGAGGATCCAGAAGTCAGTGAAGAAAGCTAAAGAGGAATGGATAGGTATTCAATGCGAGGAGATCGAAACTTGCGTAAACAAAAACAACAGCAAGAGAGCATACAAGTTGGTGAAGGATCTAACTTCAGAGAAACATGGTAGGTCAACAATTACCCAGGACAGGTCTAGGAGATATCGTACAGAAGAAAAAAAAAGAGTCTCAACAGATGGACTGAATATTGCTCAGAACTATACAACCATGACAGTTATGAGAAATTGTGGTTCTTGGCTGCAATCACGTCCCAGAAGAAGATCGACAACCGATCCTTCGAGTGGAAGTTGAGATTGCGGTAGCAGCACTGGCGAAAGGGGAACAGGAACTGTAGAGCAGAACCGACCCTATGGGCTCAGTCGCTGATTATTACACTCCCTAAAAGGGCAACCTACAGCTCTGCCAGAACCCTCTCAATATCTAAAAGTCGAAGTTCATCCCATACTACTTATATCTCAAAGTAACTTTTCTGGTCCCAGAACATTTAGTTTGAGATATCAGTAGTTTGAGATAAAATGAGTCTAAATGTAAATAAAAATAAGAAATGTGCCCAAACTCTATTCTCCACAATATTTATACAATATTCTTTGGAATAAGAGTTACATTGAGATATCACTGTTCGAGATAACGAAAGCTGACTGTATATTGCACTTTTCTGTGTCTTAAATGAACATAATCCATCAACCCGAGCGTACTATTTTCAGACTTTTATGATGGCCCCGACCTAAAGCTATATATTTTAGTTGGTTGGGACCGGAGCCTTTTTGTCTGTTGCTTGGTCCACCGGGGCTCAACTGGTGACCTTCTTTTGCTTCAGATTTCCAGTGGGGTTGTTTGGCAGGACAGGGATCTCCACCTGTCAGACGGCCCGTTGTATCTGTTGAGTCCTCGTCTTTGCTTCTTCATGGTGTTGAAATTTGATTTATGTGTTTACCGTGATGATTCATTGACGAGTTAGAGGGTTATCATGCGAACCGAACAACCAACTAAATGTTTTGTACCACTTCAGAAACTGAGGGTGAGGTTGGGCCTGTAAAATCGATTTAAGCCCCCCAGTAATTCATTACTGACCGTTCCAAGGCGGTAGTTCTGTTGTGGTTCTTTGTTGCCTGTTTTTGGTGTCAGAGTTTCTGTGATGTTTTACCTTATGTATGTTATTATTATTTTTGGTTCGGTTTGGGTTGCTGAGTGGCCACCTTTTGGGAACAAGCTGCTCACTCGGTTGGCCATATGTTCTCTGTATCTTGATTATTTGTAATCTTAGTTGTTTCCAACTATGGTTTGAGGGCTGGATTTGGATTTGGATTGTTTCAGTTCCTGGTCTTTGCATACTTTTTACTTTTGCTTTTCTCGTTTTCTCCTAAACGATTTGTGTTTAATTTACAAATTATTTAAATGTGTCATGTAATCAGATTTTCAAGAGAAAAATATTTGACTTGCTTAATTAAATGGAAAGATTTTGAACTTGTTAGCAAATTGTCAGTACCGGTAAATTGATTTTCAACTAAATATTTACATGTATTAGGTATATTTGTGACGGTCATATTTAATATGCTCATTATAGCCAATTACGTCACATCATCATCTAATCAACCGCAATTAGGGCAGAGTCGGACATGGGGGTAAATGAGACGGTAATGAGCCGTCTCATCAGGATTTTCACTGTTTAGCCAGTTATTTTTGTTTTAGTTCTTTGTCACTGTCCGAATTTACCCGATGTTCGAAGTTACCCGACTCTACCCTACCTCTCTTGCACTGGCAGTAAGTGTGCTACATTCAAGTATCACATTATTACATTAGCAAATCTCTCTGGACCGCCTGCATTTGAGAATACGTGAGAGTGTAGAATAAATTGCTTTTTTTGCCAGTGGTAGGTGTAAGGCATTTTAAGTTATATTCTTTTAATGGACATGAACTGTCTGTTAGTAAGAGCATTTACTGATTTCCCATAATGTTTCGCACCAAAAATAATTTAACAAGAATATTTCTTGAGTGAGTTTCTGTCTGTATTATTCAAGTCGTATGATGTCGTATTTTGTCCGTCAAGGTACCTTATATGTCTTTATTTATATTCTCAGTGCATTTATTTAAAAGCCCTATGGTAAACCATTAGAACGGCATGTAGTTTATTATTCAATAACTACATCGGTTCACGCGACGTAAGTGACGTCAAAACAACCAATGGTTCTCGCCAATCTGATTGGACGTAGGGGACGTTATGACGTCGTTGATACTGTTCCGCTGTTAGTAGAAAAACTGCGTATAAATGTTTTTCTGCTTCAACTGTAGCCCTACTAACGCAAATTTATAGTCAATAAATATATAGAGAAGAATGAAAATATAAGCAATGAACTTAATTTTTCTGGTGTTTATCGAAGTATAAACTACATTGGGTCGCTAGCAAAGTTTACATGACCCCTTCAGGGTTCACTTACTTTGCACGCGACCCAATGTAGTTTATACTTCGATAAACACCAGAAAAATGAAATTCATTCCTTAAATAAACAGAGAATTATATTGTTTGAGAACAAATAAAAGGTTTGAGAAAATAACACGTTTTCATTGTATGAATCTCAGGTAGTAACTCACGGTACGCCATGCTCCTCTGCAATTATAAGTTAGATGATGCCATTGATCTCTTACCTTAGCAACTATGGAATTACCAACTGTTATGCTTAGTACCTTGGCAGAATGACGTCGCTTTAGCATCAATATGAACTTTTGTTGCTATGGTAATAGATCTATGACGTCATTGGTGTAGGAGATTTGCAGAAAGTGTTTGCCAGCCAATTTCTCAATGACATTACAACCTGAAATTCGTTCAAACAAAACATTATTCTCCAGTCAATTGATGCTAGTGAAAACTTTGAAGGTTTCCTCCTCAGAAACCGGCAATCCGATTGGAAAAAAATATGCTAAGGATGTTCTTTGGGTGAACCTCTTTAAAGGTTGTTGAACAGAATCATTTCATTATGTCAATGGCCGAAAAGGGGCGGGGATAATTTTCCTCAAATGGCTATAGGGAAAAGGTAAATTGGCTTCTTCTCAGAAACTGCAAATGATCCTACTTTGAAAATAATTTGACTGTATTGTACCTTGGATAACCCTCTACCAAAACTGTTCAGTTCGTAAGATTTCATTAAGAAAATAAATGGCCGTCGGGTTTCTTTATACATGTGTACATGTATCTATATACATGTATCATGTCTCAATTTGTTCAAATGATAATATTAAAAAACAAACAAAAAAATCCCCCCAAAAACTTAGGAATGTATCAAAATTGGTAAGACTAATTCGTGCATCAAGCGCAAACAACATTATGCAAATGAACTGGCAAGAAAGGCTCCACTCACTAAAAAATAAGGCACATGTAACATTGAATTGAAAGTATCTGTATAACTGAATATTTACATTATCCGTGCATTTATTGAAAAGCCCTATGATAAACCATAACTATTTTATGTAGTTTATACTTCAATAACTATATCGGTTCACCTGACGTTACATGTCATTAAGTGACGTCAAAATAATCCATGGTTTTCCAATCTGATTGGACGTAGGCGACGTTATGATGTCATTGTTACATCGTTGACGCTGTTCCGCTTTTAGTAGAAAAACTGCGTATAAATGTTTTTCTGCTTCAACTGTAGCCCCTACCGCAAATTTGTTATCAAATAATACATCTATAGAAAAGAATGTAAATATAACCGATGATCTTAATTTTTCTGATGTTTATCGAAGTATAAACTGCATTGGATCGCTAGCATAGTTTTCATGAACCCCTTCGGGGTTCACTTAGTTTGCACGCGACCCAATGTAGTTTATACTTCGATAAACATCAGAAAAATGAAATTCATTCCTTAAATAACTGCTGAATAGATAAAGACGAGAATTATGAAATGGTCCTTGCAACATACCATATTCATATTTATCATGGCAAATGGATCATCCAAGTTGGCTTTTGTTGCGATAGCCTAATAGCGAAAGGTGAAAATGACAGGCCTTATTGTTTTGTGGAAAATGATCACAGTACATGTATAATTTAGCCGCGACATGAAAAAAACCAACAAAGTGGTTGTGCGCCCAGCGCAGACTCAGATCAGGCTGGGCATCCGCCCAGTCTGATCAGAGTCATTACTGTCCGCATGGAAGTAGCTTTGTCCCTTAGCTACCCTTTAACTGCTCAGCAAAGGGTCTGATCAGACTGGACTGTCCGCATGGAAGTAGCTTTGTCCCTTAGCTACCCTTTAACTGCTCAGCAAAGGGTCTGATCAGACTGGGCGGATGCCCAGGCTGATCTGAGTCGGCGTTGGACGCACATCCACTTTGTTGGTTTTCTCGTGTCGCGTCTCAATCATAGGATTTATTTTTTGTGGTTGTAGATAATTAAATTTTTTACAGAAACCCTCTGACATACATGCTTAAGTGGTCGATTTGCGGCCATTTAAGGTTATAGTTTTAATCTTTTGACATATGTTAGCCAAGATAAGGACAGTTCTGATATCTATAATTAAATAGAAGATTTATTCCATACACTTTCTCTTTATAAAGACAATCAGCCTGAAATCTAACTTATATCAACGTGTTGATCGGATAACTTGCAGAAAAGTAAATCGAATCGACAGGCCCTTGTACTTTGCGAGGCGATTGTATCTGAAAACATTGTTGTATCACTTTTGAAAGCATAGAGCAAAGCTTAGGTGCAATCACCCGGCAAAGGCTAAAAACCACAAGCTCTGAAGAACAACACATTTGAGCAGGACCCGACAAAAAAAGTGACAGTTGCGACAAGTGAAGACTAAGATGAGCCCTTGGCAGCGGTCTAGTCTGATCAGAATCTTCGCTGTGTGCTTAAAGGGTTGCTAAGGGGCTAGGCGACCTTCCTGCCAACAGCGAAGACTCTGATCAGACTGAGCAAATGTCGTGTCTCCCAGGCTGATCTGAGTCACATGACTGAGCCACGACACGACAAAACCAACAAAGAGGCATGTGCGCCTAGGGAAGACTCAGCCTGGGCAGCCACCTAGTCAGATCAGAGTCTTCGCTGAGCACTTAAAGGGTAGCTTAGGGTCTAAGCTACTTCCATGTAGAAAGCGAAGACTCTAATCAGACTGGGCCGATGCCTAGGCTGATCTGAGTGTTCGGTAGGCGCACATACCAATTTGTTGGTTATCTCGTGTTGTGGCTTATGTTTTTTGTTATTTTTATATAGGGAAGTAAGTTTTGTGACTTTTTGATCGACAAAAACCCTTTCAAATCGGAATCTACTCTTAAACGAAAGGATTTGCTCCTAAAGGAGCAAAATCTTTCCTTTAAGAGAAAGGTTAATGCATATTCAGAAAGGAGGCAAACAACAGACATAACAGATTTGCTTCCCATCTAAGAGTACCGATTTGACTGCAGCCCATTGGAGCTGGTCAGCTTGTAATCTACTTGTGTCATGTAGTGATGTGCGTTTGTTTCGTCGTAATGTTGGGGTTCCTTTGTTGAGTGTCCTTTGAGTTTTATGTTTGGCTAATTTAGACGTTTTAAAGGTGATGTTTCATACTGCCTATATATTTGAGCCTTATATTCTTCCATTATGGTATTCGTGTCACTCAAGGTAATTTTCAAAAAAGTACTTTGATATTGGTATCGTGGGAGTCATGTTAAAGACGCTAATTTCCGATGATTTGTTGCTAATTATCGTTTCCAATTAACATGATGTAAATGTCGCATGCACCTAAACCAGTTTGACAGTTAAAATTCCTTAAAGCATATAATTGAGCCGCAAAACGATAAAACCAACAATGGCATGTGCGCCCAGCGAAGACTCAGGTCAGGCTGGGCATCCTCAAACTCTGATCAGAGACTTTGTTGTCCACATGGAGCTACATGTAGCCTAGACCGTTAGCTAGCTTTAAAGCACACAGCGAAGATTCTGCTCACACTGATTGGCTGCAAAGGCTTGATCTGAATCTTGGCTGGGCGCACATGCCATTTGTGTTGGTTCTGTCGTCTCATGGCTGACTATTTTTTGCGGCACTACACTTTATTGTCCAGATATTATACCCGATATTCCCCAGGAGACTCAGTGGAACGAATCCATGGTTGCGTACTCCTGGCACTGAGTCTGCCGGTCCGTCGTCTCTCCTATTCGAAGAGGAGAACGGTTGTCTCTGCGCTACACTTTACTCCGCTTATCCGTCGCTGATTCTTAGTTTACATATTATCCTAAAGGTAACACGTTTCCCGAAGTCTTGTGGCCGTAGGGGTAGTGGGTGCTAAAGCGTATCTTGGGCAAATCATTTGAAAGACAGTGCCCACCGCTCTTCTCCTTGCTGCCTTTAACTGTTTTTTGATTCGAAAAAAAAAATACCATTTTACAGCTGCAAACAGATTTAAATTTATTTTTTTCAGTCGCTGACTGGTCCGTCATGAATTAGATACCGGGATCTTTTATACTCTAAAGTTTTGACCATGGCGCCTATTGGGGAATACCGGTATTCGCGAAAAGTTTCTAAAAATAATAATATTTGCAAAAATTACTATTGCGGAATTTATAACGTTATTGCTTTAAAGTTATTGCTTTAAAAATCAAAGAACAAGTAATCATTTCAATTATGAACTCGTGGGAGAAACGTTAAGACTCCAATTTGCGGTGCTTTGTTATCATTAGAGTCTTGACTTGAATGTGAATGTACCTTAGGCCTACACTTGTTTTTCAAGCATACATTTGCTTCTTTACTTCTGCAGTACTGCTGACCTATCATGATTATCTTTTAATTATGATCGAATAGAACATATGACTATGGTGTCTTGTTCAGACTGAAGCCGACATTGAAACCTTTGGTTCTAGGCGTGTATGTTTATGTTGAAGGTGAGCCTGCATGCTCAAGTCGAATCTATATGTTACTCTGGTGGTCAGATTGTACATTTTCAAACTGCTGCTTTGACTGCAATTACATAAAGGGCTAGGCATAAGATCAGTCAAGTTCACTGCTGGGGAAGATTTAGGCTTCGCCTCACATGTAAGTAACCAGACCCCATGCTCCTTTGCAGAGGATATATTGAACATAGGGCCTGAAGCCAGACTAGTTGAAGGCAAGTGGTTAGTGGTTAGGCCTCCATGTTTTTTTAACCCCTTTTTAGAAAGCGAAGCAACTTTGGTAATGACTTCCTGTTTGCTTTCCTGGACGATAAAGCCCTTCCAAATTGGGGTGCTCTCTTAAAAGAAAGAATTTGCTCCTAGTTAAGCAAATTCGCCTATTCTTAAAGGAAACCATTTGATTTCAGAAAAACTTATTCTTTCCTTTTGTTTATTTACAATTTCATGACAACATATACTTATACATACACGTATACACATGTATAAACTTGTATGTATATGGTGTCATGAAATTATGAATAAACTAAACTATTTTTTCCTTAAAGACTTGACCCACATTTAGAACGGAAGCGAAAAGAAAAACGGTAGAATTGCATCCCCAGAAAGAATAGCAATTCACCTTAATAAGACGATCTTCAGTCAAATTAACTCATTTAGCACCAAAAAGCAGACGACAAAATTTACATCTGCAAAAATTAAAAAAATGCCTTGTCCAAGACATTCCATATTGAGCATTCAAATACTAGAGGGCAAACAGTGTAGATCTACGTGAGGCGGCTCATTATGAGGCGCCTCATTAGGATCTACGCTGTTTGCAAATTATACTACTTTCGTCTCTGACGCGTTTGAGTGTTAAACTTTTCTTGACAAATGTTTGTAATTTAATTCTTTCATCTATGGATAAAGGTAGTTTACTGACTCATAAATGTCCGTTTGATTGAGACTATCAGCTTTAAATCTGGCCTTGGTTCTTGAAAGTATGGGATATGAAAAGAATTAGAAGTGTGGGAAAGTAAATCGGTTTGATCTGTTGAACTTTTTATTATTTGATCAATATTAGAAGTACAAATGAAGATCTCCAGGAAAGATCACATTCATATAGCACAGCCTTCTGGCAATATACAAAACGTGTGTTGGTTGGATGGTTGGTTGATTCGAATTTAACGGCCCTTTGAGACAGTATTTCAATCAAATCCGGCAGTCTCCCAGAGAGGGGAGGGGGATAAAGAAAAGAGAAATGATAGACGAGAAAAAAATATATCTGAACAACCACCACCCGCACCTACTGCAAGCACAGTAGGCACTTGCCCTACTTCATCCAAATAAGTAGGACGCCCCGGCACTTGAAGTTATAACCGGCACCATCGCTCGACCACCACCCTCACAAAACATGTGAAGCCAAACTAAAATAACCAAAGAGACTGAATGGGCAAGAAAGAACACCTCATGAAGATGAATTGGTATACGTTCGAAGGAAGAAACTTTGCCATTCAATTTTTTCCTACCTTCTCACTAGGATCATTTCTTATAGGAATTGTTTGGTTCGAGCAAATTATTTTTTTATAAGGGTAGACCTATCATCAGAACAAGCTTCATCTGCCAGGTAAGCAAATAAGGTCCTTTGTAAATATGACAAAGAAAAGTAGGTTTATCGATGCACCTTAACCCTCTTTAGACTGGAAACCCGTTTTAGGGTATTATGCAAACAGTGCAGACCCAGTTCAGACGCCGCACAACGCGGCGTCTGATCGGGGTCAACACTGTTCGTCTATAGGAATGTCTATGCAAAATACAAGAAAAGAGAAAACATTCAACAGAAAGCCATAAAACTAGAAATGGACTGACCCCAATAATAAACATGGTCAAGTCCACTGGTCAGATAGGGCTAAGACCACATTTTCAAAGAACAGCTTTCCCAAAATAAGGAATCGGCAACGGAGACTAAATGAACACGTATGAACCGCAAACGAAGGAAAACATAATTAAGGTGAATTGGAACACTTTCTGGGAAAGCGACTTTTTCTGCCATTTTTGCCTTCCTTTTCAATTGATGGTCAGCTCCTAAAGGAAAGAATATTTGTCCTCTAGGAACAACGTGTTTATCAATATTTACAGTGCTTCTTGTTGTTATCACAGTGTTTGAACTGAAACTAAATAATTAAATTTGAGCCGCGACACGAGAAAACCAACAATGTGGTTGTGCGCCCGGCGCAAACTCAGATCAGCCTGGGCATCTGCCCAGTTTGCCCAAACTATTCCTTTAGAGCTCAAAGGGTTGCTAAGGGTCTAAGCTGCCTCCATGCGGACAGTGAAGACTCTGATCAGACTGGACGGATGCCCATGCCGATCTGAGTCTGCGCTGGGCGCACAACCACATTGTTGGTTTTGTCGTGTTGCGGCTCAAATTACGAATACTCAATCGAGCAAACTCATTAAACTATTGAACAAACTTGTTTACTAAATTTTGAATTAGTACATAATGTTTATGTTTTGTTTCTGGTAGCCGGCGGAATTAAATTTAATTGGTTGATTAATGGTTTTCAAGGCCACAAGTCAATACCTAGTATTAACGTGTACTTTTTATATCTCAGCACGTTTATATTGCAAGAGAACCGAAGTAAGTGCTGACAAAACCAGACAAAGATATTAGCAAATGACTTTATACTCCAGGAAATGACTTTGTATTCCAGGAATTGACTTTATATAAGCATTTTGCTTACTGTCGAATTCTGATACTTTTGAAATTGTATTGTAGTATATGTATGTAATTTATAGTTAATAAAATATCGTTTAAACCAAGATATTAGCAAACACAATCACAACTACAGTCAACTCTCGATATCTCGAAGTCGAAACTACCGATATCTCAAAGGAAATTTTCTGGTACCAGAAAATTAACTTTGAGATATCAGTAGTTTGAGATAACAGCAGTTGAAATGTAAATAGAAATTGGAAATACATTCTTTGGTATAAAATATACTTTGAGATATCAGTGTTTGAGATATCGGGAGTAGATTATAACAAATAGGAATTACAGAACCGCTAAGAAAACTACAGTTATACATTTAGTTTAAATTTCCCCTTAACCCTTGTTAACAACTGGACTAGTTCATTGTTATTATTTAGATTAGACCATTTCTAGTTTAAGGGGCTTATGGTTAATACTTTCACTTTTAATGTATTATGCATAGAAAGTCCTGTAAGCGAACAGTGTTAATAAATAATGGTCAGACGCAGCGTTCTGCGGCGTTAAACGCGGGATCTGAACTGAGTAGGGGAGAGTCGGGTTACTTCGGACAGCGGTTAAATTCGGACAGTGACATTTTTCCTTTATATGTAAGTTGTCTGGAACTAAAACAAAATAATAACTGACCAAACAGTGAAAATCCTGATGAGACGGCTCATTATGAGCCGTCTCATCTGGATATTTACTGTTTGCAGTGGTATGTCCGAATTTACCCGCCTGTCCGAAGTTACCCGACTCTCCCCCTATGCACAGTTTGTACATGTATATGACCACAAAACGGGGATAAATTGTACAAAGGGCCAAAGGAGAAGAACTAAATAAGCATACGCTTTCGTTCTAATCATACTGATCATGTATATCATTTCTGTGTATATGTATGAAATTGTTGAAGTAAAATATGTTTAAACTAAACTAAAGGGTTAAAACTGATGCATTTGTTATGACATACATGAAAGTGAGCTCTCTTCTATAACTGAGCCGCAACACGACAAAACCATCAAAATGACATGTCCGTCTAGCAAAAAAATCAGATCCGCCTGAGCACTCATCACCCTGAATCCGGGGCTTTGTGGGTCCAAAGGTGGGTCAGCATGACGACACATGTTGTATGTATATTTTTACTAGCTGCCAGCTGTGTGAGATCTTGGCCGATATCCGTTTGCTCCTGTATTTTTGTGTGTTACGTACATATAAGAGTACAGAACGCTCCTGAGTCCGTTTAAAGCCCATGTAAGACTGTCCAATTTCCTGAATCAAATACGGGTTGATTTATGTTCATTCAAATTATTTGACAGAGTAACATGCTATCAAAGTATCTTAATTGCATTTTAACGAAGATAAGAAATATTTGATGGCGAAAGAACCGGTTCAACCCTCCCCCCACCACCCCCCCAGTATTTCTTGACAAGTGCGGATAAAGATGCAATTTACGACCTGTAGCTGCATAGCTCGTGGTAAACCGGGAATTCTCTCAATGGGGGTTACGAATATAATGATTTTTATGGTAAAACCATCTTTTTCTGACATTCACACAAACACTTTGTTTTAAGCCAGCCATAATTATAAAATTTAATGCATTCACGCCCTTTTGATGAATAGTGATGCATACAAAGTTTGATGGCAAACATTTGATAGTGTGACATGAATATTGAATCAAACATTTCATTTGATTGCTTGATTGATTGATTGATTGAATTGTTGCTTTACGTTCAAAACAGCTATGGTCATGTCGGGACGGTCAGTTAACCTTACCACACTGTTCCCGGGCAGGCTTAGACCTCCTAAGCGGTTAACCAGTACTAAGTGCACGTACTTTCGCCAGTAACTGTCAACTGCCCTTCTTGAATCAGCAGAAGGAGATATGAAAGTATGTTGCCAGACCGGGTATCGAACCTAGGACCTCTGACTTATGAGCCCAGGTGCCCTACCGACTGCGCTACGCGGCCCGGCCATTTCATTTGAACAACAATGAGTAAAGAAAGTTTGACCAAAGAAGCAACACAGTGTAACAAAAGTAAACATTTTCTTGACAAGCACTGTAAATCATGAACATTTTATCAAAGAAGTTTGGTAGTGTAACACGGGCTTAAAGTACCATCTGTGCCAATGTAGTGCATGCAAACAGCGACTATCAATGAGAGTCTTCAGACCGTACTGATTGTATGATTTGAGCCGCGACACGAGAAAACCAACAATGTGGTCGTGCGTCCAGTGCACACTCAGATCAGCCTGGGCATCCGCCCAGTCTGATCAGAGTCTTCGCTGTCCGCATGGAGGTAGCTTAGTCCCTTAGCTACCCTTTAAGCGCTTAGCGAAGAGTCTGATCAGACTGGGCGGATGCCAAGAATCTGAGTCTATGCTGGGCGCACAACCACTTTGTTGGTTTTCTCGCGTCGCGGGTCATTTATTTTCCTCAGACTCCTGTTAAAGATGAATAATGAAGTTAACGATGCGCAATACAAGAGTTCGAATAAATCAATATCAATGGTGCAACTAGCATCACCTTCTGCATTGAACTTACGAAGAAATTTCTGTCTGTCGCATTTGGCAACTATTACATTTAGAAATATGCTACGGTATACATGGCATATACACTCAAATTTGTATCAGGCAAAATGTGTTTTATATCAAAATTAAACAATCGCCAGATTTTACTTATCTAGCTACAGCGTCAAGAATGTCACGTATTTCTTGAAGGGACGAGAAAAGTACAATGAAAGGACTATATGTTCTCAGTTCTCATCAGTTTAATACATGTAGCTGACATATTCGTCAATATAAGCGCGAATAAAACTATTGTGTATAAATATAGCTATTCCTGCAGCACTTTCAGTATAAAACATCATTAAGAGGATTTAAAACTATGTGTTGAAGTTCGCCAAATTGTTTTCAACCCTTTAAATGACGTTTTAAACTGAAAGCGCTCGAGGAATAATAAAATGTAGCTTGTTTCGGCGTTTCGGCTTTCTTTCATATTTGAAGAGGGATTTTGAAAGAAGGCTTGTCAACATATTTTCTGTTCGCATATTCTTTTTCTTATGACACCATTCATTTAGCTACACAACAGAAACAAGCTCCCAGCGGAGCAGTCTTTTCACACTGCATTGTATTTGCCTCTTCGCCATCAATTTGATATAAAGCTATACCTTGATCCAAAAGAAATGTCAGGGCGGGGTTATCTTTATACCTTCCCCTAGACGTTTCCATTGTGCAAAAAGGAACATGGGACATACACGCTGCTTACTCACCGGTAACAAAAACTACTCCGCTGTAACAAAACGTACTATTCCAATGTAACGTTATGCAACACCTGGACAACAATAAACGCACGTGGCTAGCCATATATACTTGAAAAAAAAAAATATTAAGGGTTCAAACTTTTACCCTGCGATTTCTGGAACCCAGACTTCAATTCACACTGCCCTCAAAATCAAAGTGGCCAGAAGTCCATAAGGAACAAATACACCAAAATTTTCGATTTCTCCAATTAACGATTTTTTTGCAAAATTTCTCGATAGTCATCAAATTTAGTCATTTTTAAGTTCATCAAGCTGTAACAAGTTTAAAACTCATAGCAATTTTAGAAGTTATGCCCGACCAAACTGACACGCTATCATTTCTCTATGAGAATCCAAACCACTTTCATTTTTAGGGTAGTTTGACTTAAAGCCTGGACTTGGTCAAGACAATGGCTACTGGTTCAAACTTCATGTGTATAAAACTTCGAAAAATGAATAGAATGCAAGGTAGAAATGATTTATTTTACCAAATGTTTGAAATGTTCCAGAAATCGCAGGGTAAAAGCTTGATCCCTTGATATTTTTTCGAGTACAATCTGTACAAGTACAACATCGAGCAAAAATGGAAGACTGGTCAAATGCGCAGGCTGATCTGGTATTTCCTTTTCGCACATGAAACAAAACAGCTTTTCACGCGACACCAATCATGTACTTTTATAGGCTACCAGATCAGCTGCGAGGATGCGCAGACTGGCCTGGGTCTTGTTTGTTTCCCACTTCATGAGTTCATAAGTAACTTTTTTCGCGAATATAAGCGAAAATAAATTGTCGTGGGTATTTAGCATATGCCCGACTTTTGCATTATGCTGACTCTTATTTTAAGGTTTCGCATACATGATGTTCTAACAGTATATAAATGTATACACGTACGTAATGTACCTTGGCAGAGCAGTCAGCTAAGACCTGGCTCTTCAAGTTCAAATCCCGCCGGTGGCGAATTCTTCACACCGTAAACGGTACTCCATTGTGCGCAAAATTCCATTATCATGCACCGTCTTCCTTATATTCTTATATTGATTGTATTAATACAGATGTCTCTCATATATGACAGTAAATGTGGTGACATGAGATAAAATACCAATGCGTTATGCTTAGTGAACTTGAACAAGCGTGCAAAACTTATTCTACCGAATCTTCTAGTGGACTGGTCGAATTTGACAGATATTGGCAGCGCATATTTGTCACCGCCCTGACATTTCTTTTGAATCAAAGTATACTTATGGAACCAGTGGACAATATAGAAAATCCACCGGGCAACGTGTCTAACAGGTATAAGGACCCTGTTCAGCTCAAGTATTATGTTTTATAATAGAAATTCTAATGCACTGATGTTTGTAACGCGACGTCTGATTGGATAACGTTAAAAATTTGCGCCGGTATATTTTACGATATAATGTCGCAAACCCGACGTCATTATAAAACGTCGCTTCTCATTGGCTGACGTTTGGTTTTACGCTGCTGAAAGCGCTTGCAATGTGTGCAAATAAGTACACTTTGAAAGGTGAAAATGTGAAAAAGTGCATTAGAATGGTGATAACTATATTGAAAATTGCCATTTGTAGAGGTAAATCGTCGGTTTTATGGTCGCAAATTCCGTTTTACGGCTCCGCTGGCGCGTCGCCGTAAAACGAAATTTCCGACCATAAAACCGACGATTTACCTCCCCAAATGACAATTTTGAGTTCCCCTAAGTGATAAATACTGTTAGCACCAAACACTCGTCATAGAATCATTCTGAAAATAGCCGATGTGTCCCATTTGAGCCGCGACACGAGAAAACCAACAATGTGGTTGTTTACCCAGCGCAGACTAAGATCAGCCGGGCATCCACCAAGGCTGATCAGACTCTTTGCTAAGCGCTTAAAGGGTAGCTAAGGGTCTAAGCTACCTCCATGCGGACAGCGAAGACTCTGATCAGACTGGGCGGATGCCCAGGCTGATCTGAGTCTGCGCTGGGCGCACATCCACATTGTTGGTTTTGTCACGTCGCGGCTCATTTGTTTTCTAATAGGTCCATAACGATTTCCTAAGGACATTGGCTTAGCCGGCTGAACAACTCGACCTCCGTTTTTTTATGCTTCATATCCTCAAATAATGATAGCATACGCCATAATTGAAGAATGCTCTATAGCCGTGTCGTGTAAAATACATTCTTTAATCTTGTGAAAATTATCGCGTAAAGACCTTCCTGCACAGTTTCGTAACATCATGTGAACATTGCCAATTATTGTACGATGCAAGACGTATAGTATTGGAGTCGATCTAATCGCCTAATGATCGGCTCATGCCTAAAAAGACTACAGGCAAGTCTGTCGGTTTGCAAATTGCAAAGATTCCTTGAGGTAAGGCAGCTTACACCGCTGCAACACAAAATATACTTGACGAAGCTTACAAGAAGTCTCAAGGCCACACAGGTAGCGTATTTGATTACATGTAATCTGATAAGGACAACAAAGTTTAGTACAATATAATTGAGCCTCGACACGACAAATCCAACAAAGTGACATGTGCCCCAAGCAAACTCTCAGATCAACCTAGTCATCCGCCGAGTTTGAGAGTCTTTGCAAACTGACCGCAGTATGTTAAAGATGCCTCGTGTTTCATCTTTCAGTAAGGATAAGCTCAGCTTGCTTGTAGTCAATTTGTCGTTGGTGGTACCAACAACACAGAAAACAGTTTCTGTACTTTGTTATTGTTGCCTTGTTCGCCTATTTCTGGTCAAATTAGCTAATATATTTCAAAACTAAGAAAGGCTATTTCAACACTTAGACAGAATCGAAGACAAGGGTAACGCGCGCGCGTGTTAAAACCGGTCTCAATCATGCTGTGGCGTCGGTCAATATTGGTACATGTACATGTATCTCAGGTTGACATCACATTATGTCCAACTATAGGAACCCAAGAATGAGTTCTAGCCAGACATGGTAAACGAGCCATCAGGGTTCGAGTCATTGAATTTCTACTGCATTTCGATTAAATTAACAGTTAAGTGAAAACAAGTATAAGGGTCCCAAATGTTCAAAATGAACCTGGCAGGAGCATGCCCAGTGTTCCAGATAAGAAGGGGTAACAGAGATACTTTTGGGATAATTAGCCATATTTCTCCACAAAAACATATATTGTGACCCATCATTAGAACCGTCTCGTCGAGACGGTTCTAATGAGGGGTCACAACATATGTTTTCGTTGAGAAAGAAGAAAAATTATCTTTGAATTATCCTCAATACCCCCTCTTATCTGGAGCTCTGATGCCATCAGTTCTTGCCATCGGACGTTGCATTGGATGTTTCAATTCGATTGGGGTACATGTACACATACTAGTTTTCTGCCATTTTAAAAGGAGAAACAACTTTCGTGATTTCCTGTTTGCTTCCCTTGATAACGTAACCCTTCTTAATACGAGCAACTATTAAAGAGGATCAACTCTTAGAGGAAACTAGGAGCAAAGTTTGCTCTTAGTTTCCTTTAGAGTTGACCCAAATTGGAAGGGACAACAAAAATGAAAATGTCAGTTTGCTGCCCCTGAATTTGTATCCATAAAGCTTAAAACTGCATTTTGAGCTGCGACACGACAAAACCAACAAAGTGACATGTGAGCCCAGCGAAGACTCATATCAGCCTGGGCATCAGCCCTGTCTAATCAGAGTGTTTGCTGTTGGCATGGCGGTAGCTTCGAATCTTAGCTTCGCTTCAAGCGCACAGCGAAGATCCTTATCAGACCGGGCGGATGCCCAGGCTGAATAGAGTCTTTGCTGGGCGCAAATTCCACTTTGTTAACATATCTTGTCAGCTCTCATCAGACAGACGTATTAATTTTCTGGTACATTCGCATTACTTAAATCTGGAAAGTGACAGCTGGTTTTTAGTCCTTGCGTTTCTGCAAAGTAGATTTCAGAGAAGCGTTACTCATAAACTTTCACTCCTTCGGTGGACCAATGGTTAAACCGCAACATACATGTAACGATGAATCGAAGTGTTAATTAACCGTTGTGTTTCTGGTGGGCAAGTTTAAAAATCACTTAGGAGCAAAATATATATATATATATATTTTTTTTTTCAAAGAAAAAAACTCGGAATATCCGAAATATAGAATGGAGGCAAAAAGAAGTTACAAATCAAAAACAGCGATGTTTGGCCGAAAACATTAGTTAAATTAAATCTTTTACTCACGTGCGTAGCATGAAAGATATAATATTGCATGTGCCAAAGGGAAATCCGATTTGACTGAGCATCCGGGCAGTCCGATCCAGCATCCTTTTTCGCATTTACAATATATCAATAATGAATGTTATATATAACGTAAATAATAATAATAATAAAATGATCCGTCTGCGCATATGCACAGGTAAAGGGCCTGGTATGATTTGGGCCGTATTTGGCTCCCATATTTATGAATTTTCCGAATTGTATCTTGTAATTTTTTTAGTGTTGAAACCTATAACTACATGTACATGTATCTATTACAATTCAAATTCTCTAATTCTTGCGATTTTACGGTTTTTTTTGCGTGTCTTGTTGAACCCTACTCAGCAGATATCTGGCATTTTCCACCATTTTTCGCCTGCATTTAGGCTATGTCAACAATGTGTGAAAATTTCAGCTGTGCACATTTATGTGCTGACGCTTAATTTTATACTTTTCTTTAAAAAAAACTTGCAGCTTCTTCGGCATTTTTCATGTGAACTCGACATAAAAATACTCATATCTCTGCTCATAGACAAGAAATAACACCAACATATTTTATAGGTATCCATTTAGTTAGCACACGAGGAATCATTTGGTACGCATTTTATTTTGATCCGTTGAAATATTTCGGTCAGCGTCTCTCGATTTGCAAAGTTGAGTGGGTGGAGTACTTGGACAGGTTATATACAGTACACGTCTGTCCTGTTTCGTCAAAGGAAAAGCTTCTAAACACAGTTTTCTTGTCGTTTAATTTAAAACTACTAACACATAAAAGGCATGTCTGGAATCATGTTATTCTGATGATGAACGAAGAAGAAACATATTATTTCTGTACGAACCCGTTTACTTAGGCAATAAGCAACAGAAGCCAAATTATTTTAAGTAAATATTGAATGTGGGCTGAAAACGGCCCGCAAATCATAGTCTTTCCTTTTTGTATCTAAGATACACATATGGCGCTAGGACCATTTTCATGCGATACCAACCAATTTAGGATACAAGGTAAAGTAAATGAACAGAAGAAACATACTAAGCTAATAAGCTGGGGCCGTCCGTATTCATAAAACGACTTAAGTGGTTGCTATGCTGTTGCTAAGGCTAAATTTCTTTGAAGGAGATTCCCTACAACTATGAAATTTGCTCTGGAGGAACAGTCTTACAAAGACTGTTCCTCCAGACCAAATTTCATAGTTGTACCGAATCTCCTTTATAGACATTTAGCCTTAGCAACAGCATACATGTAGCAACGACTTAAGTGGGTTTATGAATACGGCCCCTGAAATTCAAATCTCTTTATCCTGAAGACAAATAGGAGGAGCACCCGTAGCTCAGCCAGTCCCGGAATCGAGATCCGCTTGAGGCGGAAATCCTTCCAAACACAAACATTGTTGCATTGCACACAAGGCTTTTAATGTTTGCTCCTTTAGGTATCAGAGTAGGTACCTTTCCAGACAGCAATAAACATCTCTGCAGATCGCTTGTTACTAATTACACTAAACATTTTAATACAACGTACCTATAGATGTAGGTAATAGTAACAAAGTGATCTGCGTGTTTTTTTTTTTTTTTCTTTCTTCTTCTTTTTACGTTTTTGAGACTAATTTTTGACGGATTGTCATTGAATAATTGCACAATCACATGCTTATTATGTCGTTTATCGGAAAGACTGCTTGAAATTGCTGGCATTCTAATTGAACTATTGTCAGAATGTATTTACATGTATCGTTTTCATGATTTGTAAAATTGTTAGACGCGAGATTAGCTAGTTGTAACTGACACCAAGTTACTGGTTGCCGATCATTTGTAAATGGATATCATCATGACCTTCAAACAACTATATGAGCCGCGACAAGACAAAAAAAAAACAACTAAAAAAAACTGGCATGTCAGCCCAGCCTTGTTGTCCGCATGGAGTAAGCTTAGACGCTTAGCTACCCTTTAAACTCAAATCGTAGACTCTGATCGAGCAGGGCGGATGCCCAGTCTGATCTGGGTCTTCGCTGGGCGCACATGCCACTTTGTTGGTTTTGTCGTATAGCAGCTCAGTTATACAGTTTGAAGGTGTATGGATAGACCTCAATGTTATTTTTTTTGCTATAAGTACAAAGAGCGACAACTTTCATGACGTTCTGGCTCCGAGGTTATAAAACTTTTTTCATGCTCAACTCAGCTGAGCATGAAATTTTCTCTGCTGATAAATATGAAAATGCCAACTAATGTTGGCATATTCATATTCATAAGCAGAGAAAATTACATACTCATGTAAACTGAGCAAGAAAACAACTATAATTACCAGTAATTTGCTATTTATTAGCAGGTAAAATTTCATGCTCAGCTGAGTTGAGCATGAAAAAAGTTTTATAACCTCGGGGCCTGTTTGCTTCCCGGAGCTACAAGACTCTTCACAAATGGGGATATGCTCTGTGAGGGAAGGATATGCTCCTGGATGAGGAACTTTTTTTTCTCTCTAAGAGGTACTCCTCATCAAGAAAGGAGGTGAAAATAAAAAAAAGGCAGTTTAACCCATAAATGCCTAGCGGCCTAAAATGGGACATAGGCAAACAGTGCAGACCCCGATTAGACGCCGCAAACGCGGCGTCTGATCAGGGTCTTCACTTTTTCAAGAAGACAAATGGGTATTTCTCCTCAAAATATAACAATCTCCTGATATAACAAATCAGGAGAAGAACTAAATAAGCATTTATGCTTTCGTTCTGATCCAATTGTTTGTATCATGTTTATATTGAAATCATGTACAGTTTTTGATACAATAAATATGTTTAAACTCACAAAAGTTTTAAAAATAAACCAAACCTGACACCCCTTAAATGACAAATGGACTCATCCAATATATACAGATAAAAGAGTCCACTGAGCACTAATGGGGTTAACTTGCGGTAAAAGTGTACCCATTCGCTTAAATTTGTTAGAGCTGAACTGGTTCTCAAATTCAATGACATAAAAGAAAATCTTTTGAAAATGATACGTTTGGTCCATCAAGAAAAGACCTGGCCCCGAGGTTAAAAAAGTTTTTTCATGCTCAACTCAGCTGAGCATTTGTTTTTTGCTCAGTTTAGCTGAGCATGAAATTGTCCCAGAAATATATAGGTAAACCTTCCTACTCAAAATTTAAAGAATGCATCCAGTAAACATGCACCTTATGCACGGTACATGTAGAACATTTGAGAATATGTTATTGTTTAAGGAATGAATTTCATTTTTCTGAGGTTTATCGAAGTGTAAACTACATTGGGTCACGTGCAAAGTGAATGAACCTCGAAGGGGTTCATGTAAACTTTGCTAGTGACCCAATGTAGTGTACACTTCGATAAACATCAGAAAAATTAAGTTCATTGCTTATATTTACATTCGTTTCAATCAAGTCTTTCATGAAAAATCTTGTATAAGCGCTAAAATTGAAGCATTAAAACATGTACATGCAGTTTCTTCTGCTAACAGCAGAACGGCATGCATGACGTCATGACGTTGCTGACGTCCAATCAGGTTGTAGAGAGTCATTGTTTATTTTTACGTCGCGTTTCTCAATGTAATTATTGGAATGTAAACTACATTACGTTCCAATGGTTTACTATAGGGCTTTTCAGTAAATACACCAAGAATGTAAATATTTTCTGTTCAACTATACAAAACGAGAATGAGTTACACGTAAACAAATAGTTGCTAATACGTTCTTCTCCATCTGTTGATATACCTTCAGACGTATTTGGATTTCCAGTCACTTATTTTTTTTCATTATTTAGCTATTTGCGCAACAATTTACTCCTTGACATTTCATAGAAAAAAAAAAGACTTTTTAATCAGCATGCCACTCCTTTTTTTAAACTAAACTGTAGAGAACATCAACAACAACAACAAAAATATCTGCTGATTTTCGTGGAGAAACATGATTTTTTAAGGTTTTATTCAAATTTTGTATTTACCACAAAACACGACGTAATAAGCACAATTTTCGCATACCGTGACTCATATCGTGTTTCGATATGACGGTCACATTTCGTTCGTGTGGCTAAAGCAAGACCCAGTGTATGAAACGTTAAAATGATATGAGCCGCAACGCGAGAAAAGCAACAAAGTGGTTGCGCGCCCAGCGCAGACTCAGATCAGCCTGGGCATCCGCCCAGTCTGATCAGAGTCTCCGCTGTCCGCATTGAGGTAGCTTAGACCCTTAGCTACCCTTTAAGCGGCTAGTAAAGAGTCTGATTAGACTGGCCGGATGCCCAGGCTGATCTGAGTCTGCGCTGGTCGCACAACCACATTGTTGGTTTTCTCGTGTCGCGGCTCATATCAATTTTAATCACGCATTTATAACACAAGAAGCAATTTGATACCCGAGGGTGAATTACATGTACCTGGTCGAAAGTCTAGATTTCTTCCTTTCAGGTCAACATAACTTTGAAGCATGGTGGGGTTCGGGCTGTCTCTTTCGGTCTTGTTATTTCTTTGTTGTGTACAGAAGAGCCGCTCTTCTCTCGAAGGTTAGTCTTAATGATTTGTTTGTGAAAGGAACATAATTATTTCGTACATGTATATAGGCCGTGCGTCTTGGACGAGTAGTTACCCAGGCACTTGACGTCGAAATGACGTCACGTCGACGTCGTCATCACGTCGCATCGACTTCAGTGCGACATCGTTTCGGCGTCATGTGTCAGTAGGGTAGAGTGCTCGGCTACGGTGTAGAAGGCCAAGACTTCACATTCCCAACTCACTCGAATCAGGGACATTAAAAGCAGAGCAACGAGAGGGAGTGGTAGTTTCCAATGTGCTATGCTCAAGATACGGTGGTCCACTAATATTTACTGCCCCTATGACCACACGGCCACTGGTTTAGTGTTACGTGACTCTGGAAAATTGGTACACGTTATGTCCCTATTCCACACAGACCGAGAATCCCACGAATCGCCACGAACTGATAAATTTTAGGAGTCGTAGCTGAATCGTAATCAGTTCGTGAAGTTCTCAACTGAATCGTATATATTCGTAGCCAGTTCTTGCAATTCTTGAGCAATCGGAAATTCGTGGCAAAAGTTTTGAGTTGTACAAAATTTTAGCTACCCTTCAAGTGCCTAGCGAAGAGTCTGATCAGAC
The DNA here is from genome assembly GCA_963989385.1 of Ctena decussata. Classification (NCBI taxonomy): domain Eukaryota; kingdom Metazoa; phylum Mollusca; class Bivalvia; order Lucinida; family Lucinidae; genus Ctena; species Ctena decussata. The sequence continues at coordinate 23,376,718 of OZ022510.1, read as the reverse complement.
AGAGCTGATGCCAAGGCTGATCTGAGTCTTCGCTGGGCGCACAACTACTTTGTTGGTTTTCTCGTATCGTTTCTCGTATATGTCTTGATGAATTGTTTGTTTCAGATGTGCTCAACAGAAACCGCTTTCGTCGTGACACAGAGGACCCTGATTCATCGGTTATACAAAACCTTAAGCAACGAATCTGGGTTTGTATTTTAAAATGGTTTGTACTGAGTTAAGGTGAGGTGGGAGTAATTGACAAAACACATGATTTTATTCATACTTCCTTATATTGTACATTTTTAGTCCCTCTTTCAGAAAATGTAATAAAAAAGGGGGGTCGTAGAAGGTCGTTTTCAAGATATCTGACCTCGAAAACGTCAATTTTTCCACTTTTTCGAGCCAACGTTATAATGACGTTCTATGGAAAACGCACTTTTTTGCTCGTCACTCTTGGGCGAAAATCTTCATTCTAAGAAAACAAAACACATTTTTTTCTTCAAAAACTAACACAGTATGGCCCAATGATAGAAGTTTACATTAAAGCAATAAAAACAGTAGGTCGCCGACTTAACTTTCGAGCTAATGAGCATAAAATGCCCGGCTTACCGTCTCTTTAGACTGAAATGTTAACGTTGCGCATCGTGACGTTAACGTTACTTAACTTTTCGCGCCACATATCAACTATCGCTTTTTGTAGGCTACCGGCAAATTTGTCTGGGACTTTCATCACTCATGATTGTCATCGTCGGGAAAGTGCAGGATGAAGGCAGATGTAATGCTTTTCTCTCAATCTCTACATAAGCCTTCTTAACTAGCTATTTTTTTTTTAATTTAAAAAAACTTAAAACATTGCCATTATGCCCTCCCGTACAGTTGACGCACATCCGAGTTGACAAACTCTAAGAAGCAACAACTTTAGGGGCGGGCTTCCACGTGTTATGACATTTGAAAAAATCCCTTGTCCACTTGTCGTTTGTACAGTGTAAGCGAGTCAAGTTTCCAGTTCCTGACCCGGTCAAAGAAAGAACCTATAATATTCAGCACTATAACCTAGCGTTCGGGACTTCCAACGTCTGGACTTTGGCGACTCTCTCTCTCTCTCTGTAAAATATATGCAGCTTGGATTCACTTAAGTGTCTAGGAGATACAATAAGACGACTTGAAACAGAAAGAAGAAATGAAAGACATAAAAGTGAAAGAGAGGCAAGGAAATCGAAACCCCACATTGTATTTAGCTTATTGACAGAACAAGTCGTTGAATTATCGTATCAACGTCGATAGAAGATTCTGACGACATTGCATTGATGTTGATACGGCTGTCTGGCGTTGTTCAGATGCTAAGGACAGTCTAAGAATTTTTAACATGACTGAAATTTGGCATAACTTTTGCAGATTAGTATTTTAACTGTGGGTGGTATAAAAACGACTATGGCTGCTACCATGTTAACTGTAAAGTGCGTGGTCGAAGTGTAGACTGTGATCTGACTACTCATTATACGAATCTGGATTCAATTTTACGAGGCTTTGTTGTCGTATGAAAATTTATAATAAAATTATTGCAGGTCAACAGCTGCTAACTCCGTCTAACGAACTGATGAGAAACTGCCAGAGAAGAGCTTCCTCCCCCGCAAAACTAGCTATACTATTTTTTCAGTTTCTTCTCCGTTCGGCACTCTCTGTTTCCTTTCCTTGTCGTATGAAATTTGTAATTTAATTATTGCAACTCAACAGCTGCGAACTCCGTCTAATAAACAGATAAGAAACTTTCAGCTATCCCGCAAGAAGTCTTCCGCACGAAAAACTAACTATACTTTTTTTCAGTTTCTTCTCTATGGCACTTTCTAGTTCCTTTAAATTTCACCCAGCGCTCAGCCTTCTTGCATTTTGTGAGCAAACCATGTATTGATATGAGAAGCGGCTAACGTTGACGCCATCTTGTTTTTATCAAACGGAACGTTTGACGTCATTGCGTAACGTAGTGACAGAAACTGCCGCACGGCGGCGCTGAATTACTCCCACCTCACCTTAAAAGGCAGTTTACGTGTAAGAAAAGAGAACTTGGAACACCCTGCGCATCTGCGCAGTCTGATCAAAGATTTCCCTTTTCTCGAGCTGTGAATTTAGGAACCTAAAAATGAAATTAGAACACTCGGACACTGCGCATGTTGATTTGAGTTTTCCATGTGTTTGGATATTCTAGAATCCAAATTCTCTGGATAGCCCCGTCCCTCCCACTTCTGACAAAAATGGTAATTGCAATACATATACACTGTACCTTGCTGAAGTTGGATCCTGACCTTTGATACATGAACCTTATTAGAGGCACATGACGTCGTAGTGACATCGTATTAACGTGGGTGCGACGTAATGACGTCATATCAACGTCAGTTCGATGTCAATTCGACGTCATGTGCCCATTGGTTTATTTCTCTTTCCTAGCTGCTGGTTACTAATTAGTTCCTTTGTTGTTATGCCCTAGATTTTGGGTCCTCACGCATGTGACTATTTCCTATTTTTCTAGTTCTATGTTTTTATTTCATGATACTGATTCCCAGTTTTTTATATTCTGGTTTCTGATTCGAATACTGTTCCCAGCAGCCACATAACGTGGAAATGACGTTGTATTGACTTCGATGTGACGTAATGACGTCATATCGACGTCAATATGACGTCATGTTGACGTCATGTGCCTGCTGAGGTTTTATAGTTTTCCAGTTCCCAGTTCTGTATTCATGGAGGAGCCCCGGTAGCTCAGCGGGTTAAGGGCTGGCCTGCTGATATTACGGCCCTGAGTTTTATCCCCGATGACTGAAATCTTTTCAATTGTAAATGGGGTTTCATTGAACACAGCCTTTCATCATCACCCTCCCGTAGTCCTGATATGACCGAAATACTGTTGAATAGGACGTAAAACCGCAAGTCATACATCTGTATCTTTATTTATGATACCGATTCCTTTAGTCTGCATGTATTTCCTAGGTCCTGTCCTTAATTCCTGATTCATTAGTACAGAATTTTATTTTGAATCAACAAGCATGGCTGAATCGAGAAAACAGGGAAATGATTTTGCACTGATGAAGGCAGTAAATACCGAGACCTTTAGAAAAAGTGGTGTATCTTTTAGTAATAGAGTGCAGTTGTGCTTTACAAAAGTTATTTTTTCGAAAAAAAGAAAATGAGTAAAGTCTGCGTTTCAATCAATCATGTATCTTTACGGCCAAAATGTCAGATAGTGTTGCGTATCGTATCGTTATATTTGAGACTGCGTCTTAAATTACAGAATACGTTTTAACATATTTTCATTCATTTTTGAAAAAAAAACTAATTTATCATCTGAGATTTCAGTTTTGTAGTCTCTGTTACAAATGTACCATGTACCATGGTGTGCCGTAATTATTTTTGTAAATGTTTTAGAATAAAAGTCTATGTGTGTGTGTAAATGTTTGGACACATTACCCTGTTGCTTGCGTTGGCAAACATGTGATCATGGTGGAATAGCACATATTGTTTATATGCATGTGTCCGTTTGTGAATTAAGAGCCTGTTCTGCATCTACACTGTTATATTTACATTATCTATGCATTTATTGAAAAGCCCTATGGTAAATTATTAGAACGTAATGTTGTTTATACCTCAGTAACTACATCGGTTCACGCGACGTTACATGACGTTAAATGACGTCAAAATAAACCATCATATAGTGGTTCCCCAAACTAATTGGACGTAGGCGACGTTATGACGTCGTTGTTACGTCGTTGACGCTGTTCCGCTTTCAGTAGAAAAGCTGTGTATATATGTTTTTCTGCTTCAATTGAATCCCCTAACGCACATTTGTGGTAAAAGAATGTAAATATAAGCAATAATTTTAATTTTTCTGGTGTTTATCGACATTGGGTCGCTAGCAAAGTTTACATGAACCCCTTCGGGGTTCACTTACTTTGCACTCGACCCAATGTAGTTTTATACTTCAATAAACATCTGAAAAATGAAATTTATTCCTTAAAAAGACATGAAACTCTGTTCTCGTATTGAGTATAATAACGGGATACATGTATGTATTATACAGGAAAAAGTTTAAAGATAGTAAACAGATAGGTGTTAGCAAACAGTTCAGGCCAGATCGGACTTCTCCACTTCTTCCCCAGCCTACACTGTTTGCTATACACTGTAAAAAATCTGAAGAAACATTACACCAAAAAAGGTGGCAGCTGAGCTGCCACCTTTTTTGGTGTAACATTTCCCCAGTGTTTTGAAGGTATGTTTGCACCAACATCTAAGTAAAGAAGCCTCACATTTGGTGTTAGAAAGCACCACTGAACTACAGGCAAGATTACACCAGTCGGGAAGTTCTACATAAAATTAGTGTAACTTTTCACTTAAATTTTTCAGATAACGTTACTCCAAAATTCTGCTGACTTTACCAGCCACATTGGTGTACACTTACACCAAATTTATAAAAGAAACATTATGCCTTTGGTGTAACATTACCCCAGTGTTTTGAAGGTATGTTTGCACCAACATCTAGGTAAACAAGCCTCACATTTGGTGTAAGAAAGCACCACTGAACTACAGGCAAGATTACACCAATCAGGAAGTTCTACATAAAATTGGTGTAACTTTTCACTTAAATTTTTCAGATAACCAGGCACATTGGTGTACACTTACTCCAAATTTATGAAAGAAACATTATGCCTTTTACTAAAATTTCCATTAGTTTTGAGGTAACCTTTCAACCATATTTTTTTGGAAAAGGTTTCACCAGAAATCTGCTGACCTTCCGAGATAAATTGTAGAATATTTACACCAAAGTCACGAACCAAACATTACACCAGTTACTATTATTTCCATCAATTTTGGTGTCAGTTTTTGTCAGCTGGATAAATTTTGTTTATCAAATCAAAGTCAAATCTGTTAATAAAATTCATCTTTCATTTAATCATATGATTATCTTAAGATATGTCTAATTGTCTACACTATATCAGTTCTGTCAAATACAGTCCAATTTCAAAATTTCAGCAGTGATTTTTTCACTATTTTGGGAATGGTGCCTGTGCCTATGGAATTGGGAAAAATCGTGTCATATTCTCATGAAATTCAGAAATTTCAGAAACACCTTTATTTAGTCTAAATTCTCAAGTGATGGGATAGGGGACATGATATTGAATTTGTGATACAAACATTCAATTAAAGCCATATTATCAGCCAGTTCGCTAAGGAAGCAAGTAACTTTATGCTTGTAAGATGGTCCCAAGAAAAAATGTTCGTGCAATTGGAAATTTTTCAACATGCAGTTGGAAAAAAAGGTACTATTTTGAATGGGGACTGGTGCCTTTTATGGGCACCACTTATATATAGAAAAAAATCACTGTTCCGTTAGGCCTAGTGTAGCTTTTATGTGAAAACAGCAATATGGATGCCACCTGTCCTCCCAATAAATTAAGCATCTGTCCATGCAATTGAACCCATCAGCCCACCCGCATGAACACATCTGCATATCCACATTTCCATCCTCAAAATATATTCCATTAGGCCCAGAGCAGCTTTTTGGTTACAACCGTAATATGGATGTCTCTCACCCTCCCAATAAAATACACATCTGCCCACGCACATAACCCATCTGGCCCACCCACGTGAACACATCTGTACATCCAAAAGTATTCATTACATCCATATTCATTTATCACATCCATATTCCTATTCAGTAGCATTCAATTAGCAACATGACCTAAATACTAACAAGATCCGTGGTGGACACATTCTAAGAAATATTTTAATTTTATTTTTTACATTTTTATACAAATACATTTTTTTATACATTTTTATACAAATACATATTTTTATATATTTCTCATTCATTGTCTCATATCCACGCCGCCTGTTGGGGTCTTATTTCTTTCATGCAGACTGCAATCTAGCCCTTTGTCTATGTTCCATCTAGGTTCCATCTGCATTGGTTGATGCTATATAGCGAGCGTCGAGATTATTAAATTTTACGTCCCAACATACAGCGCAGCTACACTGAATAACATTTGACTATCAATTTGATAAAAATAATTTTTACAGTTCATTGATACATATTTGTAATACTCCTTTAACAGTGCACACATATGCCCCTCTACGCCCCCTACATGCCTGAGTATGTTTGCACCAGACTCATATTCAAAATTGCAAAAACAGGCACATTCAAATTCACATGCAACGGCATGTTGCATGTATATTCGACAATAATGTGTACATCCATATGCCTCCACCTAGTCTCTGCATGAGACACCTATACACACCAACAGCATTCCAGCACCAAACCCACATGCAGCAGTGCAAAACAGGCAAATTCAAATTCACATGCAATGGCATGTTGCATGCAAATCCGATTCTGCATCCCAACCGATACACCACTACTACATAACAAAATTTACATCCACTTTTTTATAACAATATTACATCTATGGGCCTGAGCCTGAATTTAATTAAATAATGTGAGACACATCTCACTAAAATGTCAGACTCTTCTCACTAAGTGAGATTTTCTAAGGCTACATAAGTCAAAATGTAAAACACTTAATAGTAGAAAGCGTACTTCACATTCTGACTAGATTACACAATATGTACATCAGTTTTTACATGTAATAACTGTTTTCTTGTAATCCTCTATCAGCATATAGATAGTATTACGTCAAAGGCTTCAAGAGTCCTTGTCTTTTTAAACGTAACTTAAAACATTGTCCAAAAGTAGTGAAAGAAAGAGCATATGAGACATTAGTACGTCCTAAACTTGACAGTTCTTGAAACTCGCAAGATTAATGTAGTGGCCCAAAAGCTACACAGGCCAAACTTTCAGAGGCCCAAATTATCCACTTCGTAAAGTTCCCATTCATTTAGTATTGCCAGAAAGATAAATTTGGGCCTCTAAAGGTCATATTTTGGAGATTTCTGGTGGCCCGAGACAAAATTTAGGCGCATTTGGCCACTGGCCGTTTCCAGCACTGACTTGAATATATAGTAAGTTCACCTATTTGGAACTCTCAACAAGTGACTCAGATTAAACAAATTGAACAAGTTCAGAGAAACACAGCTTGTTTTGTGCTAAATAAACAATTTAACCGACAAACTCCCACAAGTGTCACTTCCATGCTAGAACAGCTTAACTGGCCAACCTTAAAAGACTGACGTAGAGCTTCTGACCTAGTACTCATGTACAAAGTTGTTTACTGCCTTGTTGCTGTACCAGTGACGTATCTCCCACCAAGATCCCCCAGGTATACTGATTGTATCCGGTTCATTCCGTATCATTGTAAATTGAATATAATCAACATTCGTTCTTTCCACTGATTGTGATTCCATGGAACCAACTCCCTGGATCCATAACCAACCTTCAGAGCCTGGACAGCTTCAAGCTGGCTGTCCAGCCCACATCAAGAGTGTAAGCCAAGGTAGATATGTACAGTGTATACATGTTGGACATTTTTACTTAACATTCACATCCGAGTTTCTTTGATTTGAAACGTCTGACGTCTAACCCTTGTCGAGATGTCTGCCTAGCGGATTTTGACAAGAATCCACATTGAAGTTGAAATTATAAGGGTGGTAACATCTTCTACCATAGATCTGTTACGAAAAAAAGAAAAATTTGATTTATAATCAATTTTTGTACATCAATTTTTACATGTGACAAGGGTGGTAACATTTTCACCCCCCAGATCTGTTACGAATAAAAGGAAAATTTTATGTATAATCAATTTTTGGTGAAAATCTGCGAAACTAGAATCTACAGTTCTACACACAAACTTTCAAGATGAACGAAAAAAAGTAAACAGCCTGGTCCCTACTGAAACTTCATGTATATTATAAATAGACCCTTTGTTAGTATTATATTTTCCATTACATTTTATTTTACGTCGTATTGTATTCCCTAGGCTTGTGAATGTTTATTTTATCTTTTACCCAACCATCGGCATCATCCCTATCATATATATATATAGGGCTATAAATGACTTGGAGTGCGATAAATGATTTTGCAGCGATTTTTGATACTATTTCCTGAGTATCTTGCGGCATTTCTATCTAAATAAATAAATTTAAATCAGATACATTATTTCTTTAACATTTTGTACAGTTCTTTTGGAATTGCAAAGGTTTTATTTTCTGTTAATGAAGCGCTAAGAGGCATCTGCAGTATCGTGACATCATACGTTATCGCCAGTCATATGTTATCAATACCTTCCTTTAGGTCACGAGATTTTCATAGATATTACGTCATTTGGTCATGTTGACCTTTGATCCTGTAGACTGAAGCTTTGCCAACAACTCAGTGAAAAAAAATCAAATAAACATGCTTAGAATCAAAGCAAGATCACTGTACTTACAATACAACATGTAATTTGTTCATTTTCACTTATATCCATATTTCTTGGCCATAAAGTCATTGAAAATTCCACTTTTGAATTTCTGCAACTATGGACGCTTTCTAAAAATTCTTGTCTGTTTATTTACTCTATGGGGCTATAAACAGAACAGGCTGCAGCGAGTGATTGTGTTGGATTTCAAAAGTACGGAAGTGCAAACATACCATAGGTCCTTATCATACAACATAGGGAATTTAATTTTTTTTCTTGTTTTTAGCTCACACCTGTTATTGCTGCTGAAAAGCTACTTAGATTTTATTACAATTTAAATTCAATGTATATTTATTGTAGAGTATTCCAGGTGTGAACTACATGTACTAGAAGGTATGGGGAGTCTATCTGTTTCTAAAAAACGAATGATTTTCGACACCATGCTCTCAATAAATTTGTAGCAGTAGATCTATCTATTTTAGCAAGTCTTGACACATACCTTTTTCATTAATGGGTAATGTGAGCTAACAAAAACAAAGAAGAAAGTAACAGACGATTTTCGTCACGAAAATAACTGATTTTAATACCCCGCCGCAGATTTTGTTGTTACACTTACACAGCGTGTGTCAATTTAGATATGCAAATGAGTATCCATAGCATATGACGCACTATTTCATTGGTCAATTTCGAAGGTCATGTTTCTGGGTCAAGTAGCAAAACAGTCGACACGGAAAATGGCTTGTTTTCACCAAGAATAAAGAGGGAAAAGGCGAAGTTTCACGCATACAAGACAAATATGTGTTGACGTTGCTGTGGTGCTTAGAAACCGCGATACTTTATTAAGGTATCGATAACACATGAGCCCAGGTTATAGAATTCCTTTGAAAAACCATGTTCTTTAATAAATCCCTTTAATTTATATTTATCATGTTGTATGATGCGTTTTATCTACTCACTGAAGAGACACCCTCACAAATAATCCGATCAGAGAGCCAAAATCTCTGCATTTAACTCACAGTGTAATCGGTGGGTGGGGGAGGAAGATTTTCTCTTCCTAAGCTTCTAATACATTTATTACAAGCTGGCAGGGCCGTTCTGCGGTTGTCTTCGTTTACGCTCATATAGATCATTATTTTTTGTGATCAAAATGTGAATCTTACCGTTTAGTAATGATAATATATCGGTTTATTTATTCAGAACAAGCCGTCTGCGAAAATCAATTTGTTAACGCTGATTACGTCATTTATTTATTTCCGGTATGTTCGAGTCGATATTCCAGTGAATGAACCGCAACGGATAATTGCGAGTTTCGCCTTGCTGGGGTCATCTGATTCTGATTCTGTCAATAAAATAAAGGTGTCGCTATGACAAGACTAATGGAGAAGATAAAACATAATAGAATCTACCACTGCATGTTTAGCAGCAGGAAGAAGGCAAAATAAAGAAATTAACTAGATAGATTTAAAGGTAAAAAGACCAAGGGAACTAAAATGAAAGAGAGATGAACTAAATATTCTTACAGATTCTTACAGATCCTCTTCTGGTAGAAGGCCCTGCTCATGGGCCTGTTGGACCAGCTCTAATTCTTCATTATATTGTTTTAGGTCACGTCCGGTCAGTGCTTTGATGTCCTCTCTGTACTGGAATCTTTGTAGTTGGTCTCTCCATAACTTGTCGAGTCTAAGTTCAAATGTTCTTACTGTATTTGCCTCCACCACTCTATTAGGTAACCCGTTCCATAATTCCACTGTTCTTACACAGAATGAATATTTTCTTATATTTAGCCTAGGTCTTTTCTTAAATATTTTGTATCTATGACCACGAGTACAAGAATCTTGCCGCAACTGAATAAAATTTGAAACTTCGGGATCATATTTTCCAGACAGAATCTTATACATCTCAATCATGTCTCCTCTTGTCCTTCTGTATGCCAGTGATGGTAGATTCAATATTTTCAGTCTCTCTGTATATGAAAAGTTTGAAAGTCCTGGTATTAACTTGGTAGATCGTCTCTGTACATTTTCTAGTAAATCTATGTGTTTCTTTAAGTAAGGGTTCCAGACTTGGTTAGCATATTCAAGATGAGGTCTAACTAATGAAGTGTATAGCAATTTAAAAGTTTTTTGATCATGACATTCAAATGTTCTCCGTATAACTCCCATTATTGAATTCGCTTTATTAACTTTTTCGCTGATATGTTTTTCAAATGAAAGTTTGTTGTCTATTACTACTCCAATGTCCTTTTCATGGTCTTTGAACTCCACACCCTTCTGTCCTTCTTTGAGATGATAAGTAACCATGTTGACCTCAGTACTCCCTATTCTTATACATTTACACTTTTCGGAGTGAAAGCATAATAACCACTTTTCAGACCATTCTTGCATTGCTCTTATATCCTTCTGTAAGTTTTCACAATCTTTACTACAATATATGATATGATAGACTTTGGTGTCGTCGGCAAAAAGGTATGGGATACTTCCGTGCTTGATAACATCTGGTAGGTTGTTGATATACAACACAAAAAGGATCGGAGCTAAGACCGAACCCTGAGGTATTCCACTATCCACGGCCCTCCAGTCTGAGGATAATCCGTTTACTAATACTCGTTGCTTACGATTCGCCAAAAATGATTCTATCCATCTTGTATACACGTGTCCTATGTTATATAACTGAAGTTTATGAACCAAGCCTCCATGAGCCGGACCTTGTCAAAGGCCTTCATGAAATCACAATAGGCAACATCGACGGAACCGGCATTATCTAGTATATCAGTCCAATTATCTAACACTTGTATAAGCTGTAGTACTGTAGATCTTCCAGCTATAAATCCAAACTGTTTATTACTAAATAATTTATTCTTCTTCATATGATTTACTATGTTTTCACGTACTATAGATTCAAGAATCTTACATACCACACTATTAATACGAAATATAGTATCAATGAAAAACTATGCCAGACCTGTGACCAGTGCAATAGTGTCCACATGTGCCATGGTGTCGGCACTAGTAAGCACCCAAACTTGTTGCAATACTGCTAAATCTGCGTGACATATAACATATAATACATCTACATCTACATCTAACAGTTGAGTAACTTCTGTCACGAAATTGACCATTATGTTACTTTCAGTTTGGCGGATAGAAAGAAATAGTGGTGAAATTTAGGAAAGCAAGAAGAAAAGTAATTAGAAAGGCAGACGATAAGAAAGTTTCCAGGCTGCATTTTCATCCCTTCAGGTAGAACCAATCCGGCTATAGTAGCTGTCACTGGGTATGGTAGCCCAGCCGGCACAGCTTCAACCCTCATTAGGTTTTACTTACAGCTTGGCTGTAATAGAAGTATTAGAATACGGTCTGCCTTAAGCATTTTAATACCCAGGGTTACTTGTTATACTTAAAATGCTTTTGAATAATTTGTATCCAAATTACGAGTTTCGTTCCTCCATCGTGCAAATTAAAGCCAAATAAAACTTTAAACATAATTGCTACACAGCGTTTGGGGCATTTTGACAATAACACTACGATATACACGCTTATTTCATACTGCTTTAGATAGGTTACGCTACAGCTGGGGTAACATGTTTCAATAATAGGAGTATCGTTCATCAACGTGTTAACACTAAATATTTATTGTGCACTTTTAACACCAGAAGACTTTTAATGTAAGCACCGAACTAATGTAACGTTTCTATGAAAAATAGTCAAGGAAACGTTACACTTGAACACACACACGTTAAGCTCGGATTTTATCAGTTCAGCACCCAGTGTCACCTGACACTGATTTGCGCATTTTACACCGTACGTTGGGTAATTTGAATTACGGCTTAAGGAATCGTTTCTTCATCGTGTAACATCACACCAAACAGTGTCTGATGGTGAAATTAACACCTGTTTAATAAAAAAATATAACGCTGCGTTTGGCAAAACTAAACACGTGTATGTTTACTTATTAAGCACCGAACTAGTGTAACGTTTCTATAAAAATAGTCAAGGAAACCTTACACTCGAACAAAGAAACGTTTCGCCCGGAGTTTAGAAATTCAACACTGAGTGTCATCTAACACCGATTTCAGCATTTTACACCGAACTTTGTGTAATATTTATTACGGTTTAAGGTATCATTTCTTTATTGTGTAACACTACACCCAAAAGTGTGTAATGGTGAAAGTAACACCCGTTTAAAAGAAAACATAACACTGCGCTTGGTATAGCTAAACACGAATTTTTTACAGTGATAAGCACCGAACTAGTGTAACGTTTCTATAAAAATAGTCAAGGAAACCTTACACTCGAACAAAGAAACGTTTCGCCCGGATTTCAGAAATTCAACACTGAGTGTCATCTAACACCGATTTAAGCATTTTACACCGAACTTTGTGTAATATTTATTACGGTTTAAGGTATCATTTCTTTATTGTGTAACAGTACACCCAAAAGTGTGTAATAGTGAAAGTAACACCCGTTTAAAAGAAAACATAACACTGCGCTTGGTGTAGCTAAACACGAATTTTTTACAGTGTAATCCTAATTCTTTTTTTTTTTTTGACGCAAATATTTTCCTATTCAATTCATAATCTCATAACCATACTAGGTCGTTGGGGCACCACAGATGATTTCGAAACAATCCTCTTCCACCTTGTTCTGTTTTCAGCTGCCCTAGTTGAGCTGGCAAAATCCATCCCTGTCCATTCTTTAATATTGTCTTCCCACCTCTTCCTCTGTCTACCTCTTCTTTTTCCTTTTACTGTGCCCTGTAGAATCGTCTTAGCTAAACCAGAAGACACAGATACGTGGCCAAACCACCTTAGTTTCCTTTTCTTGACCAGCGTCAGGAGTTCATCATAGTCTCCAATGGCTGCTTGGATCTTTCTGCGAACCTCCTCATTGGTTATATGGTCCTTGTACGAAATGTTCAGTAACATTCGGTGGCATCTAATCTCAAAGGCCTGCGTTCTTTTCTCTAACTCTACTGAATTACTGCATTGTAGAACCTTGTTCCATTTAAGTACATTTTCGAATATTATTTCAGGTGTCCAGATTTTTAGATTTTCTTATGCAACTTGGGGCCGTATTCATAAAGCCACTTAAGTCGTTGCTATGCTGTTGCTAAGGCTAAATATCTATAACGGAGATTCCCTACAACTATGAAATTTGGTCTGGAGGAACAGTATTTGTAAGACTGTTCCTCCAGAGCAAATTTCATTGTTGTAGGGAATCTCCTTCATAGGAATTTGGCCTTAGCAACAGCATAGCAACCACTTAAGTCGTTTTATGAATACGGCCCATGATTTCATATAATTCAGATTTTTCCCTCAAAACTTATAAATAAGTACCGCACTGTCTCTAATAATGTGGCAATTTGAGTGATCGGTACATGGACATCTTTCGGAGGAAAGTGCAACAGATAGGGAGGCAACATCTCAACATGACTGAAAAATTCTGTACTGGGACGTTAAACCACAACTCACCAATAACAACAACAGTCGACCTCATTTTGAAAGGGCTTCCACGTCCAAGGAAAGAAACAGGAAGTCACTTACGCTGCCGCCTTATGAAAAGATAAGGAGCAACTCGGTTGCAGAGGCACCAGGCAGTCCATCTATTTTGCGGGCCCCGATAGGCGGGAGCCCCGTTCGACTATTAAATGAAGGAGTCAGCTCCTAATGCAGCAAAATCTTTAATCTAAGATTTAAACTCCATTGAGAAGGAGGTACACTACCTGGCCCCGAGGTTATAAAACTATTTTCATGCTCAACTCAGCTGAGCATGAAATTTTACCTGCGAATAAATAGCGAATTGCTGATAAGTACAGTTGTTTTCTTGCTCAGTTTACAATGTAGCTGAGTATGTAATTTTCTCTGCTTATGAATATGAAAATGCCAACATCAGTTGGCATTTTCATATTTATCAGCAGAGAAAATTTCATGCTCAGCTGAGTTGAGCACGAAAAAAAATTCGATAACCTCGGGGCCTGGAATAGAGACAAGAAAACAAATGAGCCGCGACACGAGAAAACCAACAAAGTGGTTGTGCGCCCAGCGCAGACTCAGATCAGTCTGGACATCCGCCCAGTTTGATCAGACTCATCGTTAAGTGCTCAAAAGATAGCTAAGGGTTTAAGCTACCTTCATGCGGACATCGAAGAGTCTGATCAGACTTAGCGGATTACCTGGCTTATCTGAGTCTGCGCTGGGCGAACAACCACTTTGTTGGTTTTCTCGCGTCGCGGCTCAAATCATTGTAAGTGTACGCAGCGACAAAATGATTATAAATTACATAGCCTTTAACCCTTTAAACGCCAATAAAGCAGACGACATAAGTTTAAAAAAGTTTCATGCCAGCTATAACATGTTCAGCATTCAAAGACTACCGGGCAGACAGTGTAGATCTAGATGAGGCTGTTTGTAAATTCAGCTATGTATTTTCGTCGCTGGCGCTTAAAGTGTTACCATAAGATTGTGTATCTTTCAAAAAGAATAACAGAGCAATATTTTTTTTTCAGGATTATCATCAGTATTATACCACAACAAAGTTGGAAAACGCCGCTGACCGTTATTGGGTAGAACTTGCAGAGGACTTTAAACATCAGAGATTATCTGGCAGCCGAAGCAGCTTCGATGTAAGCCTTCGATATTGTATTCTCACAATTACACAATAACAACGGTGGTGAAAAATGGGGTATCCCCAAATGACCTAAGGGGGGTGTCATGTTACTGCCTGTCCGTTTCCCTAGTTGCCTGAACGTGCTGGACACACTTGCTTAGAACACCTGATTCACACTGAGGAGCTCCGGTAAGTCAGTGGGTTAAGTGCTGGCCTACTGATCTAACGGTCCCGGGCTCAAACCCCGCTGTAGGCGGTAATCTTTTCAGTCGTAAACGGGGTTCCATGACACACAGCCTTTCATTATCACTCACCCATCGTCCTGGTATCATGACTGAATTACTGTTGAAAAGGACGTAAAATCGCAAGTCATCCATCTATCCATCGATCGGATTCACATAGGTCATATCTATAGCAACATTACATACCATGCCTTACTTTTTTGAGTCAAAGGAGAATTACATATCGAAAGACTTCAAAATCTTGTTTCAGTCGCTTGAACAGAAATGTATTCATTTCTGGCACGTGCCAGTCGTTCCCTAAAACTTAGCGTCTTGCAGCAACCTTTTTAGCTCACCTGAGCCGAAGGCTCCGGGAGAGCTTTCAGTATGCACAGGCTCCGTCGTCCGTCTTCGTCCGTCTACACTTTCAAACGACTTCTCTGAAACCAGTGGACCAATTGTAACCAAATTTTATATGTAGTCTCCTGGGGTTGGGGGAACGATTTGTTGTTCAAATGGTATTGGTCACATAACCAACATGGCCGCCATGTCCATATATAGTAAACACCTTTAAAAATCTTCTTCTCCAGAACCAATAGGCCGATGGCCTTGAAACTTGGTATGTAGGCATCGGGTACGCAAGCACTAACAAGATTGTTTGACCTTGGATTGACCTTGACTTTTTTTACCATAAGGTCAAATTTGGTCTTTGGTGCTTTTATATGGGAAAATGCTAGAACATAAGATATCTTGGAAACTGTTGAAGATTTGACCTAAAATAGGTATCTGCAGTCATCTTAATGAGTATATGATGATTTATGAGTACAAGAGGTCAAGATCATTCTATGACCTTTGGCCCAGAACTCTCATATTTTGACAATTTCAAACAGTCTCCTCAAAAGCCACTGGGCCAATTGTAACCACATTTCTTATAGAGCCTCCAGGGGTTGAGGGAACGATAATTTATTCATACGGTCCAGGTCACATGACCAACATGGCCGCCATGACCATATATGGTAAAAAACTTTTAAAATCTTCTACTCCAGAACCAATCGATCAATGGCCTTGGAACTTGGTATGTCTCATTTGGTACTCAAGTACTATTAAGATAGTTGAAAAAGATGACATTGGGTTGACCTCTACCATTTCAAGGCAAGGTCAAATTTGGGAAAATGCTAGAACATAAGATTTCATAAGTTTTGAAGATTTTGGCCAAAAATTGGTATAATTAAAATCTAAAAAAGTTCCTTCAAGAGCAGAGAATACATACATAACTAGGAACATGGGTCAGACTACGTAGTTTCGGCTAATAAAGCCTCGTCAGTGACCCTGACAATATCTGGTGACGAAACCAGAAAAAAGCATACTGTAATTTCTTAATTTTAATTGGGCAGCCGATTCAAAGACTGATTAATTTCAAAAGGATCCAAATAGAATAAAAGACCATGATCTAGAATAATAGTCTAAATCGATCTCAAATTTTAGATTTCTCCGAATCTATCCTCTGATCTCACAGGATGTACATAAAATATAATCTGCACTATGGATGAAGTACGGGGAGACTTTTTACGGCCGCCACACGGCACAACACCAGCTGCAGTGAGGTACAATTAAAATCTAAAAAAGTTCCTTCAAGAGCAGAGAAACATAAACATTCATCTTAATGAGTACATGAAATTTTATGAGTACAAGAGTTCAAGGTCATTCTTTTACTTTTGACACAAAACTCTGTCATTCTGACAATATCAAGCAATCTCCTCAAAAGCCACTGGGCCAATCGAAACCAAATTTCATACAGACCTCCAGGGGCTGAGGGAATGAAAAATTGTTCAAACGTCCAGGTCACATGACCAACATGGTCTCCATGCCCATACGTGGTAAAAGCCTTGAAAAATCTTCTTCTCCAGAACCAATTGTCCGATGGCCTTGAAACATGGTATGTAGCATTCGGTACTCGAGTACTATCAAGAGTGTTGAAAAATGATGACATTGGGTTGACCTTGACCTTTTTTACGGCAAGGTCAAATATGGAAAAATGCTAGAACATAAGATTTCATGGGAAGTTTGGAAGTTTTGGCCTAAAAATTGGTATACACAGTCGTCTTAATGAGGTCATGAAGAATAATGACTACAATAGGTCAAGGTCATTCTTAGACCTTTGACCCAAAATCCGCCATATTTTGACATTTTCAAACATTTCCTCAAAAGACAAAAGGCAAATTGTAAACACATTTCATATAGAGCATCTAGGGGTTGATTGAACAAAGATTTGTTCAATCAGTCCAGGTCACATGACCAAAATGACAGCCTTACCCATTTATGGTATATAAACCTTTAATATTTTTCTTCTCCAGAACCAATACACCTATGACCTTGAAACTTGGTATGTAGCATGGAATACTCGAGGACTAGCAAGACTGTTCAAATGATGACCTTGGGTTTACCTTCACCTTTTTTGCTACATAGTCAAATATTGGAAAATGCTAGAACATAAGATTCCATGGAGAGTTTTGAAGATTTTGGCCTAAAATGGTATATATGGTTGTCTTAATGAGTGCATGAAGATGTATGAGTACAAGAGGTCATGGTCATTCTTTGACTTTTGACCCAAGAGTCATATTTTGACAATTCCAGACATAAGAAAAAGCCACTTTGCCAGTTGCTCAGGGTGAGCGATTCAGGGCCTCATGGTCCTCTTGTTGGATATTGTTATGATTCTCTAACATGCCCGCATTGTCTATTTCAATATGTTTTCAGGAGATACATGTTGACTTCGAGTTTGAGTTCTATGGCCATACTGTACGGCGAGTTTTCCTGTCAACGTCAGGTGAGTGATTGGAATAGGTGGGGATGAGACATACATGTACAGCCACCCAAACATGTGATAAGGTGCCACTCTATTAAATAATAGAGATCACATGCCTTTAGCAGCCACCTTTTTTGGATCCTTTTGTACCTTTTTGGCAAAACAGGGAAGATATTATCAATGCATGGAGTACACTTCGTCGCAACTTATCAAAATTTTATTTGTTTATTCATGCATAACGAAAGCGTAAACAATCAAGGGGTCAATCTCAAAATTCACAAATACTGATCAGTTAACTCATTGTCTTGAACTGAGTTGTGCATGGCTCCAGAACTGATGCCTTCTTTATCTAGGACGCTAAAATGTCTAAAAACATCATCAAGAATTTTCAGCTTTGGTTACTCGTTACAAACAAAGTTAAGGCCCCTTTATGCAAATCCCGTAAAGTAGGCAAGTTTTGCGATAGGAAAAGAAAATTTTGTGGATGTTTCAGCAAATCGAAATGGATTCCAATTTAGGTTATTATATAAAAGGGTAAGTGGTCACAATCAAATGTAGGTTGTAACAAAGGGAAGTAACTCTGTACGTCCTTCCAATAATGCAACCACAGACTGAACTTTTGGGCACTGGATCCTTGAATTCACAGGGCCAAATTTAATGAAAATCATACAGCATCTTTTTCATAAAGGGCAGTCTATAGTAAGCGAATCGGAAGACAATTTTTTTCAAGAATTTTTTATCGATACTCATATCCATACTCATTTTGAATCCCAAATTACCAGACTTTTCTAATAATTTGATGATTCGGTCGATTTTCAAAAACTTTGGCAAAATGCAGATTTTTCCATATGCGATTTACTGTATAAGAATCTTTTTTTTTAAGTTTTCTACCGTTTTCCAGTTGGATATATCATGCTGAACTCACGTGCAGCAAAATCGTATTGATAATTTACTTTTTGCCACTGTGAGTCAGAATTTTGTAATTTTTGCCTTTTTGACAAAAAAAGCTCATGTTTTTACGAAGAATTGCACTGTGACTAGAAATGCTGCAGAACTTATGGCCACATATAGGCAAATTCCAGAACTAAGCTAAAAGTAAAATATCATTACATTTAATGAGGCAAAACAAGACACTAAAATATGCGTTTCTTTTGCTGTTGAGTATATAATGTAAATGACTCTGTAGTAAAGGGTCACCTGTCTGAAGCAACCAATTTTATTGGTCCCCTGGGGTGACCCTAAGACAGATTAGACTGTAAATGTTCATTTTATCATCTACCTGTAGAATCATATCATGAGAGTCTTTAGATTAATAGGTACACTTTCATGAGAAGCAAACCTTCAAGTTTCATTTTGCTTACGTTCAAAACTGGGAATAATTTTTAAAAAAAAGAATTCGCTCCCATAGGAGCAATTTGTATCCTTTACAAGTTGATCAAGTTTGCAAGGGATCGTTGACTAGAGCAAACAGGCAGTCAAATAGTTGTACCCTTTTTTTATTTTATACTTAGCAGTGAATTTAATGCATATTTAGAACAAATAAAGGTGATAGTGTCTACACTGAAAAAATATCGTTTTAATTCACCAGTGACTGGTACTATGTATTTTCACTGCAGCAAACCGCGGCCGATTATGACAATTTTGGGCTTATTTTTTTTCGAAAAAGTGTAAAATGTAGCGTTTTTATCTAATATTAAGCTACGGACGTTAACACGTGAAATCAAGTATCTGATGTCACACTTTGACGTCACTATTTAGCTAGAGTAACGCTATTTTGTACACGACGTCAACCCGACTGCAGCTGCAATCAGCTTTCTTAAATGGCCGATTGCTTTATATTCATTCATTAAAATGACTTAAGAAACCATTTTCTACGTGAAACTGTGTTTACACCCAATATTATGCCCGATAAAAGCGCTGAGCCAAGCAAAATCAACAATAAATGACTAGGTTTTTTTAAGCGATCTTTTTTCCATTATTCTTCTGAACGGTAAGAAAATAAAAAGAAAATTTTCTTTTTCTTCAGTACATGTAAATACCAAAAATATTTAATTTCATGTATTGAAAATATATTCGCCTCAAAGAGTAAATATCCTCTAAATAACCTTGGAGGTGCACACGTACATGTATTAAGTGAATAAAGGATATAGATAACTTTTGCAACTATTTGCGAATCTAATAAGACAACGCAACATGACATTTTTAAGTTTTAGCATACAATATGTTCTTTTTTGATTGCTTTCGGGTTTATTTCAGGAATTTTATCAATGAGTGCAATTGAAGATGACGGTGACGTCACACATTATATAGCCCCGTTCTATGGTTCGTTCAATCCCAGCTACAGTAATGAGTCAGCCATCTTCTATGAAAGCACAAGTAAGACGAGGCATTACTGTTTTTAATGGTCTTTATGATAGGCCTGTGTATATTAAGACATAGAGGATCTTACACGAGTGGTCATTTCATATGAAAAGACCACGAGTGTAAGATTCTGTCTATCATATGACCTTTTAAAATGGGATTTTAACGTCTTCAAACTCAAATTTATTTCAATAAGCAAACGCAATGTTGACATGGAGGTTGTCAATGACGTTACGTGTACGCCAAAGTGTTATTACACGTGTGGTCATACGATTTTTATGACACGACGTTATTCACTGAATAACAGCGACGTCATATGATAAAGGGTTTTACGTAATAGACCGTGAGCGTCTATTTCGTTAAGCACAGTTTCATAAAGAGTGACTGAATAAGTATTTGGCGACACTCCAGTCAGTCAGAACGTTTACTATCTGAAGCTGATGTTATCGAGAGTAATATCAGTTGTCGATAATGCTATACGTATGACAGTCATGACGTACGTTTAATAAGGGTGTCAGGCCATCGACTGAAATATGAGGATGTTTCAGAAATCTAGGATTTTAAACAAGATGCTGTATAAATGTCCAGTTTTCCACCCAGGTGGTCGTCTTTCCATTCGTCCGTACTGTCACATTTGGGACCCTGACATTGAAAGTTATTGAAAAAAATCTCCAGAACCACTTCTCTCATGGTTTTCAAATTTCACATGGAGAATGACCAGACTACAGGATTCAGAACGGCAAAATTCAGCCTCGTCGAATATCAAAGATTAACACTGTTACAAAAATAGCAAAAAAAAAAAAAAAAAAAAAAACGACTTCTACTCCAGAACCAGTTGTATATTTGGTTTAAATTTTTATTGGAGTACCAATGTCGGAGCCTGGATTTGTTTCAATAATACTTCCAACTCTATTTTCTAGTGCTAACTTAGAGCAATTTGATTGGTCAAGAGCGTACAGAAAACGGCGTTTATACTTCGATAAATCCCTTGAACCGGAAATCGGGAACTGTTTGGACTATTTCTTTGCGGCAGTTTCTAAAATACTCGGTATAGCTGTCATTTTTAAGATAAATACGGGCCGAGATGGAGTTATAAGAAATGTTTTTTATGTTTGTGGATTTTATGGATGTGTAAATGCCGGCGAATCACTCACAAACTTAAAATAAAGCCCTTCGGGCTTTACTCAGTTTGTGAGTGATGCGCCGGCGTTTACACATCCATAAAATCCACAAAAATAAAATTCATTCCTATAATAAAAGTAAAAAACAAGAAAATATCTAGTGGACTTAGGTCTTAGCCTCAGCCTCTTTGACTCAGTGACATACATGCACTTTCTGTGTATGATTCCCAACGTTACTCAAATGTCAATATTTCAAGAAAAGCTCTCCGTTTTGCTCAAATATTTCGTAATGATCGTTGAACGTTTTTTTTTTTTGTTTTTTGTTTTTTTGTTTTTTTTGTTTTTTCAAATTTATGCAAATGGCTCATCCGAGATGGTTACCGGCTATATGTACCGTTACCAAAAAGGAGCAAAGCATAAATGCAACGGCATCTCAAGAACCCCTGAACATATTTGGAACAAGTTAATGTCAGAATGATTCCGGCATGAAGCTATTTCAATTTTTATGGCTAAATGACCATCTACATTGTAGGATGGCTGCCGTCCACGTGACAATATCTCAAGAACCGCTGTACGGACTTTAACAAAACATTTATGCAAATGATAGCTACATAAAGCCAATTTACTTTAAAACTTAAATGTCATAGATGTACTTTTAAACTTAAATGTCACACTCTGTTGACTTTGTTAAGAACTGCATCATTTCTGGCTTCCAAGTCCAATTTTCTCAAAGTTAAACAAAAACTTGCTTACACTTTGTTTTTACCATGAACTCTGCTACCGAGGAAGCACAATGCAGGTGAAACATAGCATTCCGCGGATTTCTTGTCAATAAATGATGTTGCTACTTTATTCTGGGTAACATCCATAAATGAGCCGCGACAGGACAAAACCAACAATGTGGTTGTGCGCCCAGCGAAGACTCAGATCAGACTGGGCAGCCACTAAGTTTGATCAGACTCTTCGTTAAGTGCTCAAATGGTAGCTTAGGGTCTAAGCTACATCCATGCGGACAGCGAAGACTCTGATCTGACTGGGCGGATGCCCAGGCTGATCTGAGTCTGCGTTGGCCGCACAACCACTTCGTTGGTTTTCTCGTGTCGCGGCTCAAATCCATCTTTAAACAAATTATATCATTGACCAGAATACTGCTGATTTGCTACCCTTGAGTTTTATAATCACTCTTGCCCTTTTTGTAGAGTTTCAGCATACCTTTAGATACTGTTTCAATTTTAGATTCTTTGAATTTATAATTCTGTTCAGAATTCAAACGATATTAATCATTTTTAAGACAAAGTAAACCGGGTATATGGAGCATTCTGAACATAGACCTTTTCTGTCCTGGATTCGAGGTTATAAAACTTGAGAATAATCTCAAACTCAAAATAAAGAACACTGATTGGCTGCTTCCGAGCATGTGCTCGGAAGCAGCCAATCAGTGTGCTTTATTTTGAGTTTGAAAATGTACTCAAGTTTTATAACCTCGGGGCATGACCTCTGTAAAAGGCTTGAAAGACTAAAATGTGATGAAGCAAAGCTAATTCCTCATGCCCGTCTGGTAACACGATAAAAAATTATAAATTATGTTAATTTATGATTAATATCTAATTTTTGATCGCACGAAGTCAAAAATAAACAACTCAATGCCAAAACTTCCAGAAGTTTTTGAAGAATGCTGAATTTCTTCAGAAACAGTATGCCAATTTGAACGGAACGGTAGTAGCAAATATCAACATCCATTTCAGATGACAGATTGGTTGTGGAATGGAGAAGCGTGTATTTGAGGAACCGCACAGGTAGGTTCGTGACACGACAAAACCAACAAAATGTCATCTGCGCCCAGCGAAATTCAGATCAGACTGGGCAACCGCCCAGTCTGATCAGAAAATCGCTGTCCGCATGATGCAAGGTTAGACACTTAGCTACCCTTTAATCGTCAGATTGTTTGTGGAATGAAGAAACGTATATTTGAGGAACCGAACAAGTAGGATCGTGTAGGTTCGTGACACGACAAAAACCAACAAAGTGTCATCTGCGCCGAGCGAAATCAGGTCAGCCTGGGCAACCGCTCAGTCTGATCAGAAAATCGCTGTCCGCATGATGCTAGGTTAGACACTTAGCTACCCTTTAGCGCACAGCAAAGAAACCGATAAGATTTTGCGGATGTCCAGTTGATCTGAGTCTCCGCTGGGCGCCCATGCCACGTTGGTTTTCTCGTATCGCGGCTCAGGGAGATAAGGATTTTCACAGAGAGAGAGAGAGAGAGAGAGAGAGAGAGAGAAATTATGTTACCACTTTGATGGAATCATATGAATTTTATTCATTGTCCCTGTTCAGCTGTTCTGTTTTCCTAAAGCTGAAAATCTGACCCGTTTAAATTTGAGATCAAAAAGAGTCGTGTACGAGGTATGTTCTGAAAGTTCCCGGACTGCACTAATAACTTTGTTATTTTTAAACATAGAGCTTTGAAACTTCAGTCACGTTAAGAAATATATGTATTCATTTTCAGTACAAGCGGACATTTGCCTACGTCGACGCATTCTAAATTAATTGTATCCATAGCAACACGATATACGCTCTTGCGGAGCAACTCTCATTTATTTCTATTGTGTTCATACTATACTTGTATGCCATGTGCTACGTCAAAAACGCAGGAAACGTCAGCTTGATGTTGCAGTATAACAGACAATGCCCCAATGCTCACGGCCAAGCATACAGAGTTTGAGATGGATGTTCTCAGGATTGGCAGGTTAGAGCACTCCCTATACAGCCCAGACCTCGCGCCACTTGATTTTGCGCTTTTCCAGGATGTCAGAACCCAGGTACGCGGACTCCGCTCCGACGATCTCCAGGACCTTAGTCGCCACGTGCAGGCAATTATTTCATCCTTTGATACCTTGTGGTTTTAGTCTGTTTATACATCATAGGTTAGGAGACATGAACGTTGCGTGCAAGCACATGGCCGCTATTTCGAAAGGAGTGAAAACTGACGTTGACGTCATTAATTGTAACGTCGGGTTGCTCCGACATACCGTTGGTACTTGTTTTTGATTTATTATAATTTTTTAATTGTTATACATGTATGTATGGCAACGAAATTTTGCAGTGATATGCAATTATAGATGCAGTAAATCTGTACTGAGTTTTGTTGTAATACGATGAGCCATTCAAAAGAAATGTGTTCAGTCCGGGAACTTTCCGAACATACCTCGTATTTCAAAATTAAACGTTTTGATGAGTTTCTTTTGAAATCCTGTTATTGCAGACCTTGGTCCATTCACCTTTCAGACAATAGTAGACGTGGATGGAACTATTGAGTTCGTCTATAAAAAGGTAAATAGAATATATGAGCCGCGAAAGGACAAAACCAACAATATGGTTGTGCACCCAAGGCAGACTCATGTCAGCCTGGGCATCCACCAAGTCTGATCAGAGTCCTTCATAAGGACTTAAAGAGGAGCTATGGGTCTAAACTACCTTCATGCGGACAGCGAAGACTCTGATCAGACTGGGCGGATGCCCAGGCTGATCTGAGTCTGCGCTGGGCTAACAACCCCTTTGTTGGTTTTCTCGTGTCGCGGCTCATATTTTCCCTATTATTTGTTTCTGTTTACTTGAAAAACAAACCCAAATCTTGGCATTAAAGTCTGTGATAGATGTCCATTAATGTATTGATGCCAAAATGATTCCTTCTTTTAGTTTCCTGGAATAGTCTAACAAGTCTCTGCAAAACGCATATATTTTACGGGGAATTCTGTAGGGACAGAAAAAGCGGGTATTTAGGGGAAGAAAGTCATGTAAGACCACACGAAATATTATATTACCCTATATGTGTATCAATCTCCATGATGTATGTATGTATCTATGTATATATCTCCATGATGTATGTATGTATGTATGTATGTATGTATGTATGTATGTATGTATGTATGTATGTATGTATGTATGTATGTATGTTTGTACGTATGTATGTATTTATGTATGTACACGTATGTATGTATGTATGTATGTATGTATGTATGTCCCCTTCATCCCCTAGTCTCCGAGTCTCCAGGTCTCCAAATCGTCAATGTATGTATGTATGTATGTATGTATGTATGTATGTCCCCTTCATCTCCTAGCCTCCGAGTCTCCAGGTCTCCAAATCGTCAGTGTATAGGTGTATGTATTTATGTATGTCCCCTTCATCTCCTAGTCTCCGGGTCTCCGAGTCTCCAGGTCTCCAAATCGTCAATGTATAGGTGTATGCATATATGTATCTAATTTTAAACAGCCTCCGGGTCTCCAGTCCCCGGGTCCCCAAACAGATAGTATCGTGTGTGCCTGCACATTCATGTCACCCTGTCTGCAACAGATCCCTGTATATTACGTACGTCTATATATAGCATCCCCTACATGTAAAGTCCCCGGAGTCTCCGACAACGTATTTGTAGGTTTATATCTAAAGTCCAGAGTCTCCATGTACAATGTGTGCCTGCATATTTATATCCCTTATCTCCAAAATATTCTTGTATATGTACGTACATATGGGATCCCCTAAATATACAGTCCCCTGAGTCTCCAACATCGTTTTGTATGGTAACATCTAAATGCCCCCCTCGCATCCATACGATGTGTATACCGTATACTCGGCTCGGCTTCTTTGTATTTATATCTATGTTCATGTATTGATCACTATTGATAACAGCTTCTGAACAACTGAAATGTACCTACTGGAGGCACGCGCAGGCGAACGGCTGGAAGGACGAACAGAGAGAGAAAGAAAGTGAGAGAATCGGCCTATAACATTTCAGTATCAGAGGAGCTCCACGTACATAACTTAAACAGGTGACTAGTACATATACACTTCAGACCAACAGAGCAACGTTTAAGTGGTGATTTGTGGCAAATGCAAAAATCTGAATAAAATCATAAAAATTTAATGCATTTCCCTGAAAATTAGCAACTTCGCACAAGTTTACATCTTTACTTACCTTCGAGGGCGGGTTCATTATGGCTTAGCGCGAACTCTCAGTTGGATTTCCTACACGAAACCAGACAAAAAAATACTTTTTGAAAATCATACTTGTTATTTTTATTTATGTAAGCATCTCCATAAGTACCCTTTACACAGTATCCGAACTAACTGTACCATCTCTTCTGGTTTTCATAGCGTTGAATCGAGGGTACAAAATTCGCTTATAACCAGTAGTCGGAAATCATTATGTTTTGAGATTTTATCCGGAATCTGCTGCGTCATTTATAGTGATTCAGCTTCGAAAATGTAAAGAGGTAAGTTTAATATAATTTGCTCTTCGGTCTTTTACTTTCTTACCCTGTACAATGTCGTGTATGGGTGGGTAGTAATTGGTACAGTATTCAAATTGCCCTTGGCATGATTCTAAAACCATTTTGAGCATTTTCTTACATGTTTTATAAAATTTTTTTAGAATAAATGGAAGGCGTTATCAATCTACAGTTTGTTAGTTTTGATAAAAGGATGATGGCTAGGTTTTGCACGACACAATCTCATTTTAAATTAAGCTGTTCGGAAGAAAAAACTCTGTGACGGCAAGGAGTTTTTCATTGTACAGTGCAATAAAGTAAAAGACCGAAGAGCAAATTATATTAAACTTACCTCTTTACATTTTCGAAGCTGAATAACTATAAATGACGCAGCAGATTCCAGATAAAAACTCTAAACATAATGATTTCCGACTACTGGTTATAAGCGAATTTTGTACTCTCGATTCAACGCTATGAAAACCGGAAGAGATGGTACAGTGCGTTCGGATACTGTGCTTTAACCTGGTTAACATGTATTCACCGTCAAACCAATATCTAGTATACTGAACGACAGAAGAAACCAGACGCGTAATTTTGGTAAATTTTCTTGCAGAGGAGATCGGGTATTAATGAACCACAATTTTATTTTTGTAGGCTTATGATGTTTTCTCTGGGAGTATACAGTTTTCAAGTATCTAGGAAGAGCAGTTTTTCGGCTCTATTTAAGGCTATTTGGTCTTCAGAAATCACCTCTAATTATGTTCACCAAATAAGACGTCAAGAAAATAGTTTTTTCGTCAGCCACTAGATAAGGGTAAATTTATCATTGAAATGAGTCTATCGGAATTTTGCGCGTCTATCACTAAGGACGAAAATGACATTAACTTACTCAACCAAACGTTATCCTCCTGATTCGTTCATCCCGTAATTCATCCAGCCCCGGTCTCCCTATTAAATTCAACCACAGTGCATTTATATTCTCCCTTCCCAAACTTGCACCATTGAAGCTGAAGACGAATTAAGCTTTTTGAAACAAACTTGCAAGGTTATATGTACAAGCACGACCCGATGAGTTACCCCTCAAATTTTGAAGCTTATTTTTTTAGGGTCAGTGACGTTTTAAAAATTTCTTTGCTGTCATAATGATGTTTTCGACACAATTTAATTACAATTCTTGATAATTTGCATTCAAGGGCTGCCCAGTCATATTGGAAAAATAACATTCCGCTCAGCGGCCAGGTGCACGGGAAATTTTACGAGATATATGAGGAAAATTTTTCTGATTCTACAATATCTTTTATCAGAAAAAAAAGCTACCATAACAGTGCGAACGGATCCATATTATTAATTATCTCAGCTTTATAACAGTGCATTTTGCAATTTTTGTCTTTATATGAAAAAGGTCCTCTTTGAGGAAAAAAACAGAACACCCACTAAATGCAATAAATATGTAGGACATCTATCAAATTTAAGCAAATCTTAGTCCATTAAAATCGAATTTACTCTAAAAGTTATATTGTATTATACCAGTGCGAAAAGGTGCGGCTAGGAAAATATGTTACTTTTAATTTGGTGTATTTCTTAAGTTTATTGAAGAATGCGCAAATAGGCTGGGGCCCCCGGGTGCACAAAGGAGGCGTAAACTACGCCGGCGTAGATTACAAACGTTCGCGCAACTAAGTCCATCATACGACTGTATTTAAATCCAAGTGCACAGAGCGGGTGTACGTCAGGCGTAGTTGCGACTGGGGTGCGACTAGGCGTAGTGCTCTCTTATAAGATAAGCACGTGTGTTTCATGAACGATATTTAAATACCCGTTATGATAAGAGCTGTGTCAGGTATAAAAGTTGATTAAGGTACTTGGGAACAGCCAAGATCCAAACCAGTCTGTGACTCCGTGAATTGAGGTAGTTCCTTCCCTTTGTATCTACGGAATCCTCAGGATCTATGCATAGTATTTTCAGATTGCACACATGCGCAGGCTAGTCTGAGCATTTGTTTGTATCATAAAGGAAGAGGCGCCGTTTTTGCTTGGTTCTTTCACTATTTGCAAGATACACTTTACAATTTTGTTGTAATTTCTATAAAACAGATGTTCATTACAACACATTTTGGCAACGTACATGTACTTTTGAATTAAAACAGAAAAAAAACTTTGAAGATTATGAAATATTTAATGTTAGCTACGTAGATGGACAATTCTGAGATCTAGATTTTCAAATGTATCAACGAAAAAAAAATATGGAAGGAAACACAGTCGAATTCGATGCAGCTTATCAGTCAGGTCCATCGACCAATGGCGTTGTAAACCGATCATATAGCACTATAAATGCAGCAAAAGCTGAATAATGTAAAAGGAATACGCAGCGCCAATGTTACGTCTACTATCTAGCAGACGTGAATTTTGAAGCGATTT
The DNA here is from genome assembly GCA_963989385.1 of Ctena decussata. Taxonomy (NCBI): domain Eukaryota; kingdom Metazoa; phylum Mollusca; class Bivalvia; order Lucinida; family Lucinidae; genus Ctena; species Ctena decussata. The sequence goes on along the minus strand of OZ022510.1, from coordinate 23,347,603 downwards.
TCACTGATTCTCAAGAAAGTGTAACTTTTGGGTGGTTAAAATTTTGAAAAAGTAGACAAGTCATATAGAGATCGTTCATTTCATAATTTTGGTATCTCTCGAAGCTAAATCTAAAGTATTGCACAGTAAATAGCAGGTGAATTCAGACAACAAGAGACAACGTGAAGGGACTAACACTTCTTTTCAGTATTCTACGAGTCGTATAGACCAATAGACTTGAAGCAACTGCTAGAAGTATAAGGGTATAATCCAGCGTAGAGGCAAGTGATTTTGTTTAGGACAAAGTTGAGCTATAGAAATCTTCACACTATTATTTCTGAAAGAGCAAAATGCTCTTCTTCTACCAAAAAGGAGCAATACGATCTCATTGTACTTAACTAACATGAAAGAAAACTATTCCTGCAAAACACAGAAAGTTATAGATTTGAAAACCTCAAGGAAAACTACTGTTTTAAACTTTAAAATTTCAACCTGTCTGTATAAAACGTATATGCTTTATAGAGCATCTAGAACGGTTACACTGCTTTTCATGTCTTTTGTAATGTCCTGTTAAATACACGATCTTAAAATGTAACAGTGAATGGTATGTGTTTATATACAAGTATTAACATAAATGGCTAAATGCGGTATTGGTACATGAACAAGTTCTATGTTTAAACACAGAGAAGTGTTTGCGTTACAATTTGCCAGTCTGTTTGCTTTTTTATATCAGCAGTACGGCTGTGCATTTCAAGTTGTTTTTCTAAGTTCTTAATAGAAAAACTTGAAATCTCACCAGTTGTAATATGAGACTTTCCGAGAAGAATATTTCAAGATACATGTATCAAAAATCAAACTTCTTTGACCTGTGTATACTTTTTGTTATATGACAAAAATTACTATAAATCATCTTATTACGCCAGTGAAAGTCGTTTTAGATTTGTATTTTACGGGACATTAATGTGTACTTTATCGCTCGATTTCTTCATTCTTCCCATTAAGAAAATATCCAATTTGTGATGACAATAGCACTTAAATAACACTTCTAGATAACGATAACTAAACCGTACTAGAACATCATTTCTAGCACCATATACATTGCGAATTAGGCAATTTATTTTTGCGGACCTGAAATTTGACTAAATTTTCCAAGAAAACGAATTGAAATTACAGATAAAGAGAGCACATTACTCAGCCTAGGGCAGAGAATAACGACGCACATATTATAATCAATTTAAACTAGAAAATGTGTTTATGAAACACTATGCCCCCAACCATATGCTTGCCTCTAAAGAAGGTTCATCCCATAATACTTGTACCTTTGTACCATAGGCGTCAATGCACTTAGTCGAAAAAGGGGTTTACTAAGTCAAAACTTTAAAAAAAAAAAATCGGAAGTTAATCAGGTGATCTACACCTTGGGCAATATCTTCATGCAAAAAAAAAATATGATCCTAGCATCAGGAGTTCTCGAGATATTTTGTTAACATAGGCTAACAATGCACTAAGTTGAAAAGGGGCATAACTCGGTCAAAAATTCACAATTGTTTTTCAAAAGTTAATCAGGTCATCTACACCTTGAGCAATGTCATCCTGCAAAAAGCCATGACCCTAGCATCAGGGATTCTTGAGATATTTTGTTCACAAGGTTCCGCAGGCTAAGTCGAAAAAGGGGCATAACTCTGGAAATACTTGACCGGCGGAAAAAAGAAAAAACATGTGTTCGCTTATTTTTCATACTGATCATGTGTAGAAAGTTTCAAGTTCCTATCTTTTACCATTCTTGACCATATGTTAAGGTACCTTTGTACCATGGGCTTCAATGCACTCCATATGTTAAGGTACCTTTGTACCATGGGCTTCAATGCACTAAGTCGAAAAAGAGCTAAACTTGGTAAAAAATTTACGATTTTTTTTCAAAAGTTAATCAGGTCATCCACACCTTAGGCAATATCTTCCTGCAAAAAATCATGATCCTAGCATCAGGGGTTCTCAAGATATTTTGTTCACAAAGTTTCATAGGCTTACAATGCACTAAGTCAAAAGAGGGGCATAACTCGGTCAAAAATTCATGAATTTTTTTCAAAAGTTAATCAGGTCATCTACACCTTGGGCAATATCTTCCTGCAAAATTACACAATCCTAGCATCAGGGGTTCTCTAGATATTTTGTTCACAAGGTTCCATAGGCTTACAAGGCACTAAGTCGAAAAAGGGGCATAACTCGGTCAAAAATTAACGATTTTTTTTCAAAAGTTAATCAGGTCATCTACACCTTGGGCAATGTCTTCCTGCAAAATTACACGGTCCTAGCATCAGGGGTTCTCAAGATATTTTGTTCACAAGGTTCCATATACTAAGTCGAAAAAGGGGCATAACTCTGGAAATACGTGACCTGCGGAAAAAAGAAAAAACACAGGTTCGCTTATTTTTCATGTACATGCCACTTATAAAATTTCAAGATCGTAGCATATGTGGTTCTTGAGTTTCCCAGCTGCCAAAAGCGTTACGGACGGACACACGGACAGACGGACAGACGGACGGACGGACAGACGGACGGACGGACAGGCCCAAACCAATATGCCCCCTCAACTTCTCCGAAGTTGGGGGCATAAATATAGTTTCTAATCCTCAGGGTTTGTCAGAACGATTTTTCTTTAAAGAACTGCTATTAAATGTAAATGTATTTTACAGGACTACTCGAACGTCGATTTATTGCCTAAAATAGACCACGGTGCACCAGTGTTTAATTTTAATTGCACATTTTCATCAGTGGAAACTATTCAGCGCATATATGCACATATCAAATTTAGTTTAAGAAGTAGGTAAATATTAAAAATGAATATTTTGATGAATCATGAAATCATAATATAAAAATTAAAAACTGAAAATTTCTCCGGTGTTTTCAATCTTTTGCAGCTTCCGAATGGCCGTTCATGTGGTCATTTTTAAATGAATAAGACAATGTGCACTTTTCAAGAGTGTACCAGCTTCTTACTTGGCCCCTTCTTGTACTACTCAGAATTTCTGTCCCGTATAATACGTCCCATAAAATAATTTTATGAAACGTGAAACTTATTTTCCACGAAACATATTCGATAACGGTTACGGTCGTTGTCCAATGACCAGTAGGGTTTGTTTTCCTTCCACGGCAGGCAATAGGTTTCTTTCTTGTTTATATACTGGGTGACTTTGGCTTGACTCGTAAAATACACTTGAAAAATTACGCTTTTTTCGGAATACTAAGGACGCGTCAAAACAAAATTTGAATTCAAAAGATAGTAGCAACATCCGAAACTTTGGGATGCACTGTTAATGCTTGGTCTTGTAGCATACATACAACTCAATGACAAGAAATGGCAATGGGTTAAGAAAAGCCTTGTATTCCAACGTATACCCATTAATCACTATTCGAAAGTACTCGTTAATAGCAACCTTTTCAAGTCAAGTCTATTTGTTTCACGCCGAATGTCTACAAAAGAATTGAAAGTAAATATTGACATCCTTAATTATGACATGCAAAAAATAGGGGGGTCCTTCAGTATCAGGTATGACCATCTGAGTCTTTCCATGTATTTGAATCAATATTATAACTTAAGTGTTTTAGGTAGTGGCAGAAACGTCAGAGCGTGCACTTATTTGATTTAATCAACAACTCAAAACAAAATTATACATGCGTTTAAAGCCATGACACCATTCGTTACACTTTCTTGAGAATCAGTGTTTTACTACTAAGTTTACGACACGTCTCGATTGTGCACACCGATTAAAATTCTGTACTTTTTTACGACGGACGTACGTCGGGCGTACGTTTGCGTCTACTTTCTGCACTCCGCCCACTGTTTGTAGGTAAAATATTATTTTTCTAATCGTAAGCGTCTGTAAGTTTCCGTTAAATTTTGACACTTGTTTGGTATGTGCGCCCAGCGGATACTCAGATCAGCCTGGCATCCGCCCAGTCTGATCAGAGTATTTGCTGTGTACTTCAACAATAGCTAACGGTCTAAGCTAGCTCCATGCGGACAGCGGAGGCTCTGATCAGACTGGTTGGATGCCCAGGCTGATTTGAGTCTTCGCTGGGTGCACAAGCTACTTTGTTGGTTTTGTCGTGTCGCGGTTCAAATAATAATGGAAGCGTTCACATTGGCCATTTTCAGTGCCAATCTATACCACTTGTCTATTTTATTGTTATTTTTATATAATGTAACTGTATGACAATAAAAGAAAGAAAGAAAGTCTCAGTAAGCTTTATAAATAAACGTTTGCCACGTAATAAATGTGTGGATAGAGGTAGAGTTTGTTCATTACAAAAGTAATAAGCATGGTGAACCCTACTTTTCTTTTAATTTTCTATTTGCTGAAAACTTCTTCTCGGCAAAATAACTTATTTGGTGAGAATCTCATTGTAGGGTGTTTCTGTAAGGTCCAAAATATAGAGACAGGAAGATATTTTTAAGGATTGCAGGCGACTAGCATTGGCTTTGTAATATTTTGTTTCATCTTGAAATGCAAGATTTGGGGGGGGGGGGGGGGGGAGGGGGGCGGTAGGAGTAATATTTCCTATATCGTTTTGACCAACCAACGTTATAATAAGCTATATAAAAGTCGTCATTCAACTGATATTAACTACCAGGCTTGTTTGGTGTGTTTTTTCGGGAAAGCAGTCTAGGGCGGTATCTTTCCATTTCAGCTCTTTTGAAACTTAATACGGTGACATACGAGGGTTGATCCAGAAGTTCGTGGACACCTTAAATAATTAAGGAATCTGAAAAGGTGCATCAATGAAACGTTACATGTTCATGGCTACACCATTCATAAATACACGTGCAAATTTTGAATCAGATGTCTCAAACAGTTCATATATGTGACAGTGTCTGGCATTTTGAGCCTTATGGAGCAAAAATCGGAAATTTTGTTTTTACCATTTTCATATTTAGTAGTGCTTCCAGAATGAATTTTGAGAAGCACAGAGAAATAGCACTAAGGTTTACTGCAAAAGCAAACGAAAATCGCACCAACCCGATTTTTTGTTTTCATTTCACTGATTGGATACAATTTACACACTAGCTGGATAAAGCTTTATAACTTTGGTTCGTGACATCGCTTTTCAAAAACCTATAATGCGAACATTCTTAAAAGAGTGTAGATGAAGAAAATTAAAGACGCCGATAGAAATGTTGAAACACTCTTTTCGGATGACGCTTTGAAATTTATTAGTCAGTGCGCGGAAATACAATTAACTTTACGTGCAAATTTTATGACGTCACTTTCATTTCACGTTTCATGACGTCAGCGCTGCACCTCTACAAGGCTCAAAATGCCAGGCACTGTCACATATAACAATGCATTTTGTCCAGTTACCCTAGGTTGCGCGGCGCACACCACAACGTCACGTTGACGTCTGGTATGTGCTAGTGCTCAAAATGTGAAGATGATAAGAGCCACTAAAGAAATCATGAGACTAAATTCAAAATTTCAGCGTTTATATAATACGAGGAATTGGGCAATTCGACAATCAAAACTTTTCCATCAGGTTTTATAAAGCACAACTTCTGATATCGCGTAAACATTTCTTGGGCTCGATTTTGAGGTGTAAAATCTACTATTTCATCGAATAAGTGCATAAATGTCATCCTGAGGTCCGAAAATGTTGCTCGAAATTTATTTTAGCACTCTTTTACACAGCATCTTGAAACGTGTGTGTCTCACGATGCTCCGTGTAAAATATGACGTGTTTGCATTTGTTGTTTGACTTTTTATGTCGGCCTTTAGACAACCTGCTTGCGTGCAGACGTTTGAAAACTGTCATTTTTTTCTTTCATGTAAGAGGGTTGTGGTCTTTTTTTTTTCTGTACAGAATGTCATGTCAAATGCCAATAATGAATATTCATATCGTTTGAAATTGGGAAATGCTACTTTAGTTCTTGACTGAAATTTTATATCGAAATTTTAAAGCTAATAAATATATCTGATTATTTTAAAAGGAACATTTTGTATTTTCCTGCAAAAAATCTGGGGTGGCCGCAAAGACTACCCCTGGTATATTCAAACCTACATGCCAAACTCAATATTCATTTATTTTACCGGATATCGTGAGAAATTATTCAGTCATATATAGAGAAGCATTGGTTAAGATTTGAAAGAAATAACTTATTGTAGTTAGATTTTATGGACTGTGTCCACGTATTTCTGGATCATCCCTCGTATGTTTTTTTCAAGATTGATGAGCCAATATATGATATAATATACATACAGAATTTTATGCAGTTTTCAATACAGTAAGTATTTGGTAGCATAAGCCTTCATTACGAATAGGAATACGAACCTGATTATGGTAAATTTGTCTGTAAATCTGGGGGCCTTCTCAGTTTGATATATCGGTCTTATTATAGACTCGACCATGCTAGCTTAACAATTCTGTGCCTATACTTAGTTTCAAAGAAAGTGTTTAGGCGTCATACGGCATATAAACACTACTGGGCGGAGTCATTTATGATAATGAGATGATGCGAATTGATTTGATTATGCAAAGCCTTTTGGGCATTTATTATGCTAAGAGCATGTCATAGATTATATCGGCAAATCAAATAAAGGTATTTGATATCTTAAGCCCATGTTACACTTTTCAATTTATTTGATCAAATACGGATTGATTTATGTTCATTCAAATTATTTGACAGTGTAACACCCAAACCAAGCAATCTTAATTGCATTTCAAATAAGATAAAAAAAAAAACATTGGATGGCGATAGAATGGGTCCACAAATATTTTTGACAAGCGGCTGATAAGGATTCAATTTACGACCTGCAACACTCCTGGTAAACGGTAAATTTCTGTCAATGACGGCTATGAATACGGTACTTTTTATAGTAAAAACGTCTTTTTTCTGACATTCACACAAACGCAGCCATAACTATAATATTTTAGCACTCCAGCCTTTTTAGGGAAGAATGATGCACCCACCAAGTTTGATGCTAAACATTTGACAGTGTGTCATGAATATCGGACTCATCATTTCATTTGAACAACAATAACCATAGAAAATTTGACCAAACAAGCAACACAGTGTATCATGAATGTTTTAGCAAATATTTTCTTGACAAGCACCATAAATTAAGAACATTTTATCAAAGAAGTTTGATAGTGTAACATGGCCATTGTGTCGTTTTAAAAACGGCAAACTATTACTTTTATGTTCAGATACGTTTCGTTTTTGCCAATTTTGGTCTTAATGCACATCACACTTTTGACCAAACTTAGTCTGAAGGAACCAGCCGTAAAACTTCAACGGATCTACCTTTTCGAAACGTGTTTATTCAAATGATGCAAATGGTTTTGGTAAAAAAGAAAAGCAGATCTAATCATATCTGCAACGCTAAGACATCTTCTCATGAATGCAATTATGGAGGAGCAGACTTTTACTATAAATTCATATGAAGGTCCCTGGCAACCTGTGATTAATAATTAGAACCATCCCTAGCATAGTGGACTTTTCTCTATTTATAGAGTAAAAATATATTTGAAAGAGGGAGAGAAAGCTAGTTATGTGAGAAGTGTTATTTTGTGCTCCAAGTTTACCAATACTACACCAGAACAGAGAAGTGTAAGAGACATGTCTCTTACACTTCCCTGACAAGAATAACTTTCATCTTAAATGCTATTCAATTAAGTCGAGTCTATTGATATGACACATTGTGCCATATCTTTCTTGTTTTTAAGGCTAACTTACAGTAAAACTTATTTTGTGTAATGTACAAAACTTGACACATTGAAACATTGCGATTAATTTTATTGAATCCAATTTACGACATGTTTAGTGTCGCATTGCCAGGCATATCGGCTGGCAGCTCCATATTGGCCCTCGGGCCTACTGGCCGTCATACCAATAAAGAGCTCTCCGGGCGGATATGCTCGGCAACGCGACAATAGACAGATATTAACCTCTAAGTCATAAAAATCGTACGACCACACGTGTAATAACAGTTTGGCGCTTACATGTAACGTCATTGACGACGTCCGTGTCAGCAATGCGTTTCCTTTTTGAAATAATGTTCATTTTGAAGGCGATAGAATCACATTTTAAAGATCAATTGATAAACAGAATCTTACACTCGTGGTCATTTCATGTGAAATTTATGAAACTCGCCTAAGGCTCGTTTCATAGATTTCATATGAACAGACCACTCGTCTAAGATCCTCTATAATGTCGTTGTGCTTGAATATCTGACGCAATGTCTTCCTGCTTTATTCATCCTCTACACATATTTTTGCCCTCGTTCTTCGACCTCGGGCTAGGATAATTTGGGAGAATATGGTCTTTTCAGATTAAAAGTCCATTTCACGTTTTTTCTAAATTTGAAAAATAAAGATTATTCACAAGCATTAATTCTTTGTTCTCTCTTATTGTTATGAAAGGAATTTTCAAACCCATGCCGGCGGAAGATGATCTCAGCGAGGTCAATTGTTTTTCCTGTTTCATAAAATTCTTCTTTTTTAATTATAGTGAAAAAACCATCCTCCTCTAAAATTCATTTTTTCGTTTAGCTGAATGTAATTATACCATTTTCTGCCCGTAAGATAGTTCAAGAGTGAAGCTATAAAATCTGACATTGATTTATTGGCCTCTAGACACGGGTTATTTGCTGATAACACCTGCAGTTAGGCTCATCAGTCGGATTCAGATTTGAATGACCCATTTCACACATGATTATGGAGATATTTATTACAACTTTCATGGTGCATGGGTCTGTGATTTGATCACGGGAGTCACTTCCATATGGAAGAATATGCCGCTGTAATAGTCCCTTTTTCTAAACTGAAGAATGCATCAATAGGTCATTATTTTTGGATGGCTATACATAATAAGTTTTGGTTTGAGAACCTGGAACCAAAAACAGCAACATTGTTGTATATCTCAACATGCCAAAAGTGGAAATTAGCCAATTCTCTGCTGACATACATTTTGTTACCTTATTTGCAAAATTTGTAGCTTTACTTGTTTGTTCTTTTTTTTTGGAGAAAGAGGCAAAGTAAATTGCATCACATAATATGGATGGGGAAAATATTTTGGCTATGATTTATGAATAGGTCTGTTTTTTCTATATAAATTCCGTATACACGAATAGTGTGGGTTATAAAAAATCTCCAGCGGCACACCTGTAGACTTATGCAAGCACACCTGTAACCTGTCAAATATCACGGGCATCTGAAGTTTCGTCCTAGCCCAAGAACTTACCTGAAAATTGGCTGTAACGCCCAACAATGCATCTAGCGAGCGTATCGAGAAGAGTATGGAACGTTCCGTATTTCCTAGAGAGGAGCCCCGGTAGCTTAGTAGGTTAAACGCTGGACTGCCGATCTAGCGGTCGGGGGGTTGTACCCCGCTGTGGGTGGTAATCATTTCAATCTTAAACGGGGTTCCATTGCACACACTCTTTCATTATCACCCACCCATCGTCCCGATACGACTGACATACTGTTTTTTTTGGGTTTTTTTTATTGATTTTTTCTTTTCTTCCTATATTCCTTGTTGAGTCACGTAATGGAGAATATATTTCGGGAAACCCAGAACGTTTCATAACCTGCTTGTTACGTTCGCTATAGACGCATTATTGGGCGTTACAGCCACTTTTCAGGTTCGTTCTTAGGCTAGGATGAAACTTCAGATACCCGTGTCAAAGACCAAGTGAGCCCTCCGGGGATTAGGTACGCTTATATGTATTTAGTATTTAGAATGTTGAAAATTTGCCTCAGCATGAATGATTTATTTCTTGTTCAGTAGTATTTTAGTTCTTTTTATATTCCGGCGCCCAGATAACTCACTCGGGAAGACATTTGACTCACGACTAGCTATATATGAACACATAATTTGACATATGAGCCGCGACACGACAAACTTTGTAACCAACAAAGTGGCATATGCAGCCAGCGAAGACTCAGATCAGCCTGGGCATCCGCGCTTAAAGCGAAGGTTAATGTCTAGCTACCTCCATGCCGACAGCGATGCCTCTGATCAGACTGAGCGGATGCCCATGCTGATATGAGTCTTCGCTGAGCGCACATGCCATATTGTTGCTGCTCATATATCAGAATTATAGATCATAAAATGTTGATGGGCTGTTGTAATCACAATAAAAACAGCCAAGGCCGCGAGACTACGGGAGATAACAGTGTGAAAAATATCTATTAGTGAGGCATCAGAGAGCCAAATGAAAGTGACCATCCATAGCATGAAGATCATATAACGGCGTACAGGCTGATCATTTATATTTTTGTTTGATTTTTGTGTATGTGCAGGCAATCGCTAACAGTGCCGTGTGTTTCCCAAGGCAACTGATATAGTTCGTGCTGAAATCCAGGCGATCTGTCAAATTTTTAAATTGTCTGGAAAAATATGAGAACATTATAGACTACCATCGGACTGCAATTCAGCCTATCTGTCTATTCCTACATATATACCTACCTATCTGCCAGTATACCTGCCTACCTGAGATCTGTACAATTTGCCTCTCCACTCAATCTTTCATTGTTCCAGACTAGAAATGTGTCTATACGACACGGATGCCACCGCCTAGTGCCCTAAGTAAGATGGCGCCTTGTTTAAGTTACTGGCACTTGTAGCATAACTAGGTTCACAAAGGCAGACTTCTGTGGTACGTTTTATTGTTTTCCTTGGGCAGATGTCTTGTGTTTCTTGGATCAAGAGAAGTGTGTGTGTGTGTGGGCGGGGGGGGGGGGGGTCTTGGAGAGGGGGTGTCATGACCGTGATATGTGATAACATTCTGTATCTTATCACAGATATGGATGCCATGCAACTTTCCAGAAGAAATAGCCCCGAAACAAGTAACTTTTCAAAAACTAACCAACGGAAACCATTATTGTATGAAATGAAGTCGAAAAAGGGCCATAACTCCCACATTAATTGACGGATTTTACCAAACATCAAACTTAACCTGTATTTTATGATTATATACCTGTGTAAAAAATGTGAATTCAATACACCAATGCTTTCAAAAGATAATGAATGGAAACCAGTTTTTCATACAAAATGAAGTCGAAAAAGGGCCATAACTCTAACCATAATCGACGGATTTTGCCCAACATCAAACTTGACCTGTAGATTATAATTATATACCTGTGTATAAAATATGAATTCAATACACCAATGCTTTCAAAATATATCGAACGGAAACCATTTTTTACATACAAAATGAAGTCGAAAAAGGGCCATAAGTCCCACAATAATCGACCGATTTTGCCGAAAATCAAACTTGGCTTGTATTTTATGATTATATACCTGTGTATAAAATATGAATTCAATACACCAATGCTTTCAAATGATATCGAACGGAAACCATTTTTTTCATACAAAATGAAGTCGAAAAAGGGCCATAATTCCCACAATAATCGACGGATTTTACCCAACATCGAACTTGACCTGTATCTTATGATTATATAGCTGTGTATAAAATATGAATTTTAATACACCAATGCTTTCAAAAGATATTGAACGGAAACCATTTCGTACATACGTACGCTACGTACTCTACGTACGCTCGTACGCTACGTACACTACGTACGTACGGACAGCGGTGATACTATATGCACCCCCCCCCCCCCATTTTTAACGGCGGGGGCATAAAAACCGGGTTTAAATTGATTATAATATGTGCGTCGTTATTCTCTGCCCTAGGCTGAGTAATGTGCTCTCTTTATCTGTAATTTCAATTCGTTTTCTTGGAAAATTTGGTCAAATTTCAGGTCCGCAAAAATAAATTGCCTAATTCGCAATTTATATGGTGCTAGAAATGATGTTCTGGTACGGTATAGTTATCTAAAAGTGTTATTTAAGTGCTTTCAAAATGATTTTCAAAAAGTATTTTTTTTGTCTGGTTTCGTGTAGGAAATCCAACTGAGAGTTCGCGCTAAGCCATAATGAACCCGCCCTCGAGGGTAAGTAAAGATGTAAACTTGTGCGAAGTTGCTAATTTTCAGAGAAATGCATTAAATAATTATGGTTTTATTCAGATTTTTGTATTTGCCACAAATCACCACTTTAACGTTGCTCTGTTGGTTTGAAGTGTATATGTACTAGTCACATGTTTAAGTTATGTACGCGAAGCTCCTCTGATACTGAAATGTTATAGGCCGATTCTCTCTCTTTCTTTCTCTCTCTGTTCGTCCTTCCAGCCGTTTGCCTGCGCGTGCCTCCAGAAGGTACATTTCAGTTGTTCAGAAGCTGTTATCAATAGTGATCAATACATGAACATAGATATAAATACAAAGAAGCCGAGTCGAGTATACTGTATACACATCGTATGGATGCGAGGGGGGCATTCAAAACGATGTTGGAGACTCAGGAGACTGTATATTTAGGGGATCCCATATGTACGTACATATGCAAGAATATTTTGGAGACAAGGGATATAAATATGCAGGCACACATTGTACTTGGAGACTCGGGACTTTAGATATAAACATACAAATACGTTGTCGGAGACTGCGGGGACTTTACATGTAGGGGATGCTATATATAGACGTACGTAATATACAGGAATCTGTTGCAGACAGGGTAACATGAATGTGCAGGCGCACACGATACTATCTGTTTGGGGACCCGGGGATTGGAGACTCGGAGACTGTTTAAAATTAGATACATATATGCATACACCTATCATTGACGATTTGGAGACCTGGAGACTCGGAGACTAGGAGATGAAGGGGATATACATAAATACATACACCTATACACTGACGATTTGGAGACCTGGAGACTCGGAGACTAGGAGATGAAGGGGACATACATACATACATACATACATACATACATTGACGATTTGGAGACCTGGAGACTCGGAGACTCGGAGACTAGGAGATGAAGGGGACATACATACATACATACATACATACATACATACGCACGTGTATATACATACATACATACATACATACATACATACATACATCATGGAGATACATACATACATACATACATACATACATACATACATACATACATACATACATACATCATGGAGATATATATACATATACATACATACATCATGGAGATTGATACACATATAGGGTAATATAATATTTCGTGTGGTCTTACATGACTTTCTTCCCGTATTTAGCAGATGATTACTGAAGCAAAAGGATTTCCCCCCTGGTATTGAATTTTCTGTTGGCATAGCGATTTTAAAGGCTGTAGAAAGTGTTATGTCGTCAAGGGCTTATTATAGAGTATGACAGTACGCTTGTTCTTTTGGCAGCTCACTTCATTTTGGTAGACAGGAGTTTGTAGAAGAGGGAGCAGCATTTTTAAGACTGGTTTTGAAAAATTCTAGCCTTTAATGATCTATAATAAATGGCTGGATGTGGATGGATTACCGGCAATTTTACGTCCTTTTCAACAGTACGTCTTCATATCAGGACGGCTAGAGGTGATAATGTTGGTTGGTTGGTTGATTTGATGCTTAACGTCCACGGTAAACAACTAAGGTCATGTCGGGACGGTCAGTTAACCTAACCACACTATTTCTGGGCAGGCTTAGACCTCCTAAGCGGTTAACCAGTACTAAGTGCACATACTTTCGCCAGTAACTGACAACTGCCCTTCTTGAATCAGCGGAAGGAGAAACGAAAGTATGTGGCCAGACCGGGATTCGAACCCAGGACCTCTGACTTACGAGTCAGGTGCCCTACCGATTGCGCTACCCGGCTCGGCAGAGGTGATAATGAAAGGCTGAGTACTGAGGCTTCTCGTTTACGATTAAAAACAAAATCTGCAGACCAGACTCTGAGTCATCTAAGAAGTCCAGCCCTTAACCCACTGAGAGACCGGGCCTTCTCAGCTATTGGCGAACGCAAGCAGATTGAACAAAAACTGTTTATGTTGTATATTTTAGGTCCCTATACTGAAAAACCTAAGTGTTGAAAGCAATGAGTTCTTAATTGGAATTGTGGGCAGCATCCACATCGAAGTTGCAGGTAAAAACATATGTTCCTCTATAAGAAATAGCCGAGTCCACATTCATGTTTTTCTTTTATATGTTTTATGACCGTTTCTTATTTCAAGCCGATCCGTGCTCCGTTTTCTATATAAAACGTAAAATGCCAAAACTGTTGAAATAGGAAAATTTGCAAACAACATAGATGCACGTGAGGCGGTTCATACTTAGCTAGATCATCTTGCTCTACACTCTTTGGCCCTTGGTTCTTTAAATTCCAATATGACATAGCTTCGACGAATTCGACGAAATAAAATATGAAATTTAGCAGAAATCGATTTTTGCATATAACAGCCACCGGTTTTTTTTTTGTTTTTTTTTTTTTTGCAACACCGATTTTTTGCACACTTCACTTGTCTTTCTTGTCTTCCGAGACACTTAAAACCATTTAAATACATAAATATAGGTCATAGACATTAATTTCTATATGTTTTGCGCCAAAAAATATTTCTTCTTGGGATTGAAATAACGACTCGAACTTAAAAATCCCATGGGAATTTTGAAAATCCCATGGGAAAAAAATTTTTCCCGTGGGATTTTTTAAAATTGCCATGGGATAACTTTCCCATATTATCAAATGGGAATGTTTTCCCACGGGAAAATGAGAAAAAATCAAATGTTTGTTTTATGTCTTTATTCTTCATGTTAAGTCATAAATATTGTCGAAAAAAGATACCACGGCTTAATTTAAAAGTTTGATTTTTCCCGTGGGATTTTTTCCCATTTTGCAATGTGGGAAAATATTCCGTGGGATTTTCCGATTTTTTTCAAAATAGTGTATTTACGAAAAAAATGTCTAGTAAGCAAATCAATATTCTTATATGTGTACTATAATGCTGAAATAATGCCTATATTTCAATATTCATATTTTCTCGTGGGAAATTTTTCCCGTGGGATTTTTTCCCATTTAAGCAAATGGGGAAAAATCCCACGGAAAAAAAATATTTTTTTAACTGACATTAATTTGACACCAGTACTGTATACATGTAAAAATGATGTCGGTGATAATGTATAAGTGTCATAATAATCCATTTTAGACTAAATGGGTTTTTAGTTTTTCCCACGGAAATGTTTTTCCGCACTTTGTTTCCATGCGATAACTAAGTATTTATGAACGCATTTCTTTCGAATATTGCATATGCATTTATACCAAGAATGTCTCGCTTGGGATTCTTTGTTGGGCAAATTTGGATTATTATGGCACTTGTCAATGTACAAAAAATTGATTTTGGCCTCTAGTTCCTATATTGTTTGGAACATCACGATGGAACTTCACAAAAATGATCAAAGTAACAACAGCTTTGCTTTACCATCGAAATTTTCCCTATGTGTGTTTGTCGCCCTCTACCCCCAGGCTTTATTCTTGCATAACATGATGATAAAATCTATGTAAATTCATATTAGATTTTTCTAAAACTAGTAACAAACGATAGAAGTAGTAAACGCTTCTTGCTGTGATCAAGATTTGGTCCTAGGCTTCATCTGCCCCTACCCCTTGGCCTAACATGTATAAAATCAATAAAATGGATATTTTCTGACTGCAAAGGTACCTTTTCTGAAGGTAAATTCTTTGAAGTAAGAGAAACACGTGAAGGGAACAGCCTTTATTTTATCTATTTATTTATTTTATTTTATTATTTTTTTTTATTTTTATTTTTTTTATTTATCATTTTTTTTTGAAGGGACTCCCCCCTTGGGTGAGGAAGTCGCGAAAGCAGTTTTCCTTTGCTAAAATGGCTGAAAACATGGAGGTGTCCTCATATTCGAGCAGCGATTGATTGATTGATTTGATGCTTAACGTCCACGGTAAACAGCTAGGTCATGTCAGGACGGTCAGTTAACCTTAGCACACTATTCCTGGGCAGGCTTAGACCTCCTAAGCGGTTAACCAGTACTAAGTGCACATACTTTCGCCAGAAACTGACAACTACCCTTATTAAATCAGCGGAAGGAGAAACGAAAGTATGTGGCCAGACCGGGTTTCGAACCCAGGACCTCTGACTTATGAGTCACGTGCCCTACCGATTGCGCTACGCGGCCAGGCCTATTCGAGCAGCAAAGGCGCATGGAAAGTCACATTGCCGTGTACGTACATCAAGTACAAGCATCTGCACAAGACAATCAGAAACATACCGTTGCATTTCAAATACCAAATGAGCATAACGTTGCATTTCAAATAGCAAACGGCGGAAGACTCTAACTTAATACACGAATGGGCAGTCTGGGCTGAGTCTTCACTGTTTGCACGTTGTGTAATGTTTTGTAATAAGGTATATTCGGAAATGGTCTAGTGCATCCCATAAGCTTGCAAGTACAGCTAACTGATGACTTTATAACAATCCCCTCTGCGGAGTCCTATCTTTGCTTCCCTAGCTGATCTTGTAAAGTCTATCCTGGTCCACTCTTTAATATTGTCTTCCCACTTCTTCTTCTGTCTTCGGAAAGAGAAGAACAACAGAACTCAGAGACTAGGACGCATCTGGAAACTCTTTATACTGGCCAGCAGTTGTAGAAAGCCAAGTAAGAAGGAAAGCTGCCAGTACAAGTGAATCCGCGAAAACATCATTTCGTCCGCGACCGTGATGGTATGCTAACATTTAGTTCGAAAATGGCTTGGCTGTAGCCCATTTTTGCCATAAATATCAAATATTTGGTTTATTCCGAATCATATTTCGAAACGGATTATATTACCCCAAATTGCTCCAACACAGAAGACAGGTTTACTGTCTTGGACAACTCTTCGCGTCTGTTTTTAAAGTACATCTGTAACTGCATTGCTTTTCGTATAAACAAACTTATTGAATCAGCCATCTTAAAACCAGGCACTATGTCAGAACTCAGATGAGGATACTATTCTGTATATCATGTCCTCTTGTGAACGGGTGAAATAGGAGCTGTAATAAGCAGAAGAAAATGGCAAATTTGTAAAATGTTTTGTCTTGTACAGATATTTCAACAAACGAGGTGCAAACCATCTATCGCACAGGATCTTAACACACATTGATACGTGATAGTTCGTAGTAGTGTTAAAAAAAAGATATAGCAAATACATACAAAGAAGGTTGCAGCAAATGCTTACCAAATCTCTGGATAAAAAAAGAGTCACATTTGTGATAGTTAACATTTATATCTGTTAAATCGGCATAAAATCATGTTGAGTCTCCTTATCTGAACCCCACTGACAAGGCGATTTGGATGAGAAGGCAGTTGGGCGAAATGTCTTCAAGGATGCTTAAATGTCCAGCTCAGTTTTAAACCTCATCAGCTACTCCTAGATAATATTTTTCACAACTGCTTTCAATATTTATCTCATGTTCTTTCCGGTATATGCTTTGCTCATCTTAATTATATGCATAAGGCACCGTCAATACGATAAATATGGTATAGTTAAGATAAAAAAGTAATAAATTAGATGTAATCCTTTTCTAAAACACAATTGCACAAAATTCGTCAAACGGGAACAATATTTGAAAAATCCAAATTGAAAAACCTATCTAGTCGAAAATGGATTATTATGACATTTTAAACATAATCACCGACATCATTTTTATACAATACTGGTGTCAAATTAATGTCAGATAAAATATATATTTTACCCGTGGGATTTTTTCCCATTTGTGAAATGGGAAAAAAATCCCACGGGAAAACATAAATATTAGAATATAGGCATTATTTCAGCATTATAATACAGATATATGTAAATTGATTTGTTTAGTAAATATTTTTTCATAAATAAGCTACTTTCAAAAAATCGGAAAATCCCATGGAATTTTTTCCCACATTGCAAATTGGGAAAAAAATCCCACGGGAAAAAATAAACTTTTGAATTAAGCCGTGGTATCTTTTTTCGACAATATTTATGACTTAACATGAAGAATAAAGACATAAAACAAACACTTTATTTTTTCTCATTTTTCCCGTGGGAAAACTTTCCCATTTGATAATATGGGAAAATTATCCCATGGCAATTTTAAAAAATCCCACGGGAAAATATTTTTCCCATGGGATTTTCAAAATTCCCATGGGATTTTTAAGTTCGAGTCGTTCTTTCAGCCCCAAGAATAAATATTTTTTGGCGCAAAACATACCAAAAATAATGTCTATGGCCTATAATTATTTATTTAAGTGGTTTTAAGTGTCTAGGAAGACAAGAAAGACAAGTGAAGTTTGCAAAAAACCGGTGTTGCTAAAAAACACACAAAAAAAACGGTGGCTGTTATATGCATTTTGTGGCTCTTTAACGGCTAAGAAAGTATTGACTTGTTTGACAAATTGGTACTACATTGCAGACTGCAATGTAGTGCCAATCTGTCTTACATACCTGCAGTTTCTCTGCAAGGTAGTGCCAATCTGTCAAACATGCCTGCAGTGTGCATTGTAGTGCCTATCTGTCAAATATGTAAGGTCTGCAATGTAGTGCCAATCTGTCAAACATGACAATCCGACATTTCGCAGATAAAAATGTTTGTGTAACTGATAATTAATTTAGGACTATAATTAAACTGGTCTTGGCTAAAAACTGTTCTGCTTAAGGGTGGTGCAAAGCCAACCCCGAGCAGTTTCTTCGGATTAGACTCTTGAGGCTTTCCTAGATATTGTTGTCATACTAATGTCGGTATATCTCTTTGCTGCCTTTTGTAGGAATAAAAATATTGGCCTACTATGACCCAGTTCAAGTATTTCCACTGGATATAAATGACGGAACTGTCGTGATCTTCAATCCTTTGCCAAGTAGGTAGACTTTATATATAGAGTAAGCTTTTTAGCAAATATTTACTTAGAAAGCTATTCAAATGTTCTCAAGGCAAACCCTTTTGCGATAATTCAAAGAAAGGCCGTACTTACTTCGGTCCGGTTGTTTTTCTTTGCACGCATGAACAGACTCAATTTAACCGAGTCTGCTATTGTCACTTCCCGCGCTGTTCTCTTCCAGAAAATCTTCATTCATAATACATTTTCATTTTCATTTATTTATTTTAGCTTTTATTTATCTATTTATTTGTTTATTTTTTTTACTTTAAAGGGACTTGTAAATTATTGTTTAATGTAATATTTTCATCAAGTTTAAAAGTAGACGGTTTTTATTTAATTAATAATAATATCAGGCACTTTTTGAAATCCGGAATATGTTGCAGTTTTGAGTAGACATCGAGTCACGGGAAATATAACTTGCTTTAAGCATGTTGCAAATTTTATGTATCCTTAGAGAGTCTTTTCTAAAAGACTTACAAACAGGAACACTGCGGTTTATCCGTTTCTACTTTGATTCAACATGAAATAATAAAAAAAAATAACGTTTTTCTCGTTTGGAAGCTAGATATAATGTTTATCAACTTTGTTATTAGCATGTGACAGCCTAAAAGACATGGATTCCTGTTTGTGGAGCGCGCTAGAATTTGAATGCAGGTGGTGTAATGCTACACAGCGATGTTATGACGGCCTGGACAGATATACAAAAGAATGGGAAACGTCCGGATGCCTAAAGGAGGTCCGTATATATATCTCGTATATATATATTGTTTTTTTTCAAATTTGGACGATGCGAATGTGATAATGAAAGGCTTTATATAACAGAACCCCGTTTACGGCTGATTTCTGCCTTCAGCGGGAGTCGAACCTGGGCTGCAAGATCAGCAGGCAAGCACTTAATTGTAAGCAATAAGTCGAAGGTAGTAATGGCACTACAGTGCTATGAATACGAAGGGGCAATAGGGGTTATTTAGGGATAATTTAGCATACTTTTCCATAATTTAAAGCATATGTTGTGACCCCTCATTAGAACCGTATCGACGAGATGGTTCTTATGACGGCCACAACATGTTACGTTTTCGTACGCAAATAGGAAAGAAATTCCCAAAATTCCATCTTATCTAGAGTTCAGACACTAGTTTTCATATGGACAGATTAATGTCAAAAAAAGAACACAAACTAATGATTCCTCTGTGGAAACAATATGACAGTGATAAGTACCATACGATCGAAGGCACTTTACCGACTCTAAGGTGTTTGGTATGCAATGTTGTTTTTGCAAAGGGAAACAGATTTTTGGCTTCCTGATTAATTCCCTGGATAACGTAGCCTTTCTAAAATGGGGTCTTCTCTTACAGACAAGAATGCCCTCCTAAGGGAGCAAATTATTTCCTTTAAGAGTTGTCCCTCTTTTAGAAAGGAGGAAAAAATGAAATATGACATAGTTTTTTCGCTGAAGGCGTACCATCTGTTTTTCTCTAAGATGTACAATTGTGAATACTTGTAAATCACTACCCGTTAATAGAATGGTGGAAGGCGTCACGCTGTAATGGGACGTTGAAATAGTGCCGCTAGGGAGATTTCTTAGTACTGCTCTATAGGAATTCTTGAATAACGCAAATACGCAGGTGCGTGCTGAAATTTTGTCAACTTGACAAAATTTCAACATGCACCGGCATATTTGCATGCTGTAATTTTATAAATTAAACAAGATTCCAATATGAAAAGCAAAATGACAGCAAACCCCTCCTACATGATTGTGCGCCTCATAAAATTACCCATAGCAATGCCCCTGGTTATGCTGGGTCGATTCCATAACCGGGTTGCAAGCTAGACACATTTCAATAGTTTCAGCTTAGTTGTAGAGTGATATCAAAGAGGAGGTTAAGTTTTATAATATCACACATTCAAACAAGTGGTATGAAAAATGTGAAGAAGTAATATTACAAAAAAGAGTGACCATACAATATCGGCGCCTCAAATGACTTGGCCCACGCTGTGTGCATAGAACAGCTATCCCTTACAGTCAACACTCGATTTTTCAAAGTCAAAATTCATCCCAAACTACTGATACCTCGAAGTACTTTGAGATATCAGTAGTTTGAGATTAAAAGAACTGAAACGAAAATACAAATAGAAAATGCGTCTAAACTATATCCTTTGATATAAGAAGTTACTTTGAGATTTCGGTGTTCGAGAAATCGAGAGTTGACTGTATGTGTTTCTCAATGCGCATGCTTATGTTTTCAGGAGACGGCAAATAGGAAGCCTCGTTCCCTTGGAAACCCTCCCACACAAACACTAAAGCCGAAAGCATGTAAGTTATACGGTGCTCCGGATAAGAAGGGAAAGTAGGGATACTTTAGGGATAATAGTTCATATTCCTCCATTAAAAAACTATGTTGTAACCCTTCATTAGCGCTGAGACGGTTCTGATGAGGGGTAGCGTTTAGGAATAAGGAAAAAAGTACCCTAGAATTATCGTCAAAACTCCACCTTATCTGAGCTCTGCCGGATTCAATGGGCCGCGACATGAGAAAAACAACAAAGTGGTTGCGCGCCCAGTGCAGACTCCTATCAGCCTGGGCATCCGCCAAATCCGATCAGACATTTCGCTAAGCACCTAAAAGGTAGCTAATGGTCTAAGCTACCTCTGTACGGACAGCGAAGACCCTGATCAGACTGGGTGGATGCCCAGGCTGAACTGTGTCTGCGCTGGGCGCACAACCACTTTGTTGGTTTTCTCGTGTCACGGCTCAAACGGTCGGTGTTGGTGATGGGGGCAACCGTCTATGGTTTTGCCACTACTAGTTCAGGAGAGACAATGGCAACACAGCAGTTTGATGGGCAGTCGAAAAATTCTTATAAAAGCAGTTAATCTCTTTCTTATAACTGACAATCAAGTATTGTTTTAAGTTAACCCGTTTCTTGCATATAATTGAGCCAAGAAACGACAAAACCAGCAAAGTGGCATGTGCGCCCAGCGAAGTCTCAGATTAGCCTGGACATCCACCCAGTCTGATCGGGGTCTTCGCTGTCCGCACAGAGGTAGCTTAGCTTAGATCACAGTCTTCGCTACGCAATTTCAGGGTTGCTAAGGGTCTAAGCTACCTCCATGCCGACAGCGAAGACTCTGACACGGCTATAAGAAAGATATCGTGTCGTGGCTTAAATTTATTAAATGTAGGACTCCGATCACTAGTTGCACAGTGACGCCACTTTAAAATTGATATGGCGCAATTTCCTTCCGTCGATGCGATTCTGAAAGCATGCATTTTCTCGTAGTATGCAAAAACAGCAGCACGCTAGGACATCCTAAACACTAATGTAACAATTTGGGATACAGATTATACAAGTCGCAAGATTCTTCTGAATCCCTTTCAACTGCTGTAAAATAGGTGAATAGGTTATATCATTTTGAATTTGTATTGGTTTGTACATGTGTATGTACAGTAATTCGAATAAAATATTTTTTACACTAATGTAACAATCGAGCTGCGACACGACAAAACCAACAAAGAAGCATGTTCGCCCAGCGAATACTAAGATCAGTCTGGGCAGCCACTCAGTCTGACCAGAGTCTTCGCTTTGCGCTTAATGGGTAACTAAGGGTCTAAGCTAGCTTCATGCGAATAGCGAAGACTCTGATCAGACTGGGCGAATGCCCAGGCTGATCTGAGTGTTCGCTGTCCGCACATGCCAGTTTGTTGGTTTTGTCGTGTCGCGGCTCATCTAATGTAGAAGCAAACTCTATTTAAAGCATTACTTCATTAACAGCCTTTAATGGTTAAATGATCTCTGGCTGTCAGATGACTTGTCATTTCTCCTATGAATGAATCAATATCTCTTGCCATCATCCACCGAACTCACCCCTTTTTTGTTTCTCTGTATTACAGCTCAGTCATCAAGCCACGTAGGAACAATTGTGATTGTGATAATTGTTGTTATTCTGTTTGCCGCCCTAGGCGGCTGGTTCCTCTACGCCTATAAAAATCCGACTTCAAGTTCAGGAGTCTGGCTGATGGAGGTAAGTATAGGGCGCGACATTGTATTTACAGATATATGACTCTGTGTTATCCGCCATTTTTATTAAGAGTAATATCTTTCTTGACTTTCTATATGGTTCAATGGTGAACAATGCCATTTCAGTATGGGTTTACTCTTCAAGAAAAGAATTTGCTCCCATTGGAGCAAATACATTCCTTTAAGAGTTGTACCGCATTGGAATTCTGGCAAACGTGTTCTGTGACTTCCTGTTTGCTATTGCTTCCCTGGACAAACGTTCGCTCATAAGCAGTAGTCGGAAATCATTATGTTTTGAGATTTTATCCGGAATCTGCTGCGTCATTTCTAGTTATTCAGCTTCGAAAGTTTAATATAATTTGCTCTTCGGTCTTTTACTTTATTACCCTGTACAATGTCGTGTATGGGTGGGTAGTAATTGGTACAGTATTCAAATCGCCCTTGGCATGATTCTTAAACCATTTTGAGCATTTTCTTACATGTTTTATAAAAAATCTTTAGAATAAACGGCAGGCGTTATCTATCTTCAGTTTGTTAGTTTTGATAAAAGAATGATAGCTAGGTTTTGCACGACAATATCTCGTGTTAAATTAAGCTGTTCGGAAAAAATCTGTGACGGCAAGGAGTTTTTCATTGTACAGGGCAATAAAGCAAAAGACCGAAGAGCAAATTATATTAAACTTACCTCTTTACATTTTGAAAGCTGAATAACTACAAATGACGCAGCAGATTCCAGATAAAAACTCAAAACATAATGATTTCCGACTACTGGTTATAAGCGAATTTTGTACTCTCGATTCAACGCTATGAAAACCGGAAGAGATGGTACAGTGCGTTTGGATACTGTGAATATGTATTGGACATAGTTCACAGTATCCGAACTGACTGTACCCTCTTTTACGGTTTTCATAGCGTTGAATCGAGGGTACAAAATTCGCTTGTAACCAGTAGTCGGAAATCATTATGTGTGAGATTTTATCCGGTGTCTGCTGCGTCATTTATACTTATTCAGCATCGAAAATGCAAAGAGGTAAGTTTAATATAATTTGCTCTTCGGTCTTTTACTTTATTACCCTGTACAAGGAAAACCTCATGGCCGTCACAGAACTTTTATTCCGAGCTGCTTAATTTAACACGAGTTTGTGTCGTGCAAAACCTAGCTATCATCCTATTATCAAAACTAACAAACTGTAGATTGATAATGCCTTCCGTTTATTTTAAAGATTTTTTACAAAACATGTAAAAAAAGGCTCAAAATGGTTTTAGAATCATGCCAAGGGCGATTTGAATACTGTACCAATTACTACCCACCCATACACGACATTGTACAGGGCAATAAAGTAAAAGACCGAATAGCAAATTATATTAAACTTACCTCTTTACATTTTCAAAGCTGAATAACTATAAATGACGCAGCAGGTTCCGGATAATATCTCAAAACATAATGATTTCCGACTACTGGTTATAAGCGAATGTATGTACTCTCGAGTCAACGCTATGAAAACCGGAAGAGATTGTACAGTCAGTTCGGATACTGTGTAGTTACTCTCTTGATAAAAAAGACACGTCATGTGACTTCCATCAATGTGGCAATTTCGCCACGTGATATTCTGAAAATTCTCATCATACAGGGCAGTCAGAGACCTCACTTTTGGCTCAATGGCTTGTGTAACTTCCATAGATCTGATAGCTGATGTGACAAGCGAAGGCTCTGATCGTGGCAATTTCGCCACGTGATATTCTGAAAATTCTCATCATACAGGGCAGTCAGAGACCTCACTTTTGGCTCAATGGCTTGTGTAACTTCCATAGATCTGATAGCTGATGTGACAAGCGAAGGCTCTGATCATAGTGCACTCTTATGTGCATTCTGATCAGAGCATTTGTTTTTCACCAATGCTACATTGTTGGAAATCACACATGATGTGGCTCAAATGTATAACGAGATTGCATAACAGTTTGTGTATTGTGTAACTTGTACCCTTTAATGAAGGCTTTCGAGCTACATGTACATTAAGATGAAATCGCGATTGTATATAATATTTTTCACTATTTTGCTTCTGTTTCATTTAACTTTTTTTCACGCGAAGCAACAAACTATTATAAAAGTAAACAGAGATATCGGAGAGAATGTTTAGTTTTGCGTTTATTCAAGATGACTTGATTTTTAATAACTACTTAATCTGTTTTCAGCATCGCCCTAGTCAGTGGAAAACTTTATTTATGAAATGGAGGGGATTTGCCAGACAAAACGAAGAGCAAACAGCGTAAAACAACAACGACACCAGACCAGTAACATACATTAGGACCACAGTACCGCAGCAGTGTCATAAACTAGCAAAAAGGGGGGGTCTCCATAAGGGTCATTTTCTGGTTACAAATGGATTTTCACCAAAACTTGTAAGTGTTGGCTTTCATATACTGAAATACTGATCTCATAGCAAGTGTATTTTGAGTGAAGCGCAGTGTCAAAGTGGGTGGGGTAATTCCACCCCATACCTTACCATGTATCATTTTTTTCAATTATCTCTATAAGTATTAATGGCTGATTTATCACTATGATTCGAAATAATACAGGCATGTATGCTAATTAATTAGATTATATAACTTACCACTGTTTGCTTATTCAATACCAATATATGAGCTTATAAGTGGTAGCAGGAATTTTACTTATTTTAGCTTCTCCAACTTTACGAAAAACCACAATTTTTCTTTATTTGTCCAGATATATAAAGGAAACTTTGCAATTATATTGATATGACAGTGTGCAATGCAGAATTATGAGAAAACTATCCTAGGCATATCGATACCTGAATTATCTGCCCTTGATTTAAGAGAATATAAGTTATTAAATTGGAAATGTAAGATCGAAATTCTACACTGTAAGGTATATGTCTGATGACTCTTTTGCTCATGTTTCTAACATTATACTGATTGTTGAGCTTTCAAATCCATTTGGTGCCCATGATATTACACAAGAACTGTAACTGAACATCAGAGCTCATCCTGCTACATGCCACTTAATTATATCACATTCAAGATATCATTTTCCGACCCAAAGTTTGATTTATGGATTTTATTGATTTTACTTACTGAGATATCGAATGTTATTGAATACCTTACTTTGAAATTTAAATTTCCCTCACTTCATTTAAGAGTTACTTCCCTTTGATTAGTATTTTAGGCTATTTTTGTGTATACTTACCTTTTGCATACCATAGCTTGGTAACTACTTGAAATATCTTGATGAAACTCCATAGTGGTCTGCATTATTACAAGATAATGCGTCGCAAATGAGAATGATTTCTCCCCCTTACTTAATTTTGGAGTAACTTCCCTTTGATTAGTATTTTATTCTATTCCCATTCACTCCATAACTCTTTAATCCTTTAAAATATTGTATTGAAACTTTCTAGGAATATGTATATAATGAAGCAATGTATCCTGAATAACAACCACAACTCTGGCTTACTTAATCCCTAAATTATGTGCCCTTGAATAAACTTCATGTTTCCTTAATCGTTTAAAATGTTTTAAAACAACTTAATGGTGTCGTGTATATTGTCATGGGTTTATATTTGGACCAAGAATGGAAGCTCTAGCTTACTTGGTTTATGAATTATCTCCCTTGTTTGGCTTTGGCATTTCTCAACTTAACGGAAGTATTATTTACCGCTTGCGAAGCTCTTGTTATGCCTTTGCTTAACTTCACAGATTCTCTTCTTTAAGGATGTTCTTGTATTGTTTCTTCTGGCAACTTTATGAACATTTTCGCACTAAAGTGCTCTTCGGAATATTTTCTTTGGTAAACATATCACCAACAGCGTCTGTGAATGTCTTTCATCTCTGCATTTGTGCTGGTGACATGGCCAGCCCATCTTAGCTGAGCCAGTTTCAAAAGGGTATATATGTTTTGCATCCCTGCCTCTCTTCCGGACTTTCTTATCCTGTCTTGCCTTCTGAGTTTTGGGAGTGTCCTCAGACAGTTTATGTGTAACATTAGGATGATCACTGCCAGATATATAAAAAAACATTGCGTGTGTTGGGCAGGAGGGTCTAGTACACTGTCTCTGTCGTTAGTTTTCAGTGAGACTTGTAAATTCTAAACTTAGGTATTCAACAACATTTGATAAATCAGTAACTAAAATCCATGAATCAAACTTTGGGTCAGACCATAACATCTTGAATGTTATGTAATTAAATGGCATAAACAAGGACGAGCTCTGCTGTTCAGATACAGTTCTTGTGTAATGTCACAGGCATTATATGGAATTGAAAGCTCAGCAATCGGTATAATATTAGAAACATGAGCAAAAGAACAATCAAAAATATACATTCCAGTGTAGAATTTCGGTCTTACATTTTCAATTTAATTACTTATAATTTCGTGAATCAAGGGCATATAATTCATGTTTTGATATGCCTAGGATAGTTTTCTCATTATTCCGTAATGCACACTATCATATCATTATAATTACAAAGTTTTCGCTATGTATCTGGACAAATAATGAAAAATTGAGGTTTTTCATAAAGTTGGAGAAGCAAAATAAAGTCAAATTCCTGTTACCACATATAAGCTCATAACAGGATGAGCTCTGCTGTCCAGTTACAGTTCTTGTGTGATATCATGGGAACTAAATGGAATTTAAAGCTTAACAACCAGTATAATATTAGAAACATGAGCAAAAGAATCATCAAAAATATACCTACCAGTGTGGAATTTCGTTCTTTCATTTTAAATTGAATTACTTATATTTTCTTGAATCAAGGGCAGATAATTCAGGTATCGATATGCCTAGGATAGTTTCTCATAATTCTGCAATGCATACTATCATGTCAATATAATTACAAAGTTTCGTTTATATATCTGGACAAATAAAGAAAAATTATGGTTTTTCGTAAAGTTGGAGAAGCTAAAATAAGTAAAATTCCTGCTGCCACTTATAAGCTCATATATTGGTATTGAATAAGCAAACAGTGGTAAGTTATATAACCCAATTAATTAGCATACATGCCTGTATTATTTCGAATCATAGTGATAAATCAGCCATTAATACTTATAGAGATAATTGAAAAAAATGATACATGGTAAGGTATGGGGTGGAATTACCCCACCCACTTTGACACTGCGCTTCACTCAAAATACACTTCCTATGAGATCAGTATTTCAGTATATGAAAGCCAACACTAACAAGTAGAGATTGGTGAGTTTTGGTGAAAATCCATTTGTAACCAGAAAAAGGCCCTTATGGAGACCCCCCCTTTGTCAAAACAGCAATTAGTGCTAAACATATTTTTGTTCAGTTTAATTTCCATTCGACATAATGTTCCAATTTCAGAAGTTGTTAAAAAAATTAGGAGTTTCCTTCCCTTTAGCAGGCTCATTCGCCTGGATACAACTGTATCAAGTTTGGTGCCCAATATCAATTTTGCTCATCACTTCTTTTTTTCTCACTTTCATAAATTTTGTGCTGTACTTGCATATTAATGAAAAACACTCAAGATATTTTGTATACATTTTCACGAGAGATTGCTAAATGTCTGCCTTTCAGACGGGCGGCACTTAAAGCAGCGAATCAGCTCATCGCTTCAGAGCAAGAGCAGCCTCCCATGAAAAATGACTATACTTACAAAAGATTCATTCTCTGTTTACCAGCTGACTGGTAATAGCCATGTTACGTTAATATCGCTATTGATAGTTGACTGGCAATAGCCATTTTACGTAAAAATTGCTATTTACAGTCAACTAGTAGTGGCGAAAAAGTGCTTAATACGCTATTACCAGATAACTTGCAAAAGCGATTATAAAGAGAATTTTTTATTGTCAGTCAACTGGCAATTAATAGCGATTTTGCGATTTTACGTTGGAATCACTATTACTAGACGACTGGCAACAACGATTTCAACGTTCAGTTTCTATTACCAGTCCACTGTCAAATTTCGCTATTGCCAGTCAGCCGATTAAATAATACTCTCCGTTTAAAAATGGCACTCAAACTATGGAAATGTATCGATACATCTTATGAAGATATTCGGTACAGGTTAAGCGCTGGCCTGCTGTTCTAGTGGTCCTGGGTTCGAGGCCCGCTGAAGGTGGAAATCTATCCAACCGTAAACGGGGCTCCATTGCCTTTCGTAATTACCCTCCCACCGTCCTGATATGACTGAAATACTGTTGAAAAGGGGTGTGAATTTGGTTTAAACATATTTTATTTTGATCAATTCAATTCATATAAACATTGACAAAATACATATAATAGGATTGGAACGGAAGCACTTGTGCTTATAAAGTTCCTCTCCTAAAGAGGTGTGAATTTGCAAGTCATTCATCAATCCATCGGTTCAAATGGCCAGTACGGAGTGTCCGAAATCCCTACATGAACTCTAGAAAAAGACTTTGATACGCAGTATTCATACTTCTTGTTTGTTGTTGTTTGATGGGTTTTACGTTCTGTCCGATTATTTCACCGATATCGGGGCCATTGAGTCAAACTTATTATGGCTAGGAGAAAGTGCTACTGGAGTATCCAGGATTTACCACCCTTCTATATCCTATTCCTTTAACAATTCTGTACAGGATCCAGATTGATTAAGTTTAAGAGAGATGATTTATAGAGTAAGCGATATATTCTTTTTTATCGCAGGCGTGCAAAAGAGAGATT
Organism: Ctena decussata; assembly: GCA_963989385.1. Classification (NCBI taxonomy): domain Eukaryota; kingdom Metazoa; phylum Mollusca; class Bivalvia; order Lucinida; family Lucinidae; genus Ctena; species Ctena decussata. The sequence continues at coordinate 23,318,178 of OZ022510.1, read as the reverse complement.
TGTCGGGCTAAATGCCATGAAGCATTTTCAGAATTCGTGTATCCTACTTTATCGACTTTATGAAGTACAAGAGTGCACTGTACTTGCAGTATATTCGGGCGGAATCTGTGTCTCGTCTGTTATATATTTCTATAATATCTCCCTCTCCTTGGGAGACGGCTAACTGTAGACTGAGATACTGTCTCAAAGTGCCGTTTAAACCCAAATTACCTACATGTACCAGCAATCGAAGGCGTCAACCATAATCATAATCAGGTATGAGTGTGTGCGTGAATTAGTCAAGTGAATGTTCATGTATATACATGGTGGTGTATGTTTGTTCATGGTATACATATGTGCGGACATTGTGTGAGTGAGTGCATGTGCCTTCATATCATGTACATGTATGTCTCAGCAGGCACACAACGTTGAATCATCACTGGATTCAACGTTGAGTCCACGTCATGACGTAGAATCAACTTTGATTAAATATTGATTCAACGTAGTGTGCCCAGTTGGGTGTTCTGTTCAATGTACATCTGATATATTTTTGGTGACGTAAAGGTGCGAAAACAAAATTTAATGTCCATAACCATCAGCAACCCATCTTTTATGAAGCCACGCAGACATCTCCAATGAAAAAACTCGCATTTTAATCTAGGATTTAGTCTTGTTAATGCCGATTTCAAGTCGCATTTAAATCACCATTCGTGAATTAAATCAGGAATTATCCCAGCAATCATAATGTAAAAAATCGAGATTTTAAAGCGATTTTAAAGGACCTTAGTGTTTTCACCAGACGAATCGAATGACACACTGGTGTGATTTTGCGTATAGATTCTTCTGTTTGGAGTTCGTTTGGCTCAAAACAAATCCAAGTATAGAATGACAAATCTTAATACATGTCTACACACAAAAACATCCGCGAATAAAACGGAAAAAAATATAAGTAGTTGTTCTAATTCTCATAAGGATGTTGGCCACTCAGTTTCCCTCAGTAGCCCGTACCGTCTGGCACCAAGTCTATTATATATTCTTATTTCACTTTATGAGCCCCAACACGAGAAAACGATTAAAGTGGCATGTGCACCAGCGAAGACTCAGATCAGCCTGGGCATCCGTCCAGTTTGATCAGAGTCTTCGCTGTCCGCATGGAGCTTGCGTAGACCGCTGTCCGCATGGAGCTTGCCTAGACCCGTAGCTAGTAGATACCCTTTGAGCGTACAGCGAAGGCTCTGATCAGACTGGGCGCACATGCTACTTTGTTGGTTTTATCGTGTCGCGGCTCAATTATAATGCTATATTATATCCTGAGGGAAATATACCTAATCCTTTCCTTTAAGTGTATTGCATGGCTTCGTGTATTCCATCATATTTTCAAAGGGAAATAACTTTTGTGACTTCTCGTTTGCTTTCCTGGACAGAAAAAAAAACTTTTGTAAAGGGGTCGTCTATGCAAGAAAAATTCCTTTGATAGTTGACCCATTGAGAAGGAAAGTAATAGAGAATTAAGTAGAGTTGCTTCCACTGAAGGTATACCATTTCACCCTAAGGAAATGTACGTATATGTTAATGTAGACATTTGCATACACGTCATGTAATAACTGGGCGATTTAGCTCCTATAGTGGTAAGATGTATTCTTTAGCTGTTAGCTACAGATTCCTTCAACAACAGCCGGGCCGGGTAGCGCATTCGGTAGGGCACCTGACTCGTAAGTCAGAGGTCCTGGGTTCGAATCCCGGTCTGGCCACATACTTTCGTTTCTCCTTCCGCTGATTCAAGAAGGGCAGTTGTCAGTTACTGGCGAAAGTATGTGCACTTATTACTGGTTAACCGCTTAGGAGGTCTAAGCCTGTCCAGGAATAGTGTGGTTAGGTTAACTGACCGTCCCGACATGACCTTAGTTGTTTACCGTGGACGTTAAGCATCAAATCAACCAACCAACCTTCAACAACATGCTCTATAGATTTCAATAAGTACTTAAATGATCCCCAAAGGCCATCAGTCAGTTTGAAATCAACAAATTTTAAATCAAGTATGTTGTAGTTCTCTGCAGACTGAAGTGCTGGCAGATCCGAATCGGCTTTAATGAGACAATTATTTGGTCAGTATCTAACTTTGGCCCAGTTTTCCAACTATATGGTCACCATGCATTTCAAAGGTTCTTTTGTTCCCTTTAATTTCTTCATGAGAATCTTTCAAATCTAAATATGTGGCAATGTTGTCATGTGATATTCAAAGCATCCTTCTCATTTATGCTCTTGTTCCATGGCGGCTTGTGTTACTTCCATAGATGGTTGATGTGACAAGCAAAGGCTCTGATCAGACTGCACGTATGTCATATTGCTGGAAATCACATGACATGGCTCAAATATTGTTAAATCAAGACTGTTTCACACGTGATATACTCATATACTTAGTAATGAGATTGAATTGAGACATCACACTTGGAGGATTTAATAGTTGCTTTCTCTAACCGAGTTCTTCAACAAACTGTCTGATACTGATTTAAAGCTTGACAGCCAACTAAATTAAGCCTATATACATGTATCTATACCCAGTTTGAGAGCAGCGCTCAAGAGTGTAGGCAAGATTTAAGACTGATAGTCGTATTTTACTAGCATTTTATATGACATACATCTACATTTTAATCAGAACGTCTGTTCATTGTAGTTACATATGTCAACATACAATATAATCCGATTAATCAAATAAACGCAACAGAATTGGGTTATCAACTACTGAAGATACAGCCCACCCAAGACAAGGCACAAAGAGGGAATTGAAGTGTGTTCTGATACAATGTCAATAACAGAGGAGCCGTCACAGAAGATGCTTCAGAGTGGTCTACAAAAGACTTCACTGAACAATTCTAACTGAGCCCTGTTCCAATGGAGTTTAGTCTAATACAGTTTACGTTCTGGCTTCGAGCAAAAGATTCGAGTTCATCCATTTTTCGTAGTTTTATCAGCAGTCAAATTACGAACGTATATGCATTGGAATGACTTTTTTGGACCAACTCTATTTTGTTTACCGCTATATAGTTTCGCCATACGTAAAATACAAAGGGAAGTAATCTGATTTTTTTTCCATTTAAAGATGAAGATAATTGACACGAATCTCGGTCTCAACGCGACAGAGTACAGATTCAGGCGAATGTGTACTTTTTCTGGGAAAGCAAATTCAGGCAAAGTAAATTCAGGGAAGGTAAATTCAAGGAAAGCAAATTCTGTCATATATTCGTTTTTGCCGCTTTTTCTCAAGGGGGAATCTACTCGTACCGGAACAATGGCTCCCCATGAGCAGATTTGCATTTAAAAGTAGTTTAGAGGGGCTTCATCGTGCAGGGAAGCAACCAGGCCCCGAGGTTATAAAACGTTTGCCATGCTCATGTCAGTTGAGCATGAAATTTTATCTGAAATAGCAAAGTGTTGATACGTACAGTTCTTTTCCTGCGCAGTTTTAGTTGCGCATGAAACTTTCTCTGCTGATAAATATGAAAAAGCCAATTAATGTTGGCATTTTCATATTTAGCGGCAGAGACAATAGTCATTTTCATGTTTATCAGCAGAGAAAATTTCATGCTCATTTTTATAAGCTTGAGGCCAGGAGTAGCAAATGTTTCTAATCGTAAAAATGGTGGTCAAACATAGAGTTATACCCATACACTTAATATAAACACCAGCGAGCTTGTTTCTGCCATTCAAATGCGAGTCTTCTAATGTAGTTCCTTATTATTAGACAACGTTTTTCTTTATTCCAAAGGTGCTTTTTGGCTTCCTTTATACTGCTCATGTTCTACCTTTCTGTGTCTTTTGAATATTATATATTTTAGGAGAATGGATACCCGTTCAGGAGAAAAAAACTCCGCTGTTTTATTTATGTCTATCTTCTTAGGTTGGTACTTCTCTTAAAGGAGTCATGAGTATCATAAAATTCTTTCCGTCAAGAGTAAAACACTTTTTCGAAGGGTTTGTTTTCCTTTAGAGGGAGCAAACAGTAAGTCATAAAATGAGCCGCGACATGAGAAAACCAACAATGTGGTTGTGCGCCCAGCGCAGACTCAGATCAGCCTGGGCATCCGCCCAGTCTGATCAGAGTATTCGCTGCCCGCATGGAGATAGCTTAGACCCTTAGCTACCCTTTAAGCCCTTAGCAAAGAGTCTGGTCGGACTTGGCGGTTGCCCAGGCTGATCTGAAGCTGCACTGGGCGCACAACCACATTGTTGGTTTTGTCGTGTCGCGGCTCAAATATGTTTTCCTTTACACAAATGGCAGAAAAAGCATAGAGGTGTACACATGCCTTACACACAAAGATTGCTCAGTTTATTTGGCCATATCCATGTTATTTTTATTTTGTATTTGAGAGATATGTATTGTTTTTTGGTGTCGACATCATGGGCGGACTCAGCTTTAGTCAATTTTCTGGTTCACGTGTAGCTCTGAACAGTAACAGTGTGCTGTCAGGCAAGACACTGCGTTCCGCGAAATTGCTGTTTCTATTAAAAGGATCTGGTAGTTAAATCTCAGCTATTTCTGGAAAGAGTAAAGCAATGTTTATAAAACCGCTTAGAACCCTATTAAAATATATGACAGGAACGTTTTGTTGCTTTTTATAATAAAACAGACTGCGTTAAACCGTTGATCGTTTCAACACAAATTCAGCCTTATGACTTACTGTGTATAGGAATATTTGCAGTTTTTACCAACATTTTGGCGAAGGGAGCAGCTGTCGTGCCTTCATAATTGCCTCCCTGGACGAAAAAAAACCTTCAAGAAGGGGTCTACTCTTAAAGGAAAGAATTTGCTCCTACAGGAGCAAATTCAATCCTTTTAGAGTTGACCCCTAATTGAAATGGAAGCAAAAATAAAAATTGTAGTTGTTTTCTCTGAAAGTGTACCGATTTTAATACCATAAAACTGTTTCTCCAAAAAAAAGAAACTTAAATTTACACGAGAGACTCCAATTTTATCCCACGTGAACATATGAGCCGCGACATGAGAAAACCAACAATGTGGTTGTGCGCACAGTGCAGACTCAGATCAGCCTGGGCATCCGCCCAGTCTGATCAGAGCCTTCGCTAAGTGCTCAAAGGGTAGCTGAGGGTCTAAGCTGCTTTCATGCGGACGGCGAAGACTCTGATCAGACTGGGCGGATGCCCAGGCTGATCTGAGTCTGCGCTGGCCGCACATCCACATTGTTGGTTTTGTCGTGTCGCGGCTCATATGTTGTTCACTTTTTCTTTTGTTTTGGTTTTTTAATTATTCCCATAAATCTTTAAAGAACGTTTAAAATTAACTGTAATCGTATGTGTTCAGTATTTCAAAACACAATTTTCCAATTCCGCACTTATCAGAACTGCATGATTGGCATTTGAAATTACAAAATTGGAAAGTTCAGTATTGAAATACTTGTAGTTTGTGTGACAAGGTTTCATTATTCTACATACGGTAAGAAAACATGTGAGAAGCCATAGCTGTATAGAGTTCAGTTATATTGCTGTGTACTTTTCTGTAACTTCAGTACAAAAATATCACAAAGGTATTTTCAGATTCTTTCTACTTTCTTTCTTACTCAGGCAGGCAGTTTTTGACAGAATTTTTACTCCAACTGGCTGGTTCTTTGAAGTGTAGCAGAAACTGTTAGTTGATTTATTACAGTCATTAGGTCGCTTGCAGTTTAGACAGCTGGTGTTAATTTCTCAGACCCTGAACCTGTTGAGAAAAAACTGCCTAATATTACTTGTTAGCATTAAAGACTTAGACCTGCCTGTCTATCATGTATAGTACTTAATTTGCTTTTTTATTTGCAAAATATTATTGACAATATCTATAAATTATTTATGAAAATGATGCTACACCATCTATATATTGCTTGCTTGCATTTACAGCCATTCTGCAAGGATAATGATATATGAATAAGACAAAATCATGCAACTTAATTTATTAAAAAAAAAGTTTTTGTGCCCCCGTGATGACAGTCAGGTTGCATTAAGATTTGCTTCTGTCTATCTGCTGTCCGTCTGTCTGTGTATCATGGTATAGACATTGTGTAATCAACTCTTCCGACAGTTGAAATGGATCTTTTTTTAAACTTTGCATACATATTGTAGACCTATAAAAAGTGTGCACGTGAGTTTTTGAGGGAGTCAGAATTAGTTTTGACAGAATTACAGCTGTTTGAACTTAGTCAAGGTAATTTTTTGCACTGTAGGGTATTGAGCTTGTGTAATAAACTCATTCTACAGTTAGGTTTTAGCTCACCTGGCCCGAAGGGCCATAGTGAGCTATTGTCATACCAATGAGTCCAGCGTGCGTCGTCCCGTGCGACGTCCGTCAACACCTAAAAACAAATATTCAAACATTTTTTTCTGTAAAACTATTGGTCCCATGGATCTCAAATTTCACATGGAGCATGTCCTGACTCCAAGGTTTCAGAACAATGTGAAAATTAAAAAATCTTATGTCAGAATTGTCCTTTCATGAAGCATTTTCGATTTTTTGCATTTTGGCATTTCAAGATGGCCACCATCTGCCGTTACTAAAAAAGCACAAAACATGAAAATGACAATGTTTCAGTAACCGCTGAATGGATTTTGATGAAATTTGTGGCAAAATGATTCTTGCATTAAGGTGTTTCAAAAATTAACAAATATAGACCCCATCAAGTTGGCCTTTGATACTAATCGTAGCAAAATATCGAAATGAGAAGATCTCAGTGGAACTGAACCAATTTTGTATCAGAATGGTCCCGTGGCAAAATAACAATGCAGGTGAGCGATATCAGGCCCATTTGGGCCTCTTGTTAATGGCGCTTTTTCTTGCCCCACAGTTTTTAATTGATCTTTTTCAAAGTTTGCATACATATTGCAGACATATTAAAATGTGCATATAGGCTTTTGATGAGGCCACAATTAATTTTTACAGAATTATGGCCTTTTGAACTTAGTCATTTTAGGCAAATTTTTGCACTGTAGGGTATGGAGTTTATTAAATTGACTCGTGCGACAGTTTTCAATGGATTTTGCCCAAACTTTGCATACATCTTGTAGACATATTTGTTTTCTCCTTCACCGTCTATAAAGGCAAACCTCGCAATGTGTCAAGCAGAAATTTATCCTCCACCAGTATATTCTCATCCGATGCTAATGTAATGTAGATTTCCAGTGAAATTAAAATCTATATTTTTACTATTAAAACATGAAAAGGTAACTTTTATTTTTCACTGTGAAATGAAAATAAGATTTTGTAATTTCTGGGCTTATAATCTCTCCAAAGATGTTTCACCTTCTTTTTCGAAAACAATAAATCATAGTTGCCAGAAATTAACATAAACTCTTTAATGATCAGCTACCATACCGCTGATGTCATCTATTGCGATGATATCACATTATTTCTGCATGCCATGTCAGACAGACTGAGAAGGTTATAGCTGTTTTTTTTTTTTTAACTTTTCTTGATTCGATCTGGGAGAAGGATTTTTTTACCATATACCCGCATGGCGGCCATCTTGGTCATGGAAACAGGACTAAATATATAACCGTCCTTTCCTCTTTTGTCTGAAGACTGCCAATGAAAGTTAATTGAAATTGGTCCAGGAGTTTCAGTGGAGGAGTCATTTGAAAATGTTCACAGAAGATGGGCGAGTGATGTTTGGCCAGGGTTCCGAAATGACCCTGACCTCTAGAATTCATAGGGATTGAAGTCAACTGCATTTTTAGCTCGCCTGAACAAAGTTCAGGAAGAGCTATTATACTACCCCCGGGGTCGGCGTAAGCAAAATGTTAAAGTTTTACCTTAAAGTTTTTTAAGGTGATGGGCAAGGCGCTGTCAGGCAAGCTATCATGTCCCACTGACAGGTCTTGTTCCATATCACAGTAGCGACAGAAAAAAAGCACTTTTCAGTGTTTTTTTTTTTTTTTTAGCCTAAGGGACCAGCTTAGACCTTGCCATAAAACAAGGTAAATCCGGTGTCATCATGTATATAATTAGAGTCCCAAATGCTACATACAAAATTTGAAGGCAATTGGCCCAATGTTTCCGGAGAAGAAGATCTTTTAAAAAGGATTTTGCCATATATATCGGCATGGTGGAAATCTTGGTCATGTGACCTAGACCAAATATATGAACTTTGTTTCCCCCTTTGCCTGAAGGAGGCCTTGTCTCTACGTGCCTTATAATAAGATTGTTTTCTGTTGTAAATATTCATCATTATGTTAAAACACCCATGCAAAGTTGGACACTATTTACGACCCTTCAATGGCAAATGTGAAAAAAAAAATGTAATATTTTCCTTATCTAAGGTCCAAATGTAGATTTTTGGGACTCGCTAGAACCGGTTCATTCAGGTGGTTCTAAATAGTTACAAAAAAAGAAACTATGTTTGAAGGATAAATGAGAAAATCAAGGCATACGCCTGTTAAAGGCCCCATTGCTCTATCAGTATGAAAAATTTTATTATAAGGTATCGATGCAAGTTTTTTCACTAAAGTTTCGTCATTGTAAATGACAGTGATAATCAATCTTTAAACAAACAAAACATCCTTGATTTTCACATAAAAGAAAGCTTAAAAACTTATTTGGATAATTTTAGTTGGCGACTAAAATGACCTACTTTCGATTTCATTAAAAAGCTGAATAAAAATACAATGTACAGGCTTGGAGCCCCAATCACTATCACGCCTATTTTATATACCAATGCTGGACGGGAAACAAGAACAGGAAATTGTATTTTCTGGAGCGATTTATTTTTTAAAACTTGTTTTCTGTATTTTTTTGCCAGTTATATGACTCAGTATATGTACATCAACCCACATTTTATTAACAAACGTGAAGGTTGAACCGCTTTTTACAATGATTTGAAATTAGACGTTTTTACCATTAATAGGACTATGGAGACCTTAACCACACTTTTCTTTTGCAAAGCCATGACATTCTCTAAACACAGTAAATATTAAGAACAGTAATAATTAATCTATCCAAGAAGGTCATTTTTAATATTGAAGTCATTAAATATTATGAAACACAAATTACATGTTTTCCATCCTTGTTGTTAGAACTGTGGAAAGTAGCACAGAGCAGACACTTTTGTTTCATTAGAGTAGCATTTGGTGGTAATTAAGACCTGAGCACAGGCAGCAAGCAGGCATAAATAAATAAATGGCAAGATAACATTTCATGGTGAATGATTTAATTGGATTTCATGATGGGTAATGACCTGCAGAAAAACTGACATTTCTCCTTGAAATCTGGCAAAATCTTTAGGACTGTAATTTTATTTTCATTTTTTCTTTCTTTTTGTTCCTATTCCTTTCTTTCTCTTTTTTTTTGCTTTGTCTTGAGAAAAAAATACTCTATAAATATTTCTATGAATACCACGTGTCACAGTTGTTTTTTTTTTTTTGACTCGATGACTCGATTTCGAAAGCAAACGCTTTAACCCTCACTATAAGGAGCCTCTACTTCACTTCATGTGCGATCATGTACTAAAGATAGTTTTCGACTGTCACAGTATTTCAGTCATATCCAGCCGAAGAGGCCTCGGTTTTCAATATCTCCCTGGGGACCTTGCAAACGTTAGTTCATTGGCAAAAATGTTTGATCGCTAAATTTGTATAAATTCAACTAAAATGTTACAAAAATAACGAAATGTTGGCGCACTATTTTTCGGCCTCACCGAAATTACCCTGCCGATTCCTACCCCAACTATGCATGTCTATAAAAATCATCGATTCAGGCCATGGTCAGCTACCGTGAATTTTTGTCCAACCGTTCGCAGCATTTCACAATCATGTTTATCAAAGTTTCCACTCGATGTCGTCTGCAGTTTCATTTTTACAATATACAAAGGACCTGGTATGATAAGGGCCGTTTTTGGCCCCCATTCAGGTTCTCTTAAAAATGCATGGTTTTTATTGCTTATCATTTGTGGTTATGGGAACAAGCAGAAATAATATGTTTCGTGTTTGTTAATTCTCAGAATAACATGATTTCTGACATGCCTACGTTGTTTCAACAAAATGAAGGAAATTGCGAGAAAATTTGAGTTTAATACATATTCCTTTAAAGAAATAAGTCATTTACAATAACTTTTGAAAGCTCTTAACAACAGGCTTTTGATAAAATGATTATATGTAAAATTGCACTGTTAATAACCTGTGCACTGCACAAGGCCTGTCAAGGTACCCCACCCACTCAAGTTTGCAAGTCCAGAGACGCTAACCAAAAAATTCCAACAGATCAAAATAAAATGTATACCAGATTATTCCTTGTGTTCTAACTAAGAAAATGAATACCCACAACATATGTTTATTTTGTCTATGAGCGGAGCTATGGGCGTTTTTATGTTGAGAACGCTGGGAAAATGTTCCAAACGCTGCCAGTTTGGTAACAAAAAGTTAAAAATAAACATTGAGCCCGGTCTCCAGCACATTTAATATTTTCATTGCATGTAAATATATTAAAATTTTATTTGTACACAAAATATTAAATGTGCTGGAGGCCGGGCTCATATATTTTGAAAGCCACAAAGGCTACCAAATAAATCATTTTCATCAGAATCGGCTGGGGGTATAGGTATGTTCAGTACAAATATCACAAATATTTTGTGCAAGAACTGGTTAATTTTGTGTTTGCTGTTACATTTAAGGTTTGAACTTTCATATGAATACATTTTTATTATGGAAATAAGACTTTTGAAAAATGAGTTTTCTGGGGGCCAAATATGGGCCTTATCATACCAGGTCCTTTGCATAACTCTTCCGTTAAAGTCTTTAATCGATATCTTCAACTGCAGTCTTGCCGCTCCTTTCTGTACTGACGGAGTATTGCCCTGCAATTTGCATACGAAAAGTCGCTAAGATGGTCATTATCGGCGCGTAAAAACCCATGTTAATACATGGTTTTATCTTCGTTAAAACATGCCTACTAAGAGCGTGTGACACCAATATTTATGCAAAAATAATCGTTAAGGGAATATCGAAAACTTTATACAAAGTATTTTCGAACGACCCTTCACCTAGATTTTAGTATAATTACATCTAGTACGAGTATGTAAATATTTGAATTAGGAGGTGTCTGATCAGGGTCAACAGTGTTTGCATAAGACAAATGTGCATTTCTCCTTCAAATAAAATAGATAGGCAGGTGTTCGGCAGGGCTCTGTCTTAGGACCACTTCTGTTCCTTGTGTATATTAATGACATTGTTGAAGATATACACTCTACTATAAGGCTCTTTGCTGATGATACAAGTCTTTATATAATTGTAGAAGATCCCTTGCAAGCAGCCGACCAACTTAACATTGATCTAGCCAAGATACACTTATGGGCAACTAAATGGCTCGTCTTTTTTAACCTTTCACATCAGAATCAATAATATTCTCTAGAAAACAGGCAAAAACCTTACCATCCTCCTATTAATATGAATCAACAACAAATCAGTGAAGTAAATTCGCATAAACAATTAGGCCTTATCTTTCGAAAGATTGCACCTGGCATGGACACCTAGATTACATTAGGCCGAAGAAAAAACACAAGTTAATATTGTATTATAAGATTCAAAACGATCTTACGCCAGACTGTTTGTCTTCCATCTTACCACCTACTGTTGGTAGTACACCAACATATAATTTGCGTAATTTCTCGAACCTACAGACCATTCATGCCAGCTCACAGTTATAAGTCTTTTCTACCGTCAGTTACGCGTAGCTGGGTTGAACTGTCTGAAGATAAGAGAAATGCAACTTCAGTAGCAGTTTTAAAAACTGAACTTCAGTCTAATGTCAGATCCCCGCCATCCTTTTTCTTTGATGGCAAAACAACAGGACAGATACATCATGCACGACTGAAATTGAATTGCAGTTCATCAAAGACAGCATCTTTTCAAAACAAAATATTGTAGACAGTCCACTATGCGAATGTGGAGTTGTCAAGGATAATAAACATTTTCTTCTAGACTGCCACCGAAATTGGACTCTGCGAGTTGAACTTATCAATATCATTGATTTGTCTCCCAACACTAAATATCCTTCATCATGGTAGTTCCGAATTTACAGACTCTGATAATAACTAAATATTCTTACGCGGCACGACTTCATAATTAAATCCAAAGGATTTTGAGTTAAATATCTGAAACATCATTTCCAATATAAACTTGCATATGCTTTTAGTTTGAAAACCCGCCTGAGGCTGATGAAAACAAGTGACCTTGACTTACATATTTACAGGTATATAGGGAAACTTGAATACCCGAAACCTTAAAACTCCTTATTCTGTACAAAGCCAAAGAGATATACTGAATTCCATTGCCCGTGGAGCTCTATTTGGACTCATTGTAAAACCCTGATAACATTTTATTCTTTCTTTCTTTCTTTTTCATCTATCATATCAAAAATCAAAATGTGTGTAACCACACGTGGGAGCATCAATGCATTTTGTGAAGTCCCCGCATGTATGTATGGACATATAAACATAGATACCAAGACAATATATATGTTAAAATAGAAAAGTAAATTCAGTCGACAAACACGATATATACATGTAGTAATGTATTCCGTGTTTTTGTATTATTGAGGAATACAGATTCAAATAAGTCTCTTGATCTTTCTGGATCCCTTTTGTATAATATATGTATTTATTTCATAATGTCCATTGAGTGTTAGTTTTTTATACGAAAGAAATAAAGTTTAAACCAAATAAAATGGATAAGAAATGTAAAAATAAACTAAACTGACCCTCATTTATTGAAAACTGGACTCGTCAACGGACCTCTGACAATTGTAACGTAAATTTGCCTATAAAAGTGGTCAAAAATGAGCTTTCGGTATAGTCCAAAAGTTTCATTGAAATGTGTTTTTCTGAACTCCCTATAATTGGCACAAAAATTAATTTTTCGATTATACAGAATACAGACTTAGATTTTGGTGCAAAAAGCAGAATCTTATAATTGAATGTATGGAGAACTGGAAAAGTTTTATAAACTGTTTCCTCCCCGTGCTTCAGCAAGCCACTTTGCATGCATATGTGTACTGTCACGTTATATATGCGTGGCAAGCTTAGGCATGGGGGATGAGGGGGCGGGGTGAAAATAGTCTGCAGCTGAAAAACTGAAAAGTGGCTGGGGTAATTAGACCCACTGTATATAAAAATGAGGCGAACATTCTATTTTTTTTTCAAACAATTGCATACTATGCGCAACTGCAGTGGTTTACTTCGTTTTAAGCATAATTAGCAAATATGGAAAAGCAAAAAATAGATGTATATTGGATGACCGAAAATTTCACATGCATGTACCCCTCTTGCAAAAGTCAGTGAGAGTTAGAGTGCAGATGTAATAATTGCTCAAAATCACCATCAAAACCTCTTTATAATGCATATATCTACTTGTTAATACTAAAATCTTCACCATTGACTTCCCAAGACAGCTGCAGTAAGTTATCGAAAAATAGGCAAATTTGCATGGAAACTGTCAGAGGGCCTTTGTATGAATAGGATAGTACACTGGGCATAAATGGGTTAATGAACACAGGGTATAATCGATTCCGCCAATTTTCGCTTCCTGCAGAGACTGTACATCATATTTGGCTTCCGCCCAGACTGTCCGCGAACTCTTGCTTCCTGCAGAGACTACTGTCCTCGAGAAATGGCTTCCTGCCGAGACTGTCCGCGTGATTCTGCTTCCTGCCGAGAGCTTCGGCAGGAAGCAGAATCACACGGACAGTCTCTGCAGGAAGCCATTTATCATGTACAGAAGTCTCGGCAGGAAGCAAGAGTTCGCGGACAGTCTGGGCGGAAGCCAAATATGATGTACAGTCTCTGCAGGAAGCGAAAATTAGCGGAATCGATTATACCCTGTGATGAATGCCGGTAATTCTAAAAAGATTAAACCTATTCTATACAAATAAATACATGTAGTGAGAATATTCAACAATGGGCCCGGTCGAGATGTCCTTCATTTTCTAGTAAGATGTTTGTTCTTCTTGTCTGGAAAATCCTCTCCATTTGGTAAACAAGCTTTTCCATTGACTTGGGCGATGCTGCAATACATTGTAATATTGAATGTGCAAGTAATATACGAACGGTGCCACGTGAAAAATGCTCTAAGGTTTGGTGGCAACGGTAGATCTGATATTCTACAGCGTACCTTTGTTTATCTAAACTTGCAATTGTGTCGTGAATATTGCGGCATCGGAGCGACCTACTTACATTTGTATATTGGCTCAAGGTAAGGAAAGGGCCTGTATACCTCCAGCAGGTACGGAATGAGACATCTTTTTTTTATTTTTATGAATATTGTCTATTCTCTCTCCCGACTTGTGAGAATCAACCAATCAATCAAACAATCAATATGTGTGCTCGCAAAACGTAGCAAACAGGTATGGACCGGTTATTGTTTTGTACACAGGAACGGTGTTCTTGCCAAGCAAGCACAGTTCGACAAAACAAGAAACTGATATCAGTGCTGGTCGGGTTTGAACCCTCACGGATGCGGCGACAACATATTAAGTATATGATATTGGTGAACAGCGTTCCTCCGTGTGATATCTACGGACACTCGATACAGACATCGATATCCCATTTCTGAATAAAATTGCATGTTTTACAAAATACAGAGATGAATATCTAGTGCAAGCATATTTCTTAAGCTTCCCCTCCTCATATAAAACTCGCTCGTGGAATCATATAGCCCCGCTCGCGCAGCCATATCAGCCCGCTCTTTTTCTAAATCATGATTGCCGAAGACGCAAATGACTTTGAATTTGCGACCGGAACTACTGAGATAGGGGAAATGTGACCAATGTGCAACAAAACAGGAGATGGAAAAATTGTAGAGAAACTAAAACCCCAAGACGGGGCGAGAAATAAAATCTGACCGGAGAAAAATCTAAATCAGCCAGTTGGGAAATTCTTCTAAATTAAAATTGAGGTAACTTGTTACTTTTGATTTTTTTCTGTCCTTAGAAGAATTGCTTACTGTGAATTACAGTTTATTTTATTTTTTTTATTTCAAATTGTGTTTGAGAACGATTGCACAAAGACATCACGTCTAGAAAGTCAGTGCACATTTAATACATGTATCCTCTAAATTTTCAGAAATAACCGAGATTCTAACACAGTGCGCCTATAGAAGCAATGGAAAGTAACCGTGTTTTATTCTGCAACAATTCACTGTTTTGGAGCGCGTGAGTCTAATTGCTGACGTCACTGCAACTACTGACGTAATTTTGTGGCGTTTGGAGACGTTAGACGGTGTAACGTCTCTAATTCTTTCTAAATTCGCCATAAAAACGTACAGTTGTCTTAGATGCAGTTAAGAGTATTGGCGGGAGCATGAACGCGCTGGCAGGAAGGTTGGGAGACGGTTTGAATGAAAAGAATAGTTTTTCGGCTTACTTGAGTGTTAGAATCGAAATAGTTCAGCTCTAGCATTAAATTGTTGAGTAATAATTCACTGTTTGTCGGTCAGTTGTAAGTAGATATATCACTCGCGCTCCGCGCTCGTGATGTAATCTACTTTACAACTGACTTCCAAACAGTGAATTATTACTCAACAATTCACTGCTAGAGCTGATCTATTTGTTAAGCAACAGCCTAATACTATCACGTCCTATACTCACCTCCATAAGCCACATTCCTGATTTCGAACTAGGATTTTTATAGGCATATAAGACAAAACCTCCTAAGGCGGCCACCAGAACAACAACCACCACAACAACTATAATTACGCCGACTTTGCTGGAGGAATGAGCTGTAATATAGAGCATGGATAAATTACTTGCAATTTCACGTCTTTTAACAGTATTTCAGTCATATCAGGGCGCTGGGAGTGTGATGATGAAAGGTTGTGTTGAGTGGAACCACATTTACTGTTAGAACGATGTCCGCCTCCAGCGGCTCGCGAACCAACGACCGCTAGATCAGTAGGCCAGCGCTTTACCTACTGAGCTACCAGGGGTCCTGGAATTCTAAGGTCAATGCTGAGGTAATTTAAATATTACCGTAAGACTTCTTAAAATTGTGAGACCAAATAATTGCTGTAAAAGTCCTAAAACTGTAACAATTTGTGTTTTCAGTACGAAAATGCGACCAAAATTGCAAATGGAATGGAAAATTGTGTAAACGCTGACCAGAATGAACAATCTGGGCTAGGCTTGCACTGTTTGCTCAGACCTGTCTACACGTATCTCAATATTGGAATTTTTACGTTAGCGTATGAGCCGCGACATGAGAAAACCAACAAAGTGGCATGTGCGCAACGTGAAGACTCAAATCAGCCTGGGCATCCGCCCAGTCTGATGAGAGTCTTCGCTTTGCGCTAAAAAGGTAGCTAAGGGTCTAAACTACCTCCATGCCGACAGGAAAGACTCTCTGATCAGACTGGGCAGCTGCCCAGTCTGATCTGAGTCTTCGCGGGGGGGGGGGGGGGGGGGGGAACATGCCCCTTTGTTGGTTTTTGTCGTGTCGCGGCCAAGTATAGCTGGAGGGAATAAAACTGATTGGTGTCGTGTAAAAAGAGACCTTAAGTCAGCTGTGTTCTTTATAAACTCAAATAAGGCTGCGATTTTGCATATGCTTTATTTATTTATTAAACAATATTTAAGGAGGATGATACAATTAGCTGATGCCAACAAAACAAGAAATGTTACAGTGTGTAACAAATGCCCCCGAAGGCCCCTTTAACTGACCTTTGAGTCCTGGTTGCGACCTTGACCTTGAGTATGGAACCTGAGTCTTGCACATGACATACGTTCTCATTTGTTTTACTTTTCTGTAATGTAACTTTGGAAGTTTAAGAGGATTCATGGGGACTTAGTTCAACCACTGACAAAACTGTGTTGTGTCCTTGACATTGGGTACTGGAACCTAAATGTCACGCCTTACATAACTTATTATAATGCTTTACTTTTCTTTAAGTTACCATTTTATCATGCTTTACCTTTCAGTTAAATTTGATGAAATTGGCCTCAGCAGTTTTGAGCCATTTCAGAGACATGATTTAACCTCTGATCCCTGACTGTGACCCTGACCTTGGGCAACAAATGCATAATTTGTTTGTGAATCATCTCATTATTTTTTACCTTTTCATGAAATAAATGAAGTTTTAAGTAATTGAGGATAAATGAGCTGACCTTTGACCTCTGGCTATGACCTTGACCTTGGATGTGGAAACATGTCTTGTGAATGGCAAATCTTCTCAGTAGGCTTTATCTTTCTGTAAATGTTTGCTTTGGTACTTTTCTGAGTAATTGCCGAGACATGATTTGACCTCTGACCCCAGATTGTGACCTTGACCTTGGATTTGGGATCATAAATATTGTGTATAGCACACCTTCTCACTATGGTTTACCTTTCTGTGAAGTTTGATGAAAGTCGCTTCAGCAGGTTTCAAGTTATCGCAGAGGGAAGATTTGACCTTTGACCCCTGATTGTGACCTTGACCTTGAACGTGGTAACCTAAATCTTATGTGTGACACACCTTCTCATTATGCCTCATCTTTCTGTGAAGTTTCATTCAATTTGCTTCAGTAGTTTATAAGATATCTCTGAGACACGATTTTGAGACACAATTTGACCTCTGACCCAACTGTGGCCTTGACCTTAGGTGTAGGGACCTATGTCATGTGCGCGACACACCTTCTCATTATGTTTTATCTATTTGTGAAGTTTCATCAAATTTGCTTCAGTAGGTTTAAAGTTATCGCTGAGACACGATTTTGAGACACAATTTGACCTCTGACCAAATTGTGGCCTTGACCTTGGGCATAGTGACCTAAGTCTTCTGCGCGACACACCTTCACATTATGCTTTATCTATCTATGAAGTTTCATCAAATTTGCTTCAGTAGTTTTAAAGTTATATCTGAGACATGATTTGTAACGGACGAACGGCCGGAAAGACGGACGGACGGACGCATGAGGGTGTTGTTGTAGGTTGCACCCCAGACTTGGGGGTTATCTTTTATGGACAGAATCGTACAAAGTGCACTTGCGGGGTGATCACAGCTCACATGTGCCCTCTGTACACATGAACCCACAAATTTTGTCCAATTTGGACAAAACTTGTGAAAACAAATGATTTTAAATGACCCATCTACCCCTCATCATCACACAGAAGGTGTCAGAAAACTTCGACTAATGAGGTGCACCACAAAAGTCGAATTCACCCCACAAACGGGCTTTGTACTCACAGATAAGCCCACGAATACCCTCTCATGAGAGCGGACGGACTGATGGACGGACGGTGCGATTTTAATATGCCGACCGAAGTTCCTTTGGGGGCATAAAAAAAACTCTGGTAAGCCTGCGCGGGGTCTGTTCATTTAGGTCCCTATGTGTTGATCGGACATTAAAACCGGAATTCTGTCACTCAGTCACTGACCACCAAACTGAATCAAATTGTCTGAACAGTCAAACCTTCATGTTTGCAAACTTTCCGATCTAAACTTCTTTGACTAATTCAAGAACTGAAAATAATTACTAACTTGAGGGAATAAATACAGAACTTAAGTGCACATTTGGTTTTTGCTACATCAATGGAACTTCACCCTCAACAGCAGCCAAACCCATTGCCTTCTCATCGTACAATGATTGCCACTGCTGGCGAAGTAGTTTGCGTTATGTGAAACAGTTTTTTTTCTAACCTTTTCAACCTCAGTACTGGAACACATAGATCACAGTGCACTCGAAGCGGGTGCAGACTACCGAACTAGAAATATGATGCAGAAAAGTACCCTCAGCAGCCTATAATGGCCTTTTCTAACTGAGACCCATTTTACTCAAACCTTTTATACTTACATGTTCCTGGCGTGCTAGTCTGAGGGGATACTAGAGAACGAGTCTTGCTATTTAACCTCTCCTGAAATGAAATAAATCTGCACGATGGAAATTTGAGCCGCGACACGAGAAAACCAACAATGTGGTAGTGCGCCCAGCGCAGACTCAGATCAGCCTGGGCATCCGCCCAGTCTGATCAGAGTCTTCGCTGTTCGCATCAAGGTAGCTCAGTCCCTTAGCTACCCTTTAAGCACTTAGCGAAGAGTCTGACCAGACTGGGTGGATGTCCAGGCTGATCTGAGTCTGCGCAGGGCGCACAACCACATTGTTGGTTTTCTCGTGTCGCGGCTCATTTTAAACATTAAACGTCAAAAAAGCCTGCATATCTCGGCAGTCAGGCCAGCGTTTTCCCTGTTCACTCACATTATTTTTCGGTTGATAGAAACTTTTGAGATCTCCAAATCGAAGTTCATCCCAAACTACTGATATGTCAACGTAAATTTTCTGGCCCCAGTAGGTACCAGAAATAACAGGGGTTGAAATGTAAAGAAAATAGGAAATGTATCCTCAGTTTATTTTTTTTTTAAAAGAGGGTACTTTGAGCAATCAATGTTTGAGATAACGTGAGTTAAACTGCATAATCATCTGAAAACGACTGCGAAGTACCGCCTCATACCATCAAGATTCTAAATATTGGGGCACCTTAAATAAATACTGAAGTTGTCCTGAAACGTTTTGCAATGTAGTAAATGTTAACAAAAGATGCAACTAAAATGACCAACTGTCGACCGGTCTGATCTGCATCAGACTTCTACATGTAAGTCCAAATTCTTAGTTTTTGTTTAACGGTAGGCTGATCTGAAGTTTTCAGCTCCCTTTTCAAATATATGTCATTATATGGTTCAAGACCGTCAACAGAACCATTTTAAGGCTGAAGAGCTATCGCTCGCGGATCTTTGAATGGTCCAAGCATGATCGCTGTGAAGATAAGAAAATCTAAATATTGGGAGCGATAGGTCCTGGCAATGAGTGCTGAGCCCGGTCAGTGGAGCAGATTGATCAAGGTCTTCACTGTTTACCATTCAAGCAGCACCTCTTGTACATGTACGCATTTACTGCATTGTAAAACCTAACCTTACCAGTTCTAGGACAATAACAGTATTTATTTTCTGTGTCCCAATTTCTAACAAAGCATTTCCTTTACAGCTCAATTGTCACAGGGTATAATCGATTCCGCCAATTTTCGCTTCCTGCAGAGACTGTACATCATATCTGGCTTCCGCCGAGACTGTCCGCGAACTCTTGCTTCCAGCCGAGTTTTCTGTACATGATAAATGGCTTCCTGCCGAGACTGTCCGCGTGATTCTGCTTCCTGCCGAGGCTCTCGACAGGAAGCAGTCACGCGGACAGTCTCAATGGCTTCCTGCCGAGACTGTCCGCGTGATTCTGCTTCCTGCCGAGGCTCTCGGCAGGAAGCAGAGTCACGCGGACAGTCTCGGCAGGAAGCCATTTCTCGAGGACAGTAGTCTCTGCAGGAAGCAAGAGTTCGCGGACAGTCTCGGCGGAAGCCAGATATGATGTAGAGTCTCTGCAGGAAGCGAAAATTGGCGGAATCGTTTATACCCTGTGATTGTGCGCCTTAACAATAGGCTGCTGACGACGGAATCGTTAAAATCGTCATAGTACTCAAAATGAAAAAGGGTCTAATTTCAAGACTTGTTATATGATGAAAAACGGTTCCATCTTCACGTTTTGTGATAATCGCTTGTAATTCTAACCCTTTTTCATTTAGCTTTCGAAAATCTTTGACGTGCCTAGCAAATTTTGTCGCACACGACTAGACGGAACCCGCGACTATTTTGATAATTTAGACTTTCGTAATGACCCTAAAATTTCGGACACCCGAGAGTTGTACACCTATTGTTTGAAAATTCTTAGAAAGTGGATTTTACACACATCAATGCATCCAAATGATGATTAGTGAATGGAAAAAGGCTGTAGACCCTGATCAAACTGCTCCTTCAGGAGCATTTTGATCTGTGCATACAACGTTTTGCTCAGACCTGTCTGTCTGAGTATTTAGGGTCATCACGTCGTAGGTTCTTCATATCAAATTATCATTCGGATGATTCGGCTTTCTCCACCATGAGCGGCTAAATCATAGCGGAGAAAGCCGGAGCATCATGCATCATATCATGGGTGACTGACCTCTTTTAGACATCCTGTGTCTTTCCATTCTTTTGTATATCTGTCCAATCCATCGTAACATCTCTGCGTTACATTGCACCACGTACAGTCAAAGTCTAGATCGCTCAATATACAGTCAAGCATGTCTTTAATACCGTCACAGGCTATAAATATGTTAAAAAACTATAAATAAGTCAAAACATGAAACCAGACAGACAGACAGATAGACAGAGAGAGAGATACAGAAAGGGAAGAGGAAGAGACAAAGAGACAGATCGACAGAGAGAGAGCGACAGAGAGAGAGAGAGAGAGAGAGAGAGAGAGAGAGAGAGAGAGAGAGAGAGAGAGAGAGAGAGAGAGAGAAGAAACAACCTTTTTACTATTTCTTTTGTATTTTCCCAGGATGCATAAATTGATCATGCGAACAGATAAAAGTCTGCAAATAGCAGACACGGCGCCATTGATCTGCCATGGATCCCGGTTCCGCTGAGCCTCTTCGAAGACCAAGGTGCCCCGGTAGCTCAGTGGGTTAAACGCTGGCTTAATGATATAGCGGACCAGGTTCAAGCCCCGCCTGAGGCGAGAATTTTTCCTATCGTAAACGGGGCTCCATTGGACACATCCTTTCATTATCATCGTTCCATCGTCCTGATATGACTGAAGTACTGTTGAAAAAGACGTAAAATCGCAAGTCATCCATCCATCCATCTTCGAAGAATTAAAAGATTACAATAAAGAAGATTCTGAAATAGGTGGATGCAAAGGCTGGGTCTCTCCTGTTCTTACAAATGAGCCGCGACACGAGAAAACCAACAATGTGGTTGTGCGCCCAGCTAAGACTCAGATCAGTCTGGGCATTCGCTAAGTCTGATCAGAGTCTTCGCTAAGGACTTAAAGGTTAGCTAAGGGTCTAAGCTACCTTCATGCGGACAGCGCAGACTCTGATCAGACTGGGCGGATGCCCAGGCTGATCTGAGTCTGCGCTGGCCGCACAACCACATTGTTGGTTTTCTCGTGTCGTGGCTCAAATCATTAGACACCTTTTTACACGTAGCCAGTCTTATATTAACCGTGACACGAGAAAACCAAACAAGTGGTTGTGTGCCCAGCGCAGACTCGGATCAGCCTGGGAATCTGCCTACTCTAATCAGACTCTTCGCTAAGCGCTTAAAGGGTAGCTTTGGGTCTAAGCTACCTCCATGGGGACAGCGGAGACTCTGATCAGACTGGGCGAATGCCCAGGCTGATCTGAGTCTTCGCTGGGCGCCCATGCCACTCTGTTGGTTTTGTCGTGTCACGGCTCATTTATATATTTTATGTTCAAGTAAGAACAGTAAATGTTTTGCAAAGGGAAGTAAATGACATGCCTCTTTTAGCAATTACAGGCTCATCGCTTAACCTATCTATGCCTAGTGCCCTAGGGGACTGTTGTATGCTTATGAACTGGTTTGGTCTATTTATCATATAAGGGGTATCTGGTTATTTATATTTTTATAAATTTTGGGGTATCCGTTTAATGACAAATTTCATCATTTTGTTAGAAATGCTTTAAGATTTATGCAAACAGTGTAGACCCTGATCAGACGCCTAATGTTGCGTCGTCTGATCTCGGTCTGTACGGCTTGCCTATATCCTTTTTAACGCTAGGCATTAATATGTTTTTCTTTTCTTTTTTTTTCAATTTTTCATTTGCTACTCTAACGGCTATGTCAGTACATTTTGTCGGCCTTACATAAAGCGTCAAATAGGGCAGCCAACTTACAGACCTCCAAGTCGTTAGGCAATATTTTATTCTAGAAAATGCAGCTGCAAAACGGAATAACATCAGGACACGGAGTATGAGGCATAAGCCAATCATTTAGTGTACTTACTTGGCAATGGCTTGAAGATAACGACGGTACCATTGTTAATATCCAGAGGAAATATTTGTACTGGATCATAATATGCCAGAATCTCTATTCCTGTTAAAGACAAAATAAAAGTAAGCATACAAGAGCGTTGGGAGAGGCCTATGTCAGAATGACTATTCAGGATACACCCCTTTGTCAGAATGACTATTCTGGATACACCCCTTTGTCAGAATGACTATTCTGGATACACCCCTTTGTCAGAATGACTATTCAGGATACACCCCTTTGTCAGAATGACTATTCTGGATACACCCCTTTGTCAGAATGACTATTCTGGAAGACCCATGTCAGAATGATTATTTTGGATAGGCCTATGTCAGAATGACTATTCTGGATACACCCCTTTGTCAGAATGACTATTCTGGATACACCCCTTTGTCAGAATGACTATTCTGGATACACCCCTTTGTCAGAATGACTATTCAGGATACACCCCTTTGTCAGAATGACTATTCTGGATACACCCCTTTGTCAGAATGACTATTCTGGATACACCCCTTTGTCAGAATGACTATTCAGGATACACCCCTTTGTCAGAATGACTATTCTGGATACACCCCTTTGTCAGAATGACTATTCAGGATACACCCCTTTGTCAGAATGACTATTCTGGATACACCCCTTTGTCAGAATGACTATTCTGGAAGACCCATGTCAGAATGATTATTTTGGATAGGCCTATGTCAGAATGATTATTTCCGATAGGCCTATGTCAGAATGGCTATTCTGGAAAGGCCCATGTCAGAATGGCTATTCTGGAAAGGCTCATGTCAGAGTGACTATTCTGGATAGACCAATTTCAGAATGATTATTTTGGACAGGCCTAAGTCAGAATGACTATTCTGGATAGAGTCTACGTCAGAATGACTACTTTGGAAAGGCCCATCTGAGAATGATTATTTTGGATAGGCCTATGTCAGAATGATTATTCTGGATAAGCCTTTGTCAGAATGACTATTTTGGATAGGCCGATATCAGAATGATTATTTTGGATAGGCCTATGACACAATAGTTATTTTGGATAAGCGTATGTCAGAATGACTTTTCTGGATAGGCCTATGCCAGAATGACTATTTTGCACAGGCCTTAGTCAGAGTGACTTCTTTGGATAGGCCTGTGTCAGAATGGCTATTCTGGAAAGGCCTTAATCAAAATGACTATTCTGAATAGGCCTATGTCAGAATGACTATTTTGGATATGCTTGTGTGAAAATAATTATTATGGATAGGCGTATGTCAAAATGATCATTCTGGTTTTTTTCTAAGTCAAAATTATTATAACAATTCTAGATACATGTAGGCCTATGTCAGAATGACTATTTTGGATTAGGCGTTTTAGAATGACTATCTATGATACTCAGACCCTGGTCTGATGTGCTTGAGGTGAATGAGTTCATAGTCAGGGGAAGCAAATATTTCAGCTTACATTTGACCCTTTTTCTTAGTAGCAATCAACTCTTAAAGGAAAGAATTTGCTCTTCTAGGAGCAAATTCTTTCCTTAAAGAGTAGATCCCTTTCCGGAAGAATTTCGTTGTCCACGGAAGAAAACAGAAAATCATACATTGTAAATTTGTCTCCCTTTAGAATAATTGTGAAAAACATGGAGGCGTCTCTATGCACCTTAGCCATGTAGCCAGTTACATGTATCTTTAAAAGCGTAAATTGATTGTCAAAATGTTCTTGGCCAATGTCGAGGATGGAGGTTTCAGTACGAATATGTTGCCGCTAGGGGTAATGGTGCAATTCCACGCTTCCAGCCATTTTTGCATAGACGAACATTGTTGTGACATTCTTAGATTTAAAAAAAAAAAGATAGATAGAAAATAGGTAAAATAAAAGTTTAACGTTTTTCTTATAATTTTCTTTATTGTCCTTATTGATACATTGTACTTTCGTATTTCTGTCTGTGAGTGGCATTTTTTCTGGCTGGATCCTTTGCAGAAGCTAAGTGCGAGGGCTCGGATCAAGTAAAGCTTGTTTAGTTTTCTCTTTAATCTATAAGGAAACTAATTGTATTATTTAAGGGTTGAAGCTTCAATAACGAAACTATTGAATTTACAGGACAGTTTCCCGATTTTTGAAATCTTCTTATGGTAATGCCACCTTTCTGGGGCAGCAGCACAAAACTGACAGTACGGACCTGCAGTCCCCGTAGCTCAGTGGATTAAGCGCCAACCTGCTAATCCATCGGTCTCAGGTTCGATAAAGCTGGAGGTGGAAATTTTGGCAACAGTAAACTGTGATTCATTGCTTACAACCTTTCATTATCTCCCTCCCATCGTCCTGGTATGACTGAAATAATGTTGGAAAGGATGTATTATATATCGCTAGTCATCCATTCATCACTACCTACCTGCTATATCTAAAGGGATACTGCCCACAACTCCGATTAAGAACTCACTGTTACCAATACTTATATTTTGCGGCAGGTGGACCTAAAATATATATCAATACAACAACTAATAAATTGCAATTAATTAGGGGATTACTGTACTGAAAATTGTCATTTGGGGGGATAAATCGTCGGTTTTATGGTCGCAAATTGCGTTTTACGGCTCCGCTAGCGCGTCGCCGTAAAACGAAATTTCCGACCATAAAACCGACGATTTACCTCCCCAAATGACAATTTTCTGCACAGATATCCCGATTCTAATGCACTTTTCACATTTTAACCTTTAAAAGTGTGCTACTTTGCACCCAAAGCAAATGATTTTGGCGACGTAAAACCAGAAGTCAACCAATGAGAAGCGACGTTACGTAATGAAGTCGGGTTTCGACAATATGTCGCAGGATATACTATCGCAAATTTTTGACGTTATTCAATCAGCCGTCGTGTTATATACGTAAGTGCATTTATTATTATTTAGAATCAGGAATATCTGAGTGTCGGGGTTGGGGCAGGGTGACAGTTTTTAAAGGAAACCAGTTATTGTTACTTCCGGACAGAGAAATTCTTCTAAAATGGGTCAGCTCTTAAAGGAAAGAATTTGCTCCCTGAGGAGCAAATTCTTTCCTTTAGAAGTTGACCCTTATGTGAAGATAGGCAAAAATGAGTCGCTTCCACTAACAGTGTAACTATGCTTATCCTCATTCTCTCTCATACACTTTCATGCGAGAAATATTGCGTCAATATGTATACTTGGGTCATCCAAAACTAATCATAAAACAAGATGCATGTTTTCATTATTATCATTCTTATCATCATCATTATTGTTATTATTATTATTATGTTTCCTACTTTCTACATGTTCCTGTTGAACAACTTCTCCCGTCGCCACTAATACAAATACGGACAGGAAGGTAACTAAAACGTGATTTCTTTTATACTTTTCAGTGAATTATAGAGATTTCTCGGTGAAATCGAAACTGATAATCTCACTGTTTCAAACAGTGAAATTATCACTTTCGATTTCACTGTTTCAGAAATAGGATTTTTGTGAAATAGGCTCAAATTTTTTGTTGATTAATTGTCTAAATCTTATCTGGCTTGACAAAAATTACGTCACGCACGTTTGCACGCCATTACGACGTTTATGACGTCACTTAAGGCGCCAACGTAACAATGTTACTGCACGCGACGTCAGGCCGCCTAAGTCTCCTATAGGCATTCTTTCTTGGCAATTTTTAATGAGATCTGTTCATCAAAATGATATTTAAAGCTATTTTTCAGTTGCAAACTTGTTTACTACCAATATCCTACCCAATAAGCACGCAGGAAGCATCAAATTCGACGCAAAATGGCTAGAAAAAAAGTTGTGTTTCTGTCGTGATGGCTGACGCTCTTGATTAAACAGAATTATTGCGATTTTCAAGCATAAAAGAAATAGAAAATTTGACTTTTTCAGTGTAAGATGAATTTTTATTTCACTCATGAACACCAAAAGTGGTATTTTCACTCGTGGCTTCGCCACTCGTGAAAATACTGCTTTTGGTGTTCATTCGGTGAAATAAAAATCGATCTTACACTGAAAAAGTCAAATATCCTCTATATCTAGCCCCCAGAAAACTTATTTTTCAAAAGTTCTATTTCGACAATAAAAGTGTCTCTACTGGCAAATTAAACACAGAATGTAATGGCAAACACAAAATTAACCAGTTCTTGCATCAGAAAAAACATAAGGGCAGCATGTTATTGTTTATAATCAAACAGGATGAATTTTATTATCATTATTATTATTAATATTATGTTTCCTACTTTCTACCTGTTCCTGTTCAACAACTTCTCCCGTCGCCACCAACACAGATACGAACACGTATGATAAGGTCACTATTTGGCCCCAGAAAACTCATTTTTTTGACAATAAATTTGTCTTCACTGGAAAATTTAAACACAGAATGTAATTGCAAAACACAAAATTAACCAGTTCTTGCATCATAAAAACATTTTGTTTTAAAGCCGTAAATGCTACCAATTTCGTCATTTTCGTTAGAATCCGCTGGGAGTACATGTATGTGTATGTTCAGGTTAAAAACACAAATAGTTCATGCAAGAACTGGTAAATTTTGTGTTTACTGATACATTCAAGGTTTGAACCTCCCTATGAATACATTTTTTTTCATGATAAGCAGTAGAAACCATGCAATTTGAAGAGAATGTAGATGGGGGTTACATGTAACAACGGTCCCTATCAGACCAGGTCCTTTAGTGCTTAAGAAACACCTTTCTGTATTTTTCTGAAGAGCCGCTTAACCTACCTCAAAAGTTTGAAAAAAACCCGAGTTAAACCCACCCTTATTTTCACATTCTTAAAAAAGGAGTAAACCTAATCCATTTACCTTTTTATAGACAAATACAACTTTTCCAGTCCTTTCTACTATTGCTTGAAAGGTGAATGGTCCCATATCTGTAATAAAAAAGAAATCAATTACTTACCATTGTAGGGGAAAAAAGCTGACAGGTAATAATGACTCTGTTTTGTAGTACTTTATTTCACTTTGCATCATAGAGGACGTAGAAATGTGATGAAACATTCATAAACATGCTCAAGTGTCCCACTAACGAGAACCATAGCGGCTAGCTGTAAACAGCCCTTTTAGATAACACGTATACATGCACTCGCTCGTAAAATGGTTTTCTTTTTTTTGTAATCTTGTCGGGTTGTGTGTAATAATAGCGATCAAACATGTTCGTGTCTCAGTATTTTTCTCGTTGCCCAGCAAATATTAAAGATGTATTCCCTTGCCATTTTGTCGTGGACGTCCCACGAATTTATATTCACCTTTAAAATAATGTATTTTATTTTGCTTTTATGATCTATATAGTTACTTCCATTTATATTTTTACTTTTCACAAGAACAATGTTTATTAACGTCAACGTAAGTGTCGTTGACGTCAGATGACGTTAGTAACTAGGAAGGTTAGAAACAGGACACGGCTTGTAGGTTTAAAGGGATGAGTAGATTGCTGATATAAAAGGCACAGGATACAGATACCTGACGAAGGACGGAATAGGAAGAGGACATATATCACAAGGGACTATTGAGGAATCTGACAGGAAAGTCACTATACTACTATTTCAAGACTAAATACGGGACTAAGGACATACTCAGAGTTGAAATTATGAGAATAAACATTTGGAACTGTAATGTACTATTTTAAAATATAATACTACATTTTTATATAAAAGTGCAATGATTCATATTTTCTTTTCCGATTTGCCATATTAGATATTGTTTATTTTATAAAATGTGTTCGTCTCTACTTAATTCGCCACATTCGCCCCTTTCCAAATTAAAAATTATACCGAATTTTGTTAGATATTATATTAACATATCTTACTCCTGTGTAAAAGTTAATACAAACTATTTTGATTTAAGGTTATTATAAGTTGAAAACAAAAGTTCAGATCATATATGCAAGTTAGCAAAATCGAGAGCCAGTAGGAAACCATTATTAGGTCTTGCGATCACATGATGATACCTAGGTAATTTTCTCATTCGCGCACGTGACTGTAATGTCAATCGATTAAATTTCGATCGATCATACAATTTCGATCGCGGTCCGCGACTCTTCCAGTCTCGCGACAGATTTTTTTTAAATTAATCTACTGCAATATTATGCCCTAAACAACGGCTTATATTCATTTTTAATTATTTCAGAGCTGTCAAGAAAAATTTCTTTTTTGAAATATTGTACTCGTAGTTTAACAATGGAGTTAATCTTCTATAAATGGTAAATCATGTTTGAGCACCCTGTTGTTTGTCATTGTGTTTATGCTTGCATGTACAGCCTACCTGTATGGTTTCGCAAGTATACGTTTCTCCATTCTACCACAAACCTGCTGCCTGAAATGGACAATACTATTATTTTATTATTGCATAAATATCGGTGTCACATGCTATTAACAGGCATGTTTTAACGAAGTTCAACACAAAACCATGTATTAACAAGGCGATCCACGTGCTATAATGACCGTCTTTGCGACTTTTTGATTGCAAGTTGCAGAGTGTTACTCCGTCAGAGACAAGATTGCAGTAGTAGATATCGATTAAAGACTTGACAAATGTATGCAAGAGTTATTCAGATATTGTAAAAATGGAAGAGCAGGCGAAATTGAGTGAAAATTGTAGTGAAAATGATTTTGACTTGTGAACTGCTGCTAAAGGTTGGACAAAAATTCGCAACTGCTGACCATGGCCTGAAACGAGGACTTTCATTGAAATGAGTAGTGCGTGCAGGAGCCAGGAATCGGTAATGGCGATGAGCCGAAAGTACATTTTCTTTATATTTGAAGCACTGTGATTGAGTTTATGCAAAAATAACGATCAGACATGTTTTTTTCATTGCATATCAGTAGCCTGGTCTCGAGGGGGGCTGTTGAACACCTCGGCCTTCGACCTCGGTTTTCAACAGCTACCTCGGGACCTGGCAAATGTCAATGCATGAAAAACATGTTTCATAAGGTTGACCATAGTCTAAACATAAGAGAAGAGCTCTATTCCAGGAGAAGAGCTCTATAAGCTATCAGCTTTCGTTCTGATCCTTTTTCATTGTGTAGTTGTGTACGTATGTTGTTTATTGTTGTAATGAACATTCTTGAAAATAAAATATGTTTATACCAAAAACTTGTTTGATCCCAATATCAAGTTCCAGTTAGTACCGTAAAATTCTAAATATTGGGACTTATGCAATCTATGATGGGGTTAGGGCTGAGACATGGAAATCCCAGGCTAGTTTCAGATATATCTAGACTTATGCGAGGTTTGCCGAGCACAAAATTTAAATAGTCTGAAAACGAGCCTGAGATTTCCTTGTTAAGGCCTCAAAGAAATCATTGTTTATTTTTCTCATCCGTAATATACATAAAACAGAATATTCATTGAATTCTTAACTACTTGTTGAGGCCATTCCTATAAACTTCAACCCAATTTTCTATTAATACATGTAGCTCTGACATGTGTGTTAATTTCATCCTTGTGCATGCATTTTTCATGCTGGAAAGTTTAATAGGAATCTAAACTGACATTTCCTGTACGTCATTGGCTGTCAATTTCATATTCTGCATGAAATTTTCATGACAGGTTTCAAGTGAAGTCGTTGAAATTAACAATATTCATCTTTCCTAAAGTACGCCTACAGGTATGCATCTCTTAGTGCAATGTAACTTGTAAGTCATGGACTTATTGTTGGAGATTGAACACGTGTGATTTTGTTTGTGGACCTAGGTCACGTGCTAAGTTGTCGCTGCCTTCGTCAGTTATACACAAGCAGGTGACTTTTGAGTGACAGCAGGTGACTTTTGAGGTGTGGTTCTATTGGACTATATTAAGCGATTATTGACATTTTGAGACGGCTTCAGAGAATAGGCTGAGACAGCAGGTCGGGATACAATAATCTCAGACAGCTCTAGACAGGGATATTATTGCCATGTAGGTGAGAAAAAAAATGGTCTTAGCAAACAGTGCAAACCCAAACCATATCAGGGCCTTCACTGTTTGCCATTCCATCGCATTACTGCACTGAACAAAAAAAAAAAAAAAAAAAAAAAGACGATTTGTTCATTTTTAAATCCAGTTACGGTAAATATTTGAGGTGGCTTATTTCTCAGATTTTTACGCTAAGAATGCAAATATGCCTCTAGCTTTTTAAGAATCGACGTGATATATTAGCCTTTTAGTGTCTTGTGAAATAAATTGTCATTTTTGTCTTCAAAGAGTAGCGCGTTTTTGTGACTTCGTTCAAATGTTTATATAGTTTTCGTAATGATTTTCTACGGTTTGTTCACTGTTCAAGGTCTCGCTGCTTGGTTGTTTTGGGGTAAACGGCCCTTTGAGACAGTATTTGACTCTATATCAAGCTGTCTTCCAAAGGGAGGAAGAAAGTAATGGTGTATGATAGGCGAGAGAAAAAATATCCAAACAACCTAAACTCGCACTTGCTGCAAGCACAATCGGAACTTATTCAACTATCACCCAAGTTAGTAGGACGCCCCGGCACTGAAAGTGCCCGACACGACCACCCTCCAAGTTCTGTTTAAAAGCTCTGAATTGCCTATTGGATAATTTTCTGCATTTTTTATAGCCGCCATGATACTTTGCAGAATTTGTAGTACAACCGTATCTGATTGTCCTCAGTTTAAAGGTCCAGGTACATAGTGAATTTTAGTGTGGATGATACACTTTCGGAGGCAGGAACTCTGCTGTTTCAATTTTGTCTCAATTTTCAATGGCTTGTCACTTCCTATAGGAAAGACTTCGCACCTCAAACTGAAGCAAATCCTACAACTCAGAGAAGACCCCCATTTTGGAATGGTTCTAGAATGGTTTTGAGACAGCTTCAGAGAAAAGGCTGAGACAGCAGGCCGGAATAGAATAATCTCAGACAGCTCTAGAAAGGGATATTCTTGCCCTATAGGTGAGAAAGATTGGTCTTAGCATTGGTCCAGTGAAACAAACAGGAAGCCCCGAAAGCTGATTCCCTTTGTAAAAAATGGCTGTAGAATATGGAGGAGTAAATGTACCCATTCAGCTTAATCTTCATAGCTTAACAGGCCCTGATGTTATAAACCATTCTTTTTCGTGCTCAACTCAGCTGAGCATGGAATTGTGATAAGTACAGTAAGTTTCTTGCTCAGTTTAGCTGATTATGTAATTTTCTCTGCTTATGAATATGAAAATGCCAATTTTCATTTTTATCAGCAGAGGAAAATTCATGCTATGTAATTTTCTCTGCTTATGACTATGAAAATGCCGACACTAGTTGGCATTTTCATATTTATCAGCAGAGAAAATTTCTGCTCAGCTGAGTTGAGCACGAAAAAAGTTTAATAACCTCAGGGCCTGTATTGCGTTTCTCTGTTAACTGATTCATGTAAGGGATTAAAAATCTCTCAATACATTAACCTATCATAAGTAAACGGAATTGAATAGATGGCCATAGGGAAAATGTTACTATTTGCTTCCCTTACACAAAATATTCGCTTCCTTAACGCAAGCCAGGCCGCGTAGTACAGTCGGTAGCGCGTCTGACTCACCACCAGAGGTCCCGGGTTCGATAACTGGTCAGGTCACTTACTTTCGAGGAGATTGATTGTTCCTCTTTTGCTGATTCCAGAAGGGCAGTTACTAGCGAAAGTATGTGCACTTATTACTGGTTAACGGCTTAGTAGATCTAAGCCTGCCCAGGAATTGTGGAGTAACGTTAACTGACCGTCCCGGCATTAAGATAACTTTTTACCATGGGCGTGCAAGTAAAGCAACAATACAACAACAACAACAAACCAAACGCAAAATATTCACTTCCCTTTCGCTAAATATTCACGTCGCTTTCGCAAAATATTCACATACCTTTCGCAAAATATTCACTTCTATTTCGCCGCAAAAGAGTCACATACCTTTCGCCAAATATTCACTTCCCTTTGCAAAATATTCACTCACCTTTCGCAAAATATTCACACACCTTTCACAAAATATTCACTGCCTTTTCGCAAAACATTCGCTTTCCTAATGCCAATATTCATTTTCATAGCAAAATAATATCACTTCCCTCACCACAACGCGTCAAAGGAGTTCATACATCAATGTAACGCCTTACCTTTACTTTCGAAGAAGATTGCCGAATCCTTGCTAAAACTCGGATCAAAGTTTCCATAATATGGAGCTATATAATGAGAAACCGGTAGTGAGTCTTCGTCGAACGGACTCATTGATAGCATTCCTGGAAAAAAATAAAAGAAATCAAATGGAATGTTAAGGTGGTGATTTTTTTTGAGAATACCGAAAACTTACTGAAACGATGAAAAGATAACACATTCCCGATTTTTCCCCCGAAATTTTACCTGCTACATGTACTATAGACAAGGGTGAAAACCTACGTCAAAGCGCTGACGTCATAATCGTTTTATCAGCCGCCTTAATAAGGTAACTGTTTTGCATAATGAAGGCTTAGCAAACACTGAAACAACCAAATATCTAGTCGATCTGGTGGCTATAGAAGTTTTGGAGTCAATATTACCAGAATTCACCATAAAAGACTTGCTGAATCTGACAACGCTTCAACAGAGTGATCTGTATCGACTCTGTCTTAATGCATGTTTATCTCAGCTGTCCACATCAAGAATTGTGGTGAGGCGTTTTATAATTTCTCACCCTTCAACGAATCTTGCCCTATATATCTGGACCATATGTATTTGTAGGCACCGACTCGCCGATATTTCTTGTGTTAAAATCCTGTCGCTTATATGTTACAAACGGAAAATCTGTGAGAGTTTCTTCAAAATGGCCGTCGAATAATTAATTCTGTCACGCGCACTATGACGTAGGTTGTTGCCCCTGTAAATAGCAAGTTACTGATACATGTAAGTACAGTTGTTTTCTTGCTCAGTTTGGTTGAGTATGAAATTTTCTTTGCTTATGAATATGAAAATGCCAACATTAGTTGGCATTTTCATATTTATCAGCAGAGAATAATTCATGGTCAGCTGAGTTGAGCACGAACACTTTTTATAACCTTAGGGCCAGGTGATCTGAGTCTTCGCGTGGCGCACATGCCATTTTGTTGGTTTTGTCGTGTCGCGGCTCATAATGTATGTATGTTAACAGAAAGCGAAATAAATATGTTTTAAAAGTCAGTGTGACATGTGATAAAAAGGGAAGTCTACACTGTTTGCCATTCCATCTGTATCTTTTGGACGTATTACTGCATTGTAAAACCAAACAGTATCATTTTAGAAAATTACGTTAATTATTTAAGGTATGTTCATGTTCCTTCATCTGAATGTGCTCTCTTTCTCAAAGGAACTCTTTCAGATTTTAATAAACCCTATCCAGACCCACTGCATTCACAGGCTTACCTGCAGTTGAGAGATAAACACGCCTCATTGTGTGGCCATAGAACTCAAACTCAAAGTCGACATGTATCTTCTGAAAAATATTATTTAAAAACTGGAAATGTGTCCATTGGACACGGATGCCCCCGCCTAGTGCCTTAAGTAAGACGACACCTTTGTGTAAGGTACTGACACCTGTAGGATAACTAGGTTCACAGAGGCTGACATGTGTGGTACATGGTTTATTGTTTTCCTTAGGTGGATGTATTGTGCTGCTTGGATATGGAGCAGGGTGGATGGACTTTGAAGGGGTGGGGTGCGTCTGTGATATGTGATAACATTCTATGTCCTACCATGCAAATGGATGCCATGCAACGTTGCAAGAGAAATAGTCCGGAAACAAGTAACTTATCAAACGATAACAAATGAAAACCATATTTTGAACGAAATGAGGTTGAAAAAGGGCCATAACTCCCATAATAATTGACGGATTGTATCCTAAATCTAACCTGACTTGTATTTAATGATTGTATATTGTATAAAATATGAATCAAATACACTGATCTTTTAAAAAAAATAACGAACGGAAATCATTTTTTTTTCATACAAAAAGAAGTCGAAAAAGGACCAAAATTATTAAGGATAATTGCCGGATTTTACCCTTAATCGAACATGAAATGTATTTTATAATATATCCCTGTGTATAAAATATGAATCCAATACACTAATCTTTTCAAAATATAACGGACGGAAACCATTTTTCGTATGTACGGGACGTACGTACGGACAGCGGTGATACGATATGCCCCCTTTAAAAATGGCGGGGGCATAAAAACATCGTCATTTTAGCGATGCTAGATGCGTGTATAAAATTTACCCCATGCTAGAAAAGAGAAATGATAGGAGGGAGAAAAAAGTCCAAACATCCCTCACCTGCACCTACTGCTAGCACAACAGACCCTTGCCCTACTATAATACAAATTAGCAGGACGCCCCGGCACTGAAAGTTGCCCAACACCATTGCCCGACCACAACCACCTAAATACCACTGTCATTAAGACTATTTCTAATATTAAGACTTTTCATTATTTAAAGAAAGAGATGGATGACTACATAATAGAGAAAGAAAACCAACCGCGATAAAGAAAACAGCGAGAACGAAGGAAAAGAGTTTAGAAGCGAAAAAGGGAAATAAACGGATAATATCAAACAGGTTTATATACAGCTACATGTACGAACAGTTTGGGCAGTTTGGCGTCATTTTGATGTGATGTGCCCGTTGGGATTGCTCATTAAATCAACTGACTACATGGAGCTGGAACAGTTCAAAGTTTAAGGAATGGAATATGTTCAAGTCCCTAAAACAAATAATAAATTGAGCCGAGACGAGAGAAAACCAACAAAGTGGTTGTGCGCCCAGCGCAGACTCAGATCAGCCTGGGCATCCGCCCAGTCTGATCAGAGTCTTCGCTGTCCGCATGGAGGTAGCTTAGCCCCTTAGATATCCTTTAAGCGCTTAGCAAAAACTATGATCAGACTTGGCGGATGTCCAGGCTGATCTGAGTCTGCGCTGGGCGCACCACCACTTTGTTGGTTTTCTCGTGTCGCGGCTCAATTTATTATAAAATTACCCAAAGATTTCCCAAATTATTTTCTGAAAGTACATTGTAACCGCCAACAGTCATCATGCGGTGCTATGTTCCGCCATCTCCCAATACAGAGAAACAAGGAAAAGTAAGTTAAAAACGTAATAATAGAAGAAATATACACGACATAAAAGTGAGAATGTGATATAGAGCCCGACTGATATCATTTTAATACCCAGAAAATGTCACATTTGCAAAGCATACATGTAACCCTTCAAATGCACGAGAAGCGCATATGGACGAAACCTATTTGAGCCGCGACACGAGAAAACCAACAAAGTGGCATGTGCGCCCAGCACAGACTCAGATCAGCCTGTGCATCAGCCCAGTATGAGTCCAGTCAGAGTCTTCGCTTTGCGCTTAAAGATAGCCAAGGGTGAAAACTATCTCCATGCGGACAGCCAAGACTCTGATCAAACTGGGCGGATGCCATGGCTGATCTGAGTCTTCACTCAGAGCATATGCCACTTTGTTGGTTTTCTCGTGTCGCGGCTCAATACTGCGCTGGCCTTGTTTGATTCTAACAAATTCAGTCATGTTCTATACTTCTTGTGTTGTAAATTTAATGTAAATTTGCTTATAAAATAAGTCAGACATAAAAATTTGAAAAAAAAAAACAACAACAAGAATTTCTCTCGAAATTTGATCTCAACTTCCCATAACTAGCTTCAAATTCATTAAGCCAGATCTCATAATTAAACATTATGTACAATATGAAAAGATTTTTAGACACCCCCACAACCACCCCCTGGCTCAGCAAGCCATTTTGCATGTATGGTTAGTTCTTATTCTTAAAAAACATTGCACACTGTCACCAACTGTAACGTGTACTATTAATTTAAGCCTATTTACAAAACAAAATTTCAATATATTACAAAAACAAAAAATAGTCTTTTTTACAGAGACCGAAACTTTCCCCAACCCATCTTACTAAAATCGTCTTATGTTAGTCTGGAGGAATGATAAGTTTTCAAAATAGCCATTAAAGTTTCTTTATTATCCAGAAGTCTACACATTCATGCCCAATATTTTTACTTTGTTGTCTGGGGAAGCGGCATTGTAGGCAGGTTAGTATAGTTACTGTTAAAGGTCCATAGGAATATATGGCAAAGATCAGACTGACTATACAACGCCCACAGAAAGCATCTAAAGAAAGAACAAATGTCCACCTTGTAAGGACAAAACGAAACAGTATTTTGGCTACAATCGACAACTAGTTTCAAAAACACATAAAATACCAAAAGAAAACCAAGAAAACAAACACATGATAAAAATAAAAAAAATAAATAGAAATAATAAATAAACAAACAAAATAAACATAAATTAATAATAAATAAACAAAATAAACATAATAAATAAATAAATAAATAAGACAGCAGAATGAACGTATTTGGCGATAAAGCCTACTATGCTTTCAACTATCTTTTTCGTGTTACACATACAATCTCACCTTGCTCTCTCTCTCAACGTGACTCAAAAGAGCTAAAGAACAGATCAATAAATACAAAAGAAAGGAATTTCAAAGCAAATCACACTAATACATGTAAGTCTTACCCCAAAACCGCCAGGGCTGTCAGATAAGGTCTGGTGTTTATCATCATCTCCAAGCTCTTCCCAATGCATCTGAGCGGCATTTTTATACTTTTCTGTTTTGTAATACTGGTGAAAATCCTGAAAATATAACACAGATGCATATAGCAAAACAAAGCTATCTTTAGAAAAAGAGTCACGGTGCCTTTCGAATAAGGCAACGTCGCATCAACGTCGATGCAACGTCATAACGTTGCATCGACGTTGATGCGACGTTGCATAAATGTGCTTGCTTTTATAAGTCTCGTGTTTTGATCTTCTATCGTGTCTTTGTCTGCACTGGATTAGTCTTCCCAGCACAAAAGGCATGCATCTTTCATTTTGACAGCAGTTGTAGTTATACTTCTATTTTGTCTGTGTAAAGTCATTTAATTCCGTGCTAAATGCGTTTACAATAATCTTTTTTCCACCTGGCCTTGTTTTCATCTACCCTGGCAACATACATCTCTGTCCACTCTTTAATATTGTCTTTCCGCTTCTTTGGTGTACCTCTTCTTTTTTTTTATCTTTGACAGTGCCTTTTACAATCGTCTTTGCTAAGTCGGAATACCTTGAAATGTGGACAAGCCACCTTAGTGTCCTTGTCGTGACGGTGGTCAGGAATTCGCTATGATCTGCAGTCACTTTGGTTGTTTTCATTTTTTCTACGAAGCTCCTTATTATTAAAGTTGTCCTTTAACGAGATGTTCAATAACATTCAGTACCATCTCATCTCAAACGCCTTCATTCTTCTCCCTATCAATGTCCACGTTTCACAGTCAGACAGAAAAAAGGCCATGACATGGGAGCGCATCAATCTTGTCTTTGGATCAAGAGATAAATTGCCCTCCACAATCGTTAGACCTGCGATGGCTCGAGGAAACCCCAGGTTTGACGCCATCGTCTGAGAGACAAAAGCTCCAACCTTTTTTGAAATTTATTGTATTTTCCAGCTTTTGTAGACTTTCTACTAGGACGGCTAGTTCCTGCGCTTTCTCAGCAAAAGCATCAATATCATCGGCAAATCAGGTTCGTAAGTGTTACCCGATTCATGTTATTTGAAGGAAATGGTATCCTGGAAACTGTCTGCTAAATTAATGAAGCTTTCACCTTGACCCACTAGTAGTTAAATTAAATTAAATTCCTATCGGGTAAACCTCGTCCTGATATTGGACACGTTGCTCTAGTCTTTATATGTTTTCAAATGCTCCACTTATTTATTTATTTATTTTTTTTTTTTTTTGTCTTTGGTTTTTTTTCTGTTTCTGTTTATGTAATCATTTTCTACAATATTTTAATGCTGTGCTATATGATTCTACTTAGTACTAGCCACTGTATTACCAGTATAGATATATAATTCTGCCTTATTTTGATACAGCTTGATATATTCCACAGGAGATGAACTAAATAAGCCCCTGGCTTCCGTTCAGATCCTTTTGCTATTGTATACTATTTGAAACCTGTACATAACATGTATAAAATTG
Organism: Ctena decussata; assembly: GCA_963989385.1. Classification (NCBI taxonomy): domain Eukaryota; kingdom Metazoa; phylum Mollusca; class Bivalvia; order Lucinida; family Lucinidae; genus Ctena; species Ctena decussata. The sequence continues at coordinate 23,279,364 of OZ022510.1, read as the reverse complement.
AAATAAAATATGTTTACACTAAATCACGGATGGGCAATAGCTCTGCAACCTATGCTAACCTTGTTATCATGTTCTATTATTTTATTTTTTATTTATACAATATTTAAAGAGGGTGGCACAATTAGCTATCAAAGCTAGTCTACCTTGTGGCCCTCTATTAAAAACAATAAAAATATTAACAAGACATGCAGGATACATTACAATACAAAATATATACAGACATATGTACAACAGAGGAGAAAACTGATGTATCGTAAAATAAATGACAATTGATGCCAAGCTCTTAAAAAGAACGTCACCTATATAGAACGTCAGAAAAACATAACGAAATCTGACGAATTAAAATACATCAAAGGGCACATAAAATTTGTTCCATACAGAATGGAGCTTAAAATGCAAACACATGAAAAGGTAATTCAAAATGAGAAAACAGAGCACGAGTCACAGTCCTTCGAAACAAAGTTAGGGTGAGTGAGAAAAGGCATCCTTGCTCAACTCAAACTGTTGTTCTTCCGTGCTGCCATTTATCTGGACTGCATTTGTAGCCTTGTCGTAGACACTCCTGGTTAATATGTTTTCAAGGATGTTACGAAACGAAAAAGAGCTGCTACGAAACGAAAAAAGGTCAAAGTTAACAAACGACCTGTTATCAGGTCGTTTAGTAACTATGGCTCCTTTTTCGTTTCGTAACAGCTCTTTTTCGTTTCGTAACAGCTCTTGTATATACATAGTCAACCAGGGGCGTTAGAGATACTCAGTGGCTCGATGGTAAACCGTGATAAAAATTGAGCGTGAAAATGTAATGTAACCTCAACATATTTATATCAAAATGAAGTAAACTGATACATGTTACATGTATACGGAAATCTAAGATATTTGAAGTTTCAAGATTCTTTTATTTAAAATATGTGAAACTCTAAATTTCCCGATATTAAGACGGTTTTGTTTTAAGGTAAATCAGTACACGTTCAGGGGAATAAACTCTATTATGTTCATTTAACCTCCGTTTGCAATGAGGTCAACTCTTTTCGGAAAGAATTTGGTTCTGTTGGAGCAACTTTTTCCCATCAATTGATAACAGACCGACCTTGTTCTGAAAGGTTTGTTTTGTCCATACAAGCAAACAGGAAGCCACAAAAGTTGTTTTTCTGTGTACTAATGGCTGAAAATCATGGATGTATAGCATAAATTAGCGTAGGCCTCATATGTGTCCTAAAGGTTGACTAAACATAGCTGTGACAATCTGTGTTCTGACATGTGTGAAATGCGCTTAATCTGTGTGAAGTCTGATTGCCAGGCCAAGCTTTCTGCATGCACACGGCCCGAAAATGAAAGTGCATTTATTCCTCATCGCCGTGGCGTTGAGGAGTCTTGTATTCGCGTTGGACCTTTGATCCTTCATACGGCTTTCCAGATGGTCTTACCATTGATCAAGATCAGTTTAACAAGTACCAGAAAAGGATCGACACGGACACATTCTTGAAGACAAAACTAAGCAGGCATATTTGAGCCACGACACGAGAAAACCAACAAAGTGGTTGTGCGCCCAGCGCAGACTCAGATCAGCCTGGGCATCCGCCCAGTCTGACCAGACTTTTCGCTAAGCGCTTAAAAGGTAGATAAAGTTCTAAGCTACCTCCATGCGGGCAGCGAAGACTCTGATCAGACTGGGCGGATGCCCAGGCTGATCTGAGTCTGCGCTGGGCGCACAACCACATTGTTGGTTTTGTCGTGTCGCGGCTCATTTTGTTTTTTCAACGTCATTACGTCGAATCATCGTCGATTCAATGTTAATGTATCGAGAGTGAGGTTAAATTCTGTTTTAGTGGCGACCACAGCTGTCAGCTGATCGATGACGTCCCGTCTTAGCGCTTGTACATGTCTAAACGTCAATACGATCCAGAAAATGAGTAAAAGGATTGTTATGGTTCTCAGTAAAGTTTGCTGCTAACGGTGAGGCAAGCATTTGTGTAAGCTTATTCTTGTCGTATTCAACATCCACAATACTCATTTCCGACATATTCGTGCTGCAAGAAAAAAAGAAGTAAAACACGGTAGTGTACTCATACGCCATCAGGGGAGATAAATGAGAAAGTGGTCTTTCTTGATATACTCACCCATATTCTTTGGAGGTAGGGAAAGTTGTCCGTGTCATCATCTGTGTCGCGGCGAAGACGACTTCCTTTGTTCACACCTAAAAAGTTAGACATTTGAAAAATTGAAAGAAAAAAAAACTTCAGCAAGCAAATTTTTAAGGACTTTAAATAATGAATAAAGTAATAATGGAAAACAAAATCAAATTAATTACTTGGGCACCCTGTTTTTGTTTGTAACATTTTAATTATCCGACGATGTCCCTATTTGCATGAAGGTACATGTAACTACTTCGCAACTGATACCTAAGATTTTTTCCAGTTGTCCTTGAGATTTCGGATTATCTTCTCCTTTGAGATAATTGTGTTAAATTGTATATGTACAGCTCTCCATGTTTTCCGCTATTTCCGCGACTTCCTGTTTGTATCCCTTGGTTAAAACATATTTATTTAGCTTATTCAGTTAACATACAGATATACATACATGAACAAGTAAGATATCAGTACGAGCTATGGGATTAGAACAAATGCCTATTTCCACAAAGAAAACAAAACATAAAACACCGAGAGGGACAGTCTGAGCTCTGCCATACTTCACAATTTGATAATTTAAAAACAAAATGAGAAATGAAATCTACACTCTAGATGAAAAAATATCCTTGGTATCACTTGACGATGAAACCGTTTAAAAATGTCACTCTTTAAAGGAAAGAGTTTGCTTTTATGGGAGCAAATTCTTTTCTCTCAGTTTTGACTCCCATGGAGGAGGGAGCCAAACTTAAAACAGAAGAGTTGCTCCCCGTAAAATCATATACGAGCCGCGACACGAGAAAACCAACAAAATGGTTGTGCGCCCAGCGCAGACTCAGATCAGCCTGGGCATCCGCCCAGTCTGATTAGAGTCCTTGCTGAGCGCTTAAAGGGTAGTTAATGCTCTATGCTAGCTCCATGTGGACAGCGAAGACTCTGATCAGACTTGGCGGATGCCCAGACTGATCTGAGTCTGCGTTTGGAGCACAACCACTTGTTGGTTTTCTCGTGTCGCGGTTCATCATGCGCCCATTTACCTTAAATGTTGAAAAAGACCCACAAGGCAGATTGACCATCTGGTTTACCTTATTTGATATACTGTGGGCGTGATTCTTCCCTACCTTCTGGTTGCTTTAATACTTTATTCATTTAACACATATAGGGTTGATTGTAAATGACAAAAATACTGTTTAAAGTGCTGTAAAACGCCAGATCATTCATTCCCCTTTTTCCGGCAGTTTCGATTTTTCTCGATTTTTCACTAAACTAGGATTCATATATACATTCAGCAGCTTGGAAAACACGGTAGAGAAAGAGAGATAGTTTCTGAGAACGGTAGAAAAACTCAAAGAGATCCAAACTATAGGAAGCCGTAGACGTACCTTCTGGTGAGCAAATGCCTATTTGCACAAAGAAAAAAAGAAATAAAAACACCGAGAGGGACAGCCCGAGCTCTGCCATGCTTCACAATTTAATAATTTCAAAAAAAAAGGAGAAATGAAATCTACACTCTAGATGAAAAAAATATCCTTCAGTATCACGTTTGTGTAACCAAAGAAGAATTAAAAGTAAACGGATACATATCCACGTGTTTTCCGCTATGTGTTTCAAAACGAGGCAGTTTGCAGGGTTGGCATTGATGTCCCTGTAAAAAGCCTCATTCGAAAGGAATGTACTCTTTAAGAAATAAAATTTGAGGGGCAAATTCTTTCCTTTAAGAGTTCACTCCCATTAAGAAAGGCAACAAGATGAAAAATAAAAGGTAGAATAGTCCCGTTGAAAACAAATCCCTACTCCTGCAATAAAAGTCCCAATCATAGAGAGTCTACTCTTAAATGAAAGAATTTGCTCTAAGAAGAGCAAATTCTTTAAGTTTAGATTTGACTCCCATAAAGAAGACCACAATTTAATAAGAGGCACCGTAGTCAAGTGGCTAGAGTGACTCGGATATGGCGCAGAAATCGCCGGAAGGTCGTGAGATCGCGCCAAGGTTTCGCCTTCCGACGACTGGAAAACCCTCTCTGCTAACCCAGCAGTAAATGGTAACCTTTTTCGAATCATGGAAGGATAAGGCAGCAAAAGGAGAAAAATGGGCTTCTCCTTTCATCTGCTGTGCCCAAGATACAGCGGGCTTCTAACCACCACAGCCTTTACGGCTATTAAGCTATGAAAGAAGCTAAAAGTAGCTGATTACCCAAAAGTTATCTTGAAATTCCAAAAATCAAAATGGAAACTATATATGAACTTGAGAACGACCTTCCAAGCTAGGAATAATTGATATGTTCAATTTTTCAGCTATGTGCCAGCCACTTCTGAAACTTGTATTAGTTCAATCTGCTGTTCACAAAGCCTTTATTGAAGTAGACGAGCAGGGGACAGAAGCAGCCGCCGCAACCGCTTTGTATATCCGAATGACTAAAATCGCTAGATCATGGCTAACCCCACAGCATTCCCTCAACCTGGAGGTTCACATATGAAGGGGGGGGGGGGGTATCAATAAGGTGGGTTTTCTGCATCCTACCAAAGTTTTCTTTTTTTAACTGATGGTATACTCCAATGGGTCTAGTTTATTGGACCATATGTGACTTTGGTCGGAAAGCCCTACTTACTGAGCTATGGGTCCACAGAAGTGGGTGGAGTAATCCAACATGGTTTTAGCCTGTCTTGTAAAAACATTCTCATTTGGTAGAAGAGTACAGCAGACAGACAGGATTTGAGAAAATGATTAACAGAACATCTAAACTATATTTCCATATCATTTTATTTGGTTTAATTTGAACATATGTTATCAAAAAAAGACTTTCTTTGACATTCAGCATTTTTTGACATTTTTTACCTCAATTTTCAATATTTATTGGCCTTATTGTTAAATAAACATACATGTTATCATCAAACTCATGTCAAGGAAGCACCTTGACAAGGACATTCAGATGATGTGACCAGAATTTTCACAATGGCATAGTTTTCATGGTCGACTGAACACATAAACTTGCTTGGAAGATGGTTTTCTTTCTATTTTGACCTAGAATTACGAACCTTTGGTCAAATTATTATTTTAACTGCTATATTATGCCCCACGCCCCCGCCACTTAAGAAGAGGGAATACATATTGGCTTCAGTGCGGATCTCGTTGGCATCTGCATTTGTGTATGTGTCACATATTTAGCCCTTCTGTGACCTTGGAAACAAGGTCAAGGTCATCAAAATCTGACCTTGACCTTGTTTCCAAGGTCAAAGTATGTGACACAGACACAGATGCAGACGCCAAGGAGATCCGATCTGAAGCCAATGTATTCTCTCACCTTTAATGGCGGGGCTGTAGGGCATAATATAGCAGTTAAAATAGTAATTTGGCCAAAGGTTTGTATTTCTAGGTCAAAATTAAATGAAAAAACATCTTCCAAGCAAGTTTATGTGTTCAGTCGACCATAAAAACTAGGTCATTGTGAAATTCTGGTCACATCATCTGAATGTCTTGGTCAGGGTGCTTTCACGACATTAGTTTGATGACAACTGGTCTGTTTATTTAACAATAAGGCCAAGAAATATTGAAAATTGAGGACAAAAATATACAAAAATGCTGAATGTAAAAGGAAGTCTTTTTTGACAACATATGTTCAAATTAAACCAAATAAAATGATATGGAAATATAGTTTAGATGTTCTGTTAATCATTTTCTCAAATCCAGTCTGTCTGCTGTACTCTTCTACCAAATGAGAATGTTTTTACAAGACAGGCTAAAACCATGTTGGATTACCCCACCCACTTCTGTGGACCCATAGCTCAGTAAGTAGGGCTTTCCGACCAAAGTCACATATAGTCCAATAAATTAGACACATTGGAGTATACCATCAGTTAAAAAAAGAAAACTTTGGTAGGATGCAGAAAACCCACCTTATTGATACCCCCCCCTTTGATTATAATTGGCCCAGTGGCTTTTGAGATGATGTTTGAAAATGTCCAAATATGAGAGAGACCTGGGTCAAAGTACCAAGAATACCTTTTAACTTTTGTACTCATAAATTTACATGCACTGATTAAAATGACTGTAAATACTAAATTTTTAGGCCAAAAATCTTCAAAACTTACCATGAAACCTTATGTTCACGCATTTTCCCATATTTGACTGTGCCGTTAAAAAGGTCAACTTCAACCTAAAGTCATTATTTGAACATCCTGGTAGTACTCGAGTATCTTATGCTACATACCAAGTTTCAAGGCCTTTGGTCTATTGGTTCTGGAGAAGACGGGTTTTGAAGGTTATTACCATATATGGGCGTGGCGGACATGTTGGTTCTGTGACCGTGAAAGTTTGAACAAATTTTTGTTCCCTCAACCCTTTGAGACTCTATATGAAAAGACCTCTGACAGTTGCCATGAAAATTTGCCTATATTTCGACAAATTACTGCAGCTTTCGTATGAAGCCATAAACAAAAATTTTAGCATTAACGGGTACACTTATCCATTATAAAGAGGTTTTAATATTGCTTTTGTACAATTATTACATTAGCATACTATCTCTCACTGATTCTCGCAAGAGAGGTAAATGAAATTTTCAGTCATCCTAAATACATATATTTTTCGCGTTTTCTTATTTAATGAATTCATTTGTTAGATATGCTGAAAACAAAGTAAAACTCTATAGATGCTCATAGTATGCAATAATATGTAAATAAAAAGTATTCTAGTCTTATTTTTAGACCCAGAAGGTCTCGTTACCCCACCCACTTTTCAGTGTCTCAGCTGTAGACTACCTTTCCACCCCGTGCCTCAGTCCGCCACTCATATATACTGTGTATATTGACAGTACACATATGCATGCAAAGTGGCTTGCTGAGGCACGGGGTGGGGGGGGGGGGGTAAGCATCTTTATAAAACTTTTCCTATTTTCCATACATTCAATGGTAAAAACTTGCTTTTTACACCAAACATCTAAGTCTGCGTATGATATTATTGAAAAATTATATTTGTGCCAGTTACGGGAAGTTCAGAGCAACACATTTCAATAAAATTTTTTCAAGTATACAGGAAGTTCATTTTCCCCTTTTTTTATAGGCAAATCTACATTACAACTGTCATAGGTCCTTTGGTTACAATTGGCCCAGTGGCGTTCGAGATGTTTGAAATTTTCGAAATATGAGAGACCTGGGTCAAAGGTCGAAGAACGACCGTGACCTCCTCTAGTCATAATTCTTCATGATCTCATTAAGAGGACTGTATATACGAACTTTTAGGACAAAATCTTCAAAACTTTCCATGAAAGCTTATGTTCTAGCATATCCCATATTTGATAAGGTCATGGTCAACCTGAAGTCATCATTTGAACAACCTTGGTAGTACTTGAGTAGTATTTGCTACATACTAAGTTTTAAGGCCATTTGTCTATTGGTTCTGGAGAAGAATTTTTTGAAGATTTTTACCATATATGGGCGTCGCAGCCATGTGATCTAGAAATTTTGAACAAATTATTCTTGCATCTACCCCTAAAAGGCGCAATATAAAATTTGGTTACAATTGGCCTAGTGGATTTTGAGTAGACATTTGAAATTGTCGAAATATGAGAGACCTGGGTCAAAGATCAAAGAATGACCTTGACCTTTCGTATTCATAAATCTTCATGTACTTATTAAGATGACTGTATCTACGAATTTTTAGCCCAAAATCTTCAACAGTTTCCAAGACATCTTCTGTTCTAGCATTTTGCCATATATAAGCACAAGGAAGCATATTTGACCTTAGCATTAAAAAATTCAAGGTCAACCCAAGATCATAATTGTTCATAGAATCTATCATTGGTGTCCAGTGGGTATAGGGATCCCAACCCCCTGGTTTATCGTTCCAGTTGGAAATGAGGCTCTGCCGAGTTTCCCACTTGAACGGTAGACCCGAGGGTTGGGATCCCTATACCCACTGGACACCAATGCCTAATTACTTTTCTCACCTACCAATATTAAAAAAGATTATTTGGCTGACTGTTTGCTTCTAATTTAAAACGAGCTACTCTGACGTCATTTAATGAATGACTCAGATAATAACGTCATAAATCTAACATGATCACCTCAAATAGGAAATCGAACAAATCCAAACCTCTGGTGCAATAGCTGGTAAGCTAAAATAAGATGATTTAATGATAATTATCATGTAAAAAGAATGTTTCTAAATTCTGTCTGGGAAGCCATGCAGCAAAGAAATTCAAACCTGGTTAGACGCAGTAGATAAGACTTGCCATTGTCTTGAAAGCACACGGATGACTCTAAGCTGTATGCTGTGATAGGTGAGGAATGGGTATCAGGACGTTTCATCAAGTCTTATCTCACCCACGCTATCTCACCCATGATCGGATAAAAAGCACGTGTAGTAAATGCAATGGTAGTGTAGGAGGTCACGTACCTGCGTCGTCAAATGTCGTTTTTTTCTGATGATGAAGTCAAGAACACGGCAAAATGATGTCAGTGTACGCTCGGCTATCCTCCAAATGCCGAACAATGACCCTCATGACGAGTTCGTTTCTATCCGCGTCTCTATTCGATGAAAGATACGTACTTCTATTAAATATTACAGCACAGATTAAATATTCTTCTACTGTAACAGCTGCCTGGAAATATGGATAGAGGATTGGCAATCAGAGTAGATGTAGATCTTACTGCTCCAAAAGTAGCAGTGTGATCTTGTTCAGCACTGTTTGCTCAAGTACTTCTCCACCAATGTTTAGAGTGTTTTCGATATTTAGAGTCATTATCACAAGTAAGCTGATCAGAGCGACCTGAGTACCTCTACGTTATCACGTGTAGGATGCGATAGGAAATAAAATTTTTAGCCGCGGCACGACAAAACCAACAAAGTGGCATGTGCGCCCAGCTAAGATTCAGATTAGCCTGGGCATCCGCCCAGTCTATCATAGTCGTCTGTCCTTAAAGAGCTAGCTCAGATCCTTATCTACCCATCAAGCGCACAGCAAACTCTGATTAATCTGGGCGGATGCTCAGGCTGATCTGAGTCTTCGCTGATGCCACTTTGGTGGTTCTGTCGTGCGCGGCTAATTAATGAAGTTAAGAATGACAATCACCTTGCATTTTTTTTCATACATTATGTGACATGTAAACCGTGCTGTTTCGATTTGTAGTTAGGTGTCCTAGGTGAGTGTGGCCTATCCTTGGAACATTTGTTTTGTAAATAAGACATGCGGAGACTAGCCATCATATCAGGCATGCCCAATTCGCTCTATTAAAATCTACGTCGCTTCTTCTTGCCCGTACAGGCGTGCGCACGGTACATGATGGTCTGGTCCGGGCATCCGCATCTGAAAGTTTTTTTTGTCGCAAAGTATATGAGCAGCACTACGAGAGTATGTGTATTTGACAAACAAATACGATTAGCAACGTATCAGACGCATCCCCCGTAGATTGACTAGAATCTGTTTTTAAATTTATAGTCCTCAGAATCTATTGCCTGATGCTATCAATTATAGAGAATACTCTAGACTTTCGTTTATGCCAAAAGGCGTAATTTAACTAGAAAGAGGCCTTGAAACATAAACGTCAACATATTTCCATCTGTGTTTAAGATAAAGAGTACAGTTTCCAGACAAGCAAACCTGCTTTATTTTCTTTCTTAAAGGCAGGAGTGGACTATATAAGGAGGATTAACTTCCAAATGTATTTTTGGACGGACACACGGCGACAAGTGCGTGCAACTATGGTTACGTACCGCTGAGCCACTTTGGGAACGTCGTTAGGAGAACCGAACTGAACAAACGTCATTCTGTCTCATGTTCACATAGTGTCCACACTTCCAATCAGCCAATGAAATTATTATAACTGGTAATTGTGGTCCACTGATTGGTCAAATAAATTTTCACACCTTTACCTGTACAGGTAAAGTATGCTATCGCTGGGAACATTAACCCCCGTCGCAGAAATCCTGCCTTTAAGAAGGGCCAACTCTTAAAGGAGAGGACTTGCTCGATCATGAACAAATTCTTTCCTTTAAGAGTAGACCCCATTTAAAGATTTACACCCTCAATATTTCTATTAACTTTTAAATTTCTCACAGAACGTTATATCCTAGGCATGATTGCCGGGCCGGGTAGCGCAATCGGTAGGGCACCTGACTCGTAAGTCAGAGGTCCTGGGTTCGAATCCCGGTCTGGCCACATACTTTCGTTTCTCCTTCCGCTGATTCAAGAAGGGCAGTTGTCAGTTACTGGCGAAAGTATGTGCACTTAGTACTGGTTAACCGCTTAGGAGGTCTAAGCCTGCCCAGGAATAGAGTGGTTAGGTTAACTGACCGTCCCGACATGACCTTAGTTGTTTACCGTGGACGTTAAGCATCAAATCAACCAACCATGATAATGATTGCTATTAAAAGTACACTTATCTGCCAAACTTATAATTTGTGATGGTCACTGAAAATAAGTGAATTTAAGAAAATACATAAAAAGAGCGGCAATAGCGGGTCGCCATTCCCGCCACTGAAAAGTGATGACTGGATACGCCCAGCAATCATAGTTAATCAGGTTAAAGTTATATCATGAATAATTTGAAGCACTTTCGTTAATCGACTTCAGACAGTTATTGGCTGAAAAGAACTCACGTGCACAGATTAATGCTATTGTAAAGTTATTTACTCCACCAATCATAAAATTCAAACCATGCTTGCAGAAACGCCTGTGGGAGTCAATCAATTTATGACGACAAAATATTCGTGAATATCCAAGAAGGGTACGCATTGATATATCGTCTCTGCCTCCGTAATAAAGATGTTTTCGCTGAAGATTTTTTGGACAAATCTTAATTATGTTGCATACAACTAACCAGTTTCATAATTTTGTGACTATTTCGTAATGAAATACGAGGGAGTATACCTTCAAAAATGCATTTTATATAGTAAAGCAAAAAGAAAATCGCAAAAGTTTTGTCCCTTTGTAAAATGTGTAGAAGGACACGCAATTGTACCGCCACTCCAAAACGTTTTTGCTTGAACCACTATGCATTGGCGGGTAGGCAGGTTGGTAAATTTATTTACTGGGCGTTAGAGGGGCGGAGAGGGTAACTCTTTCAAAATAAGTCATTTTTATGTAGGGAAAATAAGAATGTGCAAATTCATTCCATTGGTTCCAATGCCCGTATATAAAAAGGGGCAGATATTTTCCATATAAGAATGATGAGAAGTTTATGCATTCAGACAGGTATTTCAAAATTGAAACTGTTGGCTTTAGCACCGTATTAGGTTTGACTTACTATATGCCATAGGTTGAATTCATAAATTTCATTAGAAATGAAATAGCGCATCTACAGGCATGATTGATTGATTGATTGACTTGATGCTTAACGTCCACGGTCAACAACTATGGTCATGTCGGGACGGTCAGTTAACCTAACCACACTATTCCTGGGCAGGCTTATACCTCCTAAGCGGTTAACCAGTACTAAGTGCACATACTTTTGCCAGTAACTGACAACTGCCCTTCTTGAATCAGCGGAAGGAGAAACGAAAGTATGTGGCCAGACCGGGTTTCGAACCCAGGACCTCTGACTCATGAGTCAGGTGCCCTACCGATTGCGCTACGCGGCCCGGCCTACAGGCATGAACCAGCCGTATCCAATGACAAAGATATCTACTCGAAAAAAATATTAAAGGGTCAAACTTTTACCCTGCGAATGCTGGTACATCTAAAACATTGGGTAAAATAAATCATTTCTACCTTCCGTTTTGTTCATTTGCAAGTTTTATACACATGAAGTTTGAATCTATAGCCTTTGTCTTGACCAAGTCCAGGCTTAAAGTCAAACTATCCCTAAAATGAAAGTGGTTTGAATTCCCAAAGAGAATTGATAGTGCTTCAGTTTGATCGGGCATAACTTCTAAAAGTGCTATGAGTTTTAAAATTGTTACAGCTTGCTGACCTTAAAAATGATTAAATGTGATGACTGTCGAGCAATTTTGCAAAAAAAAATCACAAATTGGCGAAATCGAAAATTTTGGTGAATTTGTTCCTTATTGACTTCTGAACACTTTGATTTTGAGAGTAGTGTAAATTGAAGTCTGGACTTGGTCAAGACAAAGGCTATAGAATCAAACTTTATGTGTATATTGTTTGCCAAATGAATAAAATGGAAGGTAGAAATGTTTCTTTTTTTACCAAACGTTTGAAATGTTCCAGAAATCGCAGGGTAAAAGTTTGACCCTTTAATATTTTGTTGAGTATATATTAATTATCTAAAGGTAGTCGGGTACTGAATAGAAATATTGGCAGGGCATTCAAACCATTATTCCCGCTAAATAACCCAAAGAGGTATAAAACATTTGGATAAGAAAAAACAATCACAGTTTTGTTTTCCGAAAAAACAATATTTTGTACATACTTATACACATTAATTTAGATTCATATCTCTGGCACATGAACGCACTTTCATTTCTGTAAATCATAAAATCTATAATTATATAATATCTGAAACAAACTGGTAAAAGAAATTGAAGTTATCTTGATAATAAGTATATTTTTGCATTTTTTTTAAATGCAAGGAAATTGAATTTCATGAAAAAACTTCGTCATGAAAAATAAAGTTTAACCGATTGGACAAACTTATGCATCTTATTTAAGTAGAACATAGAACAAAAAAAAAAAAAAAAAAAAAAAAAAAAAAAAAATCATCATTTCGTTTCATAGAAAAATGGATCAAAAATATCCCAAAATCAGACTGCCTAAATTCTGCACCTGCTGCAAGCACAGCCGGTCCTTGCCCTATTATTTATTTTCCTGTAATTTCAGTTCTACCATAAAAGTAATGCCTACAAAAATGCGCAGAAGGAATGGAAACGGTGATGACCCTGATCGTTCTGGTTCCTAAGGAACAGTCTGATCATGGTTGCGACTGTTTGTACATACCTATCTGCCCGAAAACTTAGGATCGTTATGGTAGACATTGTTAGTGTGTGTATAAACTCAACAGTTGATCGAATTCACCAAGAACAATGACCCTCTTTTGTTTTAACAAATAACAAGAATTCTGCGGAATGCTACATGTATGTCGCACATGCACTGCATTTCCACAGTAGCAGAGATCATGTTGAGAAGAAAGTGAAAGCAAAAAATGAAAATTAAAAAAGAAAACGAAATAGATTCAGGCATTATTCTGGCACAAATTTTTCAAAATCCGCCCAAAGATACTGCCATTTCCATGTTTGAGCTATTTTTAGAAACTGTAAATAGCAGCCATCTTGGATGGCCAATTTGCCTTAAACAAAAACATCTATATGCAAGGATCATTCTGACACAAAATTGGTCCAAATCCATTCAGGGGTTCCTGAAATATAGTCGTTTTTATGTTTTTGCTATTTTAGTAACGACGGTCGCGGCCATCTTTGATGGTACATTCCCATAAATGTGAAAAAAAACTCCTTCCTTTAAATGTAAAGAAAAAGAACAAGAGCTGTCGCCTGACAGCATAGCTCGCCTGAATAGGTGCTTGCCCATCGCACAGTTGCTTTGGAGGTGTGGACTTCTATGCATAAAACTATGCATAATGACAACACATTTATAAACAAAAGCTATCTAAGAAATAAGTCTTAAAATAAAATTAAAATAAAAAAATCCACATGAAATTTCAAAGTCCAAGAGCTTGAGGTCAAAGAACTAAGAGGTAGAGGGGGGGGGGGAGTGGGTGGGGTGGGGGGGGGGCTAGGATGTAACAAAACCGTGAACCATTATCTAACATCAGTCCAAGTATAAGTGTCAACTGAGTCAATCGTGGCACTGTGAAATTATGTCTTCATAAATATAAAACTTTAAGGATGTAACAAAACCGTGAACCATTATCTAACATCAGTCCAAGTATAAGTATCAACTGAGTCAATCATGGCACTGTGAAATTATGTCTTCATAAATATAAACTTTAACCAAAATCTTTAAGACAAAATTCTAAGTCGATGACCTTGACTTCAAGGTCATCCAGTGGGGTAAGTATATAGTGTTTTGTAAAAACTCAAACAAGTGTCTTACATCAGTTCAAGTTTAACTAAATCTCTGCCAAGCATTATAAATCAGTATGCAATTAGAAAACTTTAATAAAGAACAAATATCCAAAGTCCCTGACCTTGACATCAAGGTCACTGAGAAGGGTTGGGGTAGTACTCGGCAAAACTTTGGACTAATATCTAACTAATTTAAAAGTGCAAATATAAAAAGAATTCATCACTGGGTTCAGGAGACATGTGTCTTTAAAAGACTTTAACCAAAACAGCCAATCAATTAAAAGACAATTTTCTAAGTCCATGACCTTGACATCAAGGTCACTGACGGGAGTAGGGGTAGTACCTTGGAAAACTTTGGACCAATGTCTAACTACAGTGCAAGTGTCAAAGGAATCCATCCATGGGTTAAGGAGATATTGGGCTTTATAAAACTTTAACCAAAACATCCAGTCCAAAAATACTCCCAATTTTCTAAGTCCATGACCTTGACATCAAGGTCATGGAGTGGGGTGGGGTGGTACTCTGTTAAACTTTGGACCAATATCTACCTACAGTGCAAGTATCAAAACAATCCATCCATGGGTTAAGGAGATATAGGTCTTTAAAAAACTTTAACCAAAACATCCAATCCGGACGCCGACGCTGATGCTGACGCGGACGCGGACGCTGACGCCGACACCGGGGTGACAACAATAGCTCTTCCTAAACTTTCGTTCAGGCGAGCTAAAAAATCCTTGCAAGAATTATTCTGATTAAATTGAGCAAAATCCACTCAGTGTTTATCGATTTATCGGCCTTCAAGCAAAATTCAGACTCGTAAATGAAAAGTAGGTCACTGTGACCTAATTCCGCTACGGATTTTTTTTTCATTTTCATAATTTTCAAAAAGAAAATCATATTGATGTTCCATGCAAAGTTTCAGCCAAATATACCTAATGCTTCTAGCGAAAATGTTAATTGCTATTTTAGTAACAGCGGCCATCTTGGATTCTCGACCAAGCTAAATTTCTGTAAACTGAAGTCATGTAGTCTGATCATGCTCCATATAAAATTTGAGAACCATGGCTGCAGTGGTTTTGAAGAAATTAACTGTACAAATTTTAACGCCAGGGTTGACGTAAATGTGAACGGACTGACGGACGCACGGAATGACGGACGGAAAACCGGACGCCTAAATCACACCTTGCTAAAGCAGGGGCGACAAAAATGATATAGTGTTAGGCATTATTCTGACACAAATTTTGTCAAAAACCGCCCAAAGGTTCTTAAGGTACTGCCATTTCCATGTTTGTGTTATATTTAGTAAATGTAAATGGCAGCCATCTTGGATGGCGGATATGCCATTACCCAAAGAGTTGTATGCAAGGATCATTTTGACACAAAATTGGTCCAAATCCATTCAGGGGTTCCTAAAATATAGTCAATTTTATGTTTTGCTATTTTTAGTAACGACAGTGGCGGACATCTTGGATGGGTACATTCCCATAAATGTGAAAGAAAGAAAAACTCCTTTCAAGAATCATTCTGATTAAATCTGAGCAAAATCCACTCAGTCTTTATCGATTTATCGGCATTCAAGCAAAATTCAGACTCGTAAATGAAAAGTAGGTCACTGTGACCTAATTCCGCTATAGATTTTTTCATTTTCATAATTTTTTTTTAAAAAGAAGCTCCTATTGATGCTCCATGCAAAGTTTCAGCCAAATATACCAAGCGCTTCTACAGACAAGAGCTGTCGCCTGACAGCATAGCTCGCCTGAATAGGTGCTTGCCCATCACACAGTCACTATGGTGGTGTGGACTGCTATGCATAAAACTTCAGGCAAGCATGTCCATAATGACAACACATTTATAAACAAAAGCTATCTCAGAAATGTCTTAAAATAAAACTAAAATAAGAAAAAAATTAAATGAAATTTCAAAGTTCATGAGCTTGAGGTCAAAGAACTAAGGGGGTAGGGGGAGGAGTGGGGTAGTGGTGGGGGGAGGGGGAGGCTGGGATGTATCAAACCTTGAACCATTATCTAACATTAGTCCAAGTACATGTATAAGTATCAACTGAGTCCATTGTGGCACTGTGAAATTATGTCTTCATAAATATAAAACTTTAACCAAAATTCAAAGTCAATAACCTTGACTTCAAGGTCATCCAGTGGGGTAAGTATATAGTGTTTTGTAAAAACTCAAAAAAGTGTCTAACATCAGTTCAAGTGTAAACTAAGTCTCTGCCAAGCATTATGAATCAGTATGCAATAAGAAAACTTTAATAAAGACCGATTTCCTAAGTCCCTGACCTTGACATCAAGGTCACTGAGCGGGGTTGGGGTAGTACTGTGTAAAACTTTGGACCAATATCTAACTACAGTGCAAATATAAAAAGAATTCATCTATGGGTTCATGAGATATGTGTCTTTAAAAAACTTTAACCAAAACATTGAAAAAATAAAAAGATAATTTTCTAAGTCCATGACCTTGACATCAAGGTCACTGAGGGGGGTGGGGGTAGTACCCTGAAAAACTTTGGACCAATATCTAACTACAGTACAAGTATCAAAGGAATCCATCCATGGGTTAAGGAGATATTGGGCTTTATAAAACTTTAACCAAAACATCCAGTTCAAAAAACTTCCAATTTTCAAAGTCCATGACCTTGACATCAAGGTCATGGAGGGGGGTGGGGGTAGTACCCTGGAAAACTTTGGACCAATATCTAACTACAGTACAAGTATCAAAGGAATCCATCCATGGGTTAAGGAGATATTGGGCTTTATAAAACTTTAACCAAAACATCCAGTTCAAAAAACTTCCAATTTTCAAAGTCCAAGACCTTGACATCAAGGTCACGGAGTGGGGTGGGGGGTGGTACCCTGTTAAACTTTGGACCAATATCTAACTACAGTGCAAGTATCAAAAGAATCCATCCATGGGTTAAGGAGATATAGGTCTTTAAAAAACTTTAACCAAAACATCCAATCCGGACGCCGACGCTGACGCGGACGCGGACGCTGACGCTGACGCTGACGCTGACGCCGACGCCAGGGTGACAACAATAGCTCTTCCTGAACTTTCGTTCAGGCGAGCTAAAAATGTTAATTATGTTGTTTTGCTATTTTTAGTAACAGCGGCCATCTTGAATTCTCGACTAGGCTGAATTTCTGGAAACTGAAGTCGTATAGTCTGATCAACCTCCATATAAAATCTAAAAACCATGGCTATAGTGGTTTTGGAGAAATTAACTGTACAAATCTTAACGCCAGGGTTGGCGTAAATGTGAACGGACTGACGGACGGAAAATCGGACGCCTATATCGCACCTTGCTAAAGCAGGTGCGACAAAAACAGAGTCATTCCGTATACAACTTCCTTAATAGCGCTGAAGAACTCGGTTTGTGTGTTAGTGCAATAGCCATGTTCTCTTTTGTCGAACACATCTCTTCGAAAGCTGCATCGATTCTAACCGTGTGCACTAAGAATGATGATATCAATTTAATTAGCGCTGAAGACATTACATTGTGTGTTAATGCAAGTGCATAACTTTAATGATTACATCATCTGCAAAGATGCAGAGAAAAATTGAAATTCACAGAAGTGCAGATATTTGTGTGTTTGGATTCTTGATGCCATTAAATGACCCGCGACACGAGAAAACAAAGTGGTTGTGTGCCCAGCGCAGACATAGATCAGCCTGGGTATCAGCCCTGTTAGATCAGTGTCTTCGCTAAGCGCTTAAAGGGTAGCCAAGGGTCTGGTCTAAGCTACCTCCATGCGGACAGCGAAGATTCCGATCAGAATGGGCGGATGCCCAGGCTGATCTAAGTCTGCGCTGGGCGCACAACCACTTTCATGGTGTTCTCGTGTCGCGGCTCAAATGACAATTTAAGAAAATCATCCGAAGGCGTGAAACTTCTTAATTATATTGTATCAAATGCATTTCTACTGAAAAAAATCAAATCTAGCTTCCGATCTAAACAACTTTTATTAATTTGATGCAATTTGATGCGCCGATAAAATTTAGCTTCTATTTCTTTGTCACATGATCAATATGAAATTGCGAGTAAAAACTTCAGTGATCTTCATTTTTTTCCTTGACAATATTTATTTGATGTTATATGGGTTTCTCTGTTGCACATTGAACAATAGTTTAGTCACAGCAGTCAGAAAATGCATCAAAGGCAAATTCTGAAAACTAGAAAATCTCTCAGCTAGAACACAATAACAACACAATTGTGTTTTGAGGAAGTCAGTAAAGATTACATTAAAAAGATGAACAACCAAAACTATTTACTGTAACACTTCTGATATTAAAACCTTGCTCTTTTATATTATTTCATTTAGCATATACAGTAAGAAAATTCCACCGGAAAAGAAATACCTTTTTCCCGCCATGACTTCAGAGAGAACGGGGTTTGCGACCCTTTGCTAGTTATCCTGGTCAATGTGGCTCTTCATACATAGGTAGCAGCCTTGAGGGTAAGAACTTTCTCATTCAGGAGGGCACATTCCCCTATAAAAGACAGAAACAAAAGTAGAAATGACAGACACTTCGTCTCGGCTAGACTTGCCACATATAGAAAACTGATGCTGGCTTACCTGACCGATATTTCGAAACAAGTTCTTTGGTGTGGTGCACGAGTATATAATAATTATGAAATCAGCCGCGACACGATAAAAAGATGACATGTGCGCCATGCGAAGACTCAGATCAGTCTTGGCATCCACCCAGTCAGATCAGAGGTTTTGGTAGCTAAAGGGTCTAAGCTACATCCATGCGGACAGAGCAAAGACTCTGATCAGACTGGGCGGATGCCCAGGCTGATTTGAGTTTTTGCTTTGCCCACATGCCACTTAGTTGGTTTTGTCGTGTCTGTAGCTCATATGATTCTATAAATCAGACACTACTACTTCCGGTCACGTTAAGGAACTTAGTGATTAGGTACGTGTCAAAATGTCATTAGGTATTTCTACATTTAACTATATTTGTCATAGATACATAATGTCGCTTAGTATAGGAATGCATATAACAACAGACGGCTTAAATCAACTGGGTGAAGTTTTTATGACTCAAATCTTAACAGACTGTGAGGTTATTTACAAAAGCCATCAAGCTGCTACATGAAGAATCAACAATTAACGAGTACTTGCTTCGCATGTTGCTAAAAGAGGAAAACAACAAGATAAACAAGTCGCCCAAGGGCAACGTTCGCTCACCTTCCAGATCCACAGGGCCTATTGCTTTGAGACTTGGTTATAGCACCTTGGACTCTAGTACGACAAAATGTATAAAATGATGACCATGGATTCACCGTGATCTATTTTACGGCAATGTCATTTTTTGTAAGGCTTTTGAATGGGAAAAGCTGAAGAAATGCATATTTCCGTTGCTATGAGACTCTATGATATGGAAATGCTGTCGACAAGCATAAAATCTCAGATGCAGTTGACATAACACCATATTGTAGAATTTGCCTTAGAGAAAACTAGTCCATAGTACTGAGGCTGAATGGACTCAGTTGAGCTACAGGACCAATGTTCCTCTTGCTTAGCTTTTCCCATTCAAAAGCATAAGGGACCAAATTTGACCTTATGGCAAAACAGGTCAAGGTCAACCAAAGGTCATCATTTATATAACCTTGGTAGTCCTAGAGTCCAAGATGCTCATCATTTATATAACCTTGGTAGTCCTAGAGTCCAAGATGCTACATACCAAGTTTCAAGGCAAATAGCTCAGTGGTTCTGGAAAAGAAGATTTTTTAAGGTTTTTGCAATATATGGGCATGGTGACCATCTTGGTCATGTGATCTGGACCAAATATATAAACTTTGTTTCCGCTTTGCCTGAAGGCTGCGTATGAAATTTAATTGAAATCGGTCCAGTAGTTTCATAGGAGAAGTCCTTTAAAAATGTTGACACACTACAATCAAATGACCTTTAGCCAAGGTCACTAAATGACCTTGACCTCTAGAATTCCTAGGGGTTCAAGTTGTCTGCATTTCCATATCACAGAGCACTATAGCAAAAAAATGCACCTTTTTAGCTTTTCCCATTCATAAGCATTAGAGACCAAAACCAAGGTAATCATTTATATAGACTTGGTTGTACTAGTGTCCCAAATGCTACATACAAAGTTTCAAGGCAATCGGCGTAATGGTTCTGGAGGAGAAGATTTTTTAAGGTTTTTGCCATACATGGGCATGGTGGATGTGACCTAAACCAATGAAAAATTCTTTCTCGATTTGCCTGAAGGTGGCATATGACATTGCCCAGTTAGTTTCAGAGGAGAAGTCCTTCACTAGAGTCCAAGATGCTACATACCAGGTTTCAAGGCAATCGGCCGAGTGGTTATGGAGAAGACGATTTTTTTTAAGCTTTTGCCATATATGGGCATGGCGGCCATCTTGGTCATGTAACTTAGGCCAAATATATAAACTTTTGTTCCCCATCCTGCCACGGGTCCATATGAAATATGGCTTCAATCGGCCCAGTGGTTTCTGTGAAAATGTTTAAATGTGTGGACGACGACGCGGACGCGGACGCCGCCGAAGGACGACGGACCAATGCTATACTATAAACTCACCTTGACAGGTGAGATAAAATGAACTTTAGTAGATTTTCCCATTTAAAAACAATAGAGAGCAAATTTGACCTTGCGCAAAAACTCGTCAAGGTCAACCCAATGTCATAATTTATATAAACTTGGTAGTACTAGAGTCCCAGATGCTACACACCAAGTTTCAAGGCAGTCGGCGAAGTGGTTGTGTAGAAGAAGATAAGTTTCAAAGCAGTCGGGGAAGTGGTTGTGTAGAAGAAAATGTTTTAAGTTTTTTTACCATATATGGGCATGGTGGCCATCTTGGTCATGTGACCTGGACCAAATATATAAAATGTTTTATACATTTTGCCTGAGGGCTGTATATGAATTTTAATTAAAATTGGCCCAGTAGTTTCAGAGAAGTTCTTTATAAATATTGACACACAACCGACAAATGACCTTTGGCCAAGGTCACTAAATGATCTTGACCTCTAGTATTCATAGGGGTTGATGATGACTGCATTAGCACAACAGCAACAGGAAATGATCTTGACCTCTAGTATTCATAGGGGTTGATGATGACTGCATTAGCACAACAGCAACAGGAACATGCACTTTTGTAGCTGTTTCCATTCAACCGCTTAAGGGACCAACTTTGACCTTGCCATAAAATAGGTCAAAGTCAACCCAGGATCACCTTTTATATAAAATTTTTAGTACGAGAATTTAAAATGCTACACACCAAGTTTCAAGGCGATCGGCCTAGTCGTTCTGGTAAAGAAGATTTTTTAAGGTTTTTTAAGGTTTTTACCATATTTGGGCATGGCGGCCATCTTGGTCAAGTGACCTGGACCAAATATATAAATATGAAATTTGGCTTCAATCGGCCCAGTGGTTTCTGAGGAGAAGATGTTTAAAAGAGTGGACGCCGACGACAACGGACCAAGGCTATAGTATAAGTCCACCTTGACAGGTTGGGGTGTTTGGGTGGTGCGATGGTGCTGCGTGTAACTTCCAGTGCCGGGGCGTTCTACTGATTTGTACATTGTAGGGCAAGGGCCTACTGTGTTTGCAGTGGGTGCGGGTGGGGGTTGTTTGGACATTTTTCTCTCGTCTATCATTCTCTCTGGGAGACGGCCCGATATAGACTGAAATACTGTCTCAAAGGGCCCGTTAAACCCAAAACAATCAATCAATCTAAACCTTGACAGGTGAGCAAAAAAGAAGTTTCATGACAGGATAACATTTTTAACCCTTGTGGAAGTTCAAGGGCCATATGAGGCTCGACACGATAAAACAAATAAAGTAGCATGTGCGCCCAACGAGGACTCAGATCAGCCTCTGCGTCCGCCCAGTCTGATAAGCGTCTTCGCTGTCCGCAAGGAGCTAGCTTAGACCCTTAGCTACCCTTTAAGTGCTCAGCGAAGATTTTGATCAGACTGGGCACATGCCAAGCCTATTCTGAGTCTTCGCTTGGCGCAAATTCCACTTTGTTGAATTTCTCGTTCTGCGGCGCATTTTATCTCGATGCCACTGTTAATCTGTCGCACATCACACAGTAAAACCGTTGACTGAATTACATTTGAGGTCGCCCACTTTGTGTGCTTGATGATATGTTTACGCCTAAAAGGCAGTTCATATTGCGAATAAGTACATATAGTCCAGGAGCCCAGGAGAAAAAAAGAGAGGTTCGCTCTCCTTTAATAGTAGAGTTTGGCAACCCTGTGCATTAAAATATACATTTATTTTACCATAGATTTTGGCCCGGAGACATTTCGAGAAACGCCCAGGAGACTCAAAAATGACCATCTGCTCACCTGAGTAATTTCTACAGAGGATAGGCCTATCTCTTCTGTTGTGCTTCTTCCGACACTGAAGCCAGCCTTTTGTTCAGCGATAATCTCTTTAACTTGGGATTTGAGCTTGTTAAAGATGACTTTCAGCATGACTTTATTTTGAGGCTGATGGTTCTGTAGTTCTGACAGAGTTTGCCCTCTTAAGGGAGCATAGTTACCAGCGACGGAGTCATTGGGGTCGGCCATTCTTCTGTTCTTCAGAACTTTTTGTAGACCTTTCATGGTCTTCCTGCCTGCTTGAACAAGTTATACTGAAATATAATCAACCCCGGCAGACTTTTCCTTTTTCAGTGCAGCTACTACAATCTAAGCTGACTCGCAAAGGATCGGTTGTAGATTTTTTCTGAGTGCCAGGTGCAGTCCAGAACTGTATTGTCACCATGTCACATGGTTGTATAGCTCTGAGCAATATTCTGTCCATCTGCAGAGAATCTGGTGCTCTTTCAGACATGTTCCAGACGAGTCCTGGATATTTGTTGATCTACCCTGTTTCCCTGAAGTTAGATCCTTCACCATCTGTTACGCTGATATTTTTGTTCAGGCAAGTTTCAATCTCCTCGAACTGTCCTCCTTTGCTTTCTTCAGGGTCTTCTGAACACTCTTGTCGGCTGTCCTGTATTCTTTCACTCGTTCTGTTTCATGCCGGCTCTTCTTCGAATCTCTCCTTCATCACAGAGAGATCAAGAACGCCTCTGGTGACCCAGGGCGTTGTCCTCTGACGTTCCTTACTAAGTACCTCACTGGCCGTGTCAGTCAATGTTGTATTGTAGTTTGTTACCTATCATGCTATCTATGTCTGTCATCATCCCTCAGACTGATGAATGGTGCAAATTTCCCGCCTATTGTTACTTGGACTGTGCATGTCCACATCTGGGCTTTTCAACTTCTCACGGTGAAACCTCAGTCTTGGCTTGGTTGTCTTTCTGGTCTCCTTCAGACGAACTTGAGAGGTAATCATCAACAGGTAATGTACACTTCATATGTCTGTGCTGAAAAAGCTCCTTGTCCTCCTTGTTGGAACCGCTTCCTCACCAAGATGTAGTTTATCTGGTCTTAATGCTTGCTGTCTCGGCTGTGCTATGTCCACCTTGTGAATGGTTTGTGGGGCCAAGGTTTTTGTCAGTACAGATTGTTAAAGATGCTAATTTAGGAGTCTGAGACCCCGCTCATTTGTCTCGGCATTGCATTAGGGTCCTAATACGTCTCTCCAGACTGTTTGTGATTCCCTTCCACTTGCCATTCCAATCACATTGTACAACCAGAATGTCCTTCGTAATTTACTGGAGTTACTGGTAGAAATGGTCTACCTTCTTGTCATCTTGCTCAGATCTTTATGATTGTGTTGTGACATTGAAAGGAGCTGCTCGCAAACGGAGAGTCTGCTGCAGACTGGTTGGCAAACCTTGTGTCTATCATCCGTTGACAATTCACCAAAGTTCTCAATGCATATTTCAGAGCTCCAGTATGTTCCAGAAGTACCTGTCCATTTTGTGGATCAGTTCTTCAAGTTTCCCGGATGGCCTCAGAGCCCTCACATACCAGTTTTCTACTGAGATGTTCTCCCTACCTCTCATTTTCTCGACCTTAGTCACATCAGTCGCACACTTATCAACTACATGTACTTACTAACGTCAAACGGTAGGCGTGATCATTCTTAAGCTGGGCCCCGACAGACCCAGTATTTAAGTATCATTGGGGGGGGGGGGGGGGGGGGGGGGACGGGCCGCGTAGCGCAGTCGGTAGCGCGTCTGACTTTTAAGCCATAGGTCCCGGGTTTGATACCCGATCCGGCCACTTACTTTCATTTCCCCTTCCGCTGATTCAAGAAGGGCAGTTTCAGTTACTGGTGAAAGTAAGTGCACTTAAACTGGTCTAAGCCTGCCCAGGAACATGGCCATAGCTGTTTACCGTGGACGTTAAACAATAACACAACAACAAAAAGTATCCTAGGGTCTGCCTTCCAAAATGTTACTTGGGCAAAAGTCAACCTGATGGAGACCATACTTCTTCAGGCTGATTATGTTGACCACAACCGAATTCCAAGAAAATTATATGGCTCGCCTTGGTCATGAGCACGTGTCGGTTGGCTAAAAGTATTATTCCACCCCGGGAGTTGACCTCTTCTAGGAGGACGTTCACTCTTTGATGTTGAGTCTACACCAACCCAAATTGACCCCTAGGCTTGGGAGACCTATGGAGGTGGAAGTGGCTTCTTGGTTTCTCCACGTAAGCCACTAAATATAATGCAACAGACGGAAAGGGCCAAGCTGATTAGGCCTATCCTAATCAACAGTGATCTCTGAAATCTAAATGTTGTACCAAGCTGAGCAAGACTCGCTCGGGTCTTGCAGCTAACACACGACTGTTGAACTCATGTTGGTGCTCTATACTGGCCGTTGACTTCTTCTAGGAAGTCTTCAACCCAGTGATGCTGTTTTCACAGGTGTTCTTTAGCACGTTTTGTCCACAGACCTAGCAATGAATTCCTAGGTGGACTGCCAACCAAGGCTAACGATTGCACCTACCCTTCTACATGTAGTTCTTATTACCCTCCCAGGCTGATGAGATCCATCTGCCCACATGCAACCGTTAGTTTTAGACAACATGATACCATGACGATTAGGTTATACTATGCACTTATACACTTTTAAGTTCGAAAAAGCCCTGGTTCCACAAGTTTTTGAAATGAAATTTTATCTTTATACAGCATAATCGAATCATATTGTACATTTTGTATAAATTGTATTTTACATATAAATATGTCCATATAAAACGTACACAAATATGTAACATATATAAATCAGTAGCACATATCAATATGTATATATTCTCCTTTAAAAAGCTTCCACTTTGTAAGGGAACTTTATAAAATGTCTATTTACTACATTATTTTGATACAGATTATACAGGGTTGCGGCTTAATGAAGGGTAGCCTTTTTCTTCAGGGTTTATATAAAATTAATATTTATGAATGACATGTGTAGCAAATTTGCATCAAATTGGACGTTTATATATTTATTTAAACATTCCAGTGTTCATCAACAAAATTCCAACCAAAATGCTTTATTCCATGTCAATGAGGGACAGTTGTAGTTTAAATTTAAATAGTTTGGATTAAGAGAATTTTGCATTCATATATCTCATTTTACCGTGGCACGCCCGTTATCTGGAACAAAAATGCTATGCACTTAAAAACTGTCACAGGCTATATGCAAAACCTCCATACTTAAATAAAATCAAAATCTTTTAGAAGTGATTCAGAACATAACATTTTCAAGGGTGGGGTCAAAACTACGAAAATTATACTACTGGTAATTATCCCTTCGTGGGGCCCCTTTGGTGACATTTAAATCACCTTAGAAGGTCTTATTTATTAGAACACATTTGTGGCAACATATATATGGGTGTAATTTAATACAAAATTAAGACAACCGGTTGTTTTTCGAAATTTAAAAAAATCAGAGAAAATAGTCATTTTTTGTCATTTTTACAAATTCACCCCTCTAGCGCCCCACAGGGATTTCTCAGAACGTCTCCGGGCTTTATCATGTCCAGAGGGGTACAGGCTATAATATCCACATGGCTGCCAAACTCTACTCTTTAGGGAGAGCGAAAGTGTTATCTAGCGTAGCTACAGATTTCGGGCCTAGCACTAATAGTATAAGTTCCAAATTACTGGTAGATAGACTTATTTGCGGTTCTGTTAAAAAGACCTTTTAAGCGCACAATATTAATCCGCTTTAGAATTTAGAAATGAAATTAATGTTCCTTCAAATAGGTAGCTAAAATACAACCATGCAGCTCCACTCGTATACACCTTGAAATGAGTTAAGCACCCCCAGCAAAAATCATTTTTTTTCCATCGCACCTCATACAAAGAAAACTAAAACAGATGTAGTAATTAATTTTGAATGCAATTCAAAGGTTTGAACACCTAGCATGTGCTGACTGCATTTGGGGCCATCATTTGTCAAAATTATGATACATTGTTTCTGGAAATGCAAGGTGGTCCTACTTTATGTACAGATTGAATCTGACAGTCTTTTTCACGGACTCAATGTGTTACATAACTTTTACAGCCTTGAGACTTCAAGTGCTTGTCAAATCAGTCACTTCTGGATATAAACAATTGAACTTTCAATTAAAAGTTTTGACTGATTTTCTTCCGATTATTGTCCAACTTTCAATTAAAATCTTCCTATTATTGTACATTACCTCGAATAACAAGAAGCAGTATATCAAGGCCTAATAATTACAAAAAAAAAAAAAATGATTTGGAATACCACCAGTGATAAGTTGTGAAAAGTTTAGATTAAGCTTTTGCAACAATAATTTGGGAGTGCTCAACTTTTTTCATGTTGTATATATTATAAGCCATTTCAGTGTTCAATATCAGCTTACTATTAGGCAAATATTTAACATGTGATTATCACAAACTCCTGCAAGTGGCAACACCGAGACTTCGGTCTGGCCGCTAACAAGGGTGTTTGTTGTTGGTAGCTCACCGCTTTTCTTCAAAGCAAACATTTTATACAAACATGCGTTTCATACAGGTTGAATAGCATTGATTTTTTTCGGCAAATTACATGTACTTGCAGACACTTGATTTTTTATTTCCTGGTTGGAAAGGAATTTCACGTTTACTGGGCGTGTTGTATATACCTTTTCAGGATAACGTCTGTTTTTAAGTTGTAGTAAATGTGCCCACACACCAGTTCTTATCGAGCTCAATATTTTAGTCTAAAGATTATTTGTGCCAATACAAAGGTAAAAGGTGCATGATTCACGTAGAAAATGTTGTAATATGTTTTGGTTACATGTATCATAGCTGGAATCATAAAATGTTCAGGCGCGGGGCATCATTCACTGTCCCTCTTTTATATATTTGCATTGCCCTGCAGGGAACCAGAAACGGAAATCATAGTTTTTGGACCGATTTGTCATTTTGTTTTGTTCGCATGTTAACCCTACTCTTGCCAGTTGATACTCTTGATAGTTCTTAAACAAAGGATGAGGGCTGAACCGCTTCTCATAATTATTCGTGTCAATTCGTTTTTACCATTGCGAGTTCTATGGCGACCTTAAGGAAAATGTCATTTCGAACAATTTTTTACAGACTAAATTAGACTTCAAGGACGTATTGTCTCCGATTTAATGACTATTTGTGGCCATGTCTCTCGAATAGACTGGCTGATTCGTCAACAAAACAGATAACGTTCATGTTCACAGAATAACAGCTGCATTTAAAATGTTCAAGGCTAGCACTAACACACATTTGTTCCGTAATTTATTTGAATAGCATTACTGTATGATGTATTGTGCTCCAAACTTTTCATCTATCTTGCCTAAGAAACATGTATGTGTCGCGATTTCATATCGCTTCAGAATTTTTATTATCTTTCTCATAATAAATTAAATATGGATACTGATCGCATCGAAAAAAAATGAAGTTACTAACTTCATCATTGACTCGTTGCTTCGAATTATTTCTGTGTCAATACATCGTCTGCTTTGATCAGAAATGAATGATGTGCCTTTAATCTGTAGGCTTATCTTTTGACTGTCTATAGAAGTCTCGCGTTAAAAAACACACACACACACAAAAAAAAACAACAACAAAAAAAAAACACACACTAAAATGGAGGGAAGGAGGCGGGGGGGGGGGGGTGTCAACAAAATGGCAATATCGCTGCATATTTAGCTGAGATATGATTGAAAAGCAAAAATTTGCGAACAGCATTTCTTTCCGTACGTATCTTCCACTTTCTTTTCTCCGCAGTTCAAAAAATGTCCCCCGTCTTTTCGAAGAGAAAGCGAGGGGACACAGTATTCGGCTCCCTGTAGTTTCGTACTTCCGTCTTTCCGTCTCACCTTGACGGTAGGTAGCTTGTAAGCGTAACTTCTCCTTCAAGTTTTCAAAAATCATTCTGCAACTTGGCATGCTTCTTTTTCATGGTTTGTAGATGTGTTTGTGAAAAAGAGATTATGGTCGGACAGTTAACTATTTCGTCACTTTGCAAAATGAGTTGTTGTTTTTCAGCATCAGACGATCCTTTTGTGTGCAATTCTTTCTACAGTTTTCTATATAAACTTTTTTGAAGCTTAGCAGACTTGTTTTAGATACATGTTTGGTAATCTTTAGATGTTCAAGTGACTTACGGACTACGTAAGACTTCTTTGAGATGGTCTCTATAGGAGACTTACTGCTTATCAGAGGTCGGATAATATTTAAATTCTTGGTGTATTTACTGAAAAGCCCTCTAGTAAACCATTGGAACCTAATGTAGTTTACATTCCAATAATTACATTGAGACACGCGACGTCAATGACGTCAAAATAAACAATGTCTCTCGTCAATCTGATTGGGCGTCAGCAACGTCATGACGTCATGCATGCTGTTCTGCTGTTAGCAAAAAAAAATGCGTGTGCATGTTTTACTGCTTCAATTCAAGAGCTTAAATAAGATTTTTTTATGAAAATTCTGATTGAAACGAATGTAAATATAAGCAATGAACTTAATTTTTCTGTTGTTTATCGAAGTGTAAACTACATTGGGTCACTAGTAAAGTTTACATGAACCCCGAAGTTTGCACGTGACCCAATGTAGTTTATACTTCGATAAACCTCAGACAAATGAAATTCATTCCTCAAAATTTTACCGTTTTTATCAGACACTTGAGTAGGTACCTTATGTGCAACACTTCTTTTACAGGTTTTCATAAATAATTATGAAACTTAGCAGACTTTTTAGATGGCCTGTAGATATTCAAGTGACTTACGATTGATTTCATGTTCGGATAATGTGTTACTTCTACCACGATTTGCCTTGGCGAACTTAGTCTTTTTTGGCATCAGAAGGCCTATTAAGTAGATAATTTGTGTTCACAACTCCTACAGTTTTCTTTTTCATACATCATTTTAATAATATCCAGGCTTCCTTTTGATGGTTATCAACAGGCACTAATTACTGAATTTTTTTAGTAGATATGTTAGATTTACAACCAATTACATATCATTTTAGAGATACCCACAGGCTGTAATTACAGGTACTTTTGAGTAGATTTGTTATGTGCAAACCATATGCATACACTCAAAAACAATCAGGGTTTAAAGGAGTTTTTGTTGGTTTATAGGTTGGTTGTTTTGGTTTTTTTGACAGTATTCAGTCTATGTCAAGCCGTCTCCCAGAGAAGATAACAAAAACAAATGATAGGTAAGAGGAAAAATATCCAAACAACTCCCACCCGCACCTAAAGCAAACACAGTAGGCATTCACCCTACTTTAATCTCAACTAGTAGGACGCCCCGACACTTAAAGTTACCCAGCATCATCGCCCGACGCAAACACCCCCAGTTTTGTGTTAATATACATATTAGGCCATGAGCCAGAAATGGTTTACCTCCCCCCCACCAGGGGAATTTTGTAGACCATACTTTTCTTAAAGCCCAGCATCTTAGAAGTATTTTGCAGCATGTTAGCTCTCTGGCGAGTGGGGCGTTAAGCTGTAACAGCCTGTTACAAACGTTACCCATTAAAAAAAATAAACATAAAATAAAAATAATAAAAAATTATAAAAAAAGTAGAAATCACTTTCCTATGTTTAAAGTTATAGTGGAGTCTAATAGAACAATCCAGTAGTTAAACGTTATGATGTTTGACAGGTCACTTTAGCCTACATGGTGTCATATACGTGACATTTGTCTAAACACTCCATTAAAATTGCTATTTCTATCCAAAATACTTTCTTTTTGTAAGTTACTCCTTTATTATTAGACCATATCTTTGTTACTGTATTAAAGACAATTTATTGATCTTTTCAGATCTGCAAAAATTATTATCCTATCTTGAATACTTTGGGAGAAATAGGATGTTTAACACAGTACCCCCTTATAAATGGTCCATATTACAATTATCACT
The DNA here is from genome assembly GCA_963989385.1 of Ctena decussata. Lineage (NCBI taxonomy): Eukaryota > Metazoa > Mollusca > Bivalvia > Lucinida > Lucinidae > Ctena > Ctena decussata. Next base: position 23,248,965 of record OZ022510.1, on the reverse strand, counting down.
TTCTGTAGAATTCAAGTGCTTGAACTACACTGTATGAATTAAAAAACAACAGGAAAAGGTAATATTGAATATGCCAGCCTATCTAAACAGCAAGGAACAGTTCCACAATATTTTGAACGCATTTTAGCGGCCATAATGATCGATTATATACGTTACCGAGGGCTATTTTTGTTAAACTCACATATTTTGATGATAGAATCATTTTATTTTCGTTGGTAGCAGTTTCTTCATGAAAGAATCTTTAAATATAAAAGAAAAAATGCATTCTGGTTTATTTTCTATGATAAGTCATTACTAGAAGTAACGTAAATAACATTAACATTTAAAATATTTCATTATAATACCTTTAATCAGGTTTTTTCCCACTGTCACATAAAAAACAATAACAATAAGTTACAATAAGTCTGGGTGTTCTTATGATATACTGTGTACTTGGACCTAGCAACACTTCTCTCAGTTATTACTCTTAGGGATTCATGAGCTGTGTTTTATACGTGATTAAACACAGTATACTACAAATTTTAATGTTTAGGGCATTGACATATTCTGCACACGTAAAACAGGTTTTTTGCTGGCAACTTTGTTATTATATCAAAAATAAAAGTATTTCATAATGGTGTTGCCCAGTTTGTTTCTTATACAATTTGTACATTTGAGTTCTAAAGACAGTAACATACGTGAAATTTTCTTATATACAACTTAAAAAAAATAAACAAATACCACATCAGAAAAGATAAATTAGATAAAGCCGCAGCTAGGCCAGCATAGATTTTGCATATAGGGCTCGAATAAAATGATATAAAATCAGTACGATAACATTAAAAGCTAAGCGCTTTTGACGTGTTTAGCATAAAATAATCAGTAATTAACAATGCAAATGTAGTACCACCTTGTTTACTGACAGGATTTGGTATAGTTTTTACGTGCACACTGAAAAACTACAAAGCAGAACAGTAAACCTGAAGTTTGGAGACTTAAGCCAAATACAGTTCTGCATCAAAGCTAATGAAGATATTTGCTGGCAGCGTATTCTTACTTTTGTAAGACTATCGTATATTTTACTTAACCAAGGGAAACAACATTGCTGAGTTACAGTTAAGAAACAAGCTTTTGAAAATAGTTAATGGTAGTGGCAATACATTGCTTTATTTAGCTTATTTATGTATTTAACAATAATGTGTCAACCAGGAGTTTGGGAGAATAGTATTAGAAACGTTTAATACAGAAAAGAGACACTGGCACTTTACTAGCATACTGTAGCAATCTATAAATGCTGTGTTTAAGATGATCTATATTTCTATGCTTTTGTTTCTTTCTTTTTAAAGTCTAAATACTTTCGATAATCTCTTAAAGAATCTAACTACATTCAACCATCTATTAAAGCATCTATTCACCAAAGAACATAAAGATACGTTTAGTTGGACAAAAATGTTTCAGGGACAGTGTTCCAGTAGCTCTGCACACATAATGAAATGGCAAATGAACATGACAGAATATATTAATGTTAGTCCTCGCGGTTCAGATCTTAGTTGTTCTCCTTCAGAATGTATTCGCCTACACTGTAGTTATGCTTTGCAGCATAATATTGAGAAAAAAAAGAAAGACCGAACAAGTTACGTATACAACGTATTCATTGCGAGTTTATGGATTCTTCATTTCCGATATCCTTAACTAGCAAAACAGTATTTCTAAAGAGCAAATAATCAAACAATAGAAATAGTTCATACCTATACATGCCAAGGAATGGTTAATCTAAATTACTTACTGCATTTGATCTCTGTGACCTTGTGTTACCATATTGTTTACTTTTAAGCAATAAATATGGTTGAAAACTGCTTATTTATGACATCTTACCGCTTATCTTATCATCTTTGTCCAAATTAGTTAAATACTGTTAGGGAATACAGCATTTTGGCAATATCCAAACAACAATTTTAGTTGCTTACATATTGAAAAATTGTCTGACTGAAATTTGTATTTCGTAACACCTTTAGTCCGTGATAGTAACAAGTGGGAATAAAAGCATGGGGTTTGCAAAATTACCGGACCAGTTAAATATTTGTAACAACATAATGAAAAATAGAACTCCTGAACAAGCTGCCGGGCCGGGTAGCGCAATCGGTAGGGCACCTGACTCGTAAGTCAGAGGTCCTGGGTTCGAATCCCGGTCTGGCCACATACTTTCGTTTCTCCTTCCGCTGATTCAAGAAGGGCAGTTGTCAGTTACTGGCGAAAGTATGTGCACTTCGTACTGGTTAACCACTTAGGAGCTCTAAGCCTGCCCAGGAATAGTGTGGTTAGGTTAACTGACCGTCCCGACATGACCTTAGTTGTTTACCGTGGACGCTAAGCATCAAATCAACCAACCAACCAACCTGAACAAGCTGATGACAGAATGATGTAGGCGTTATAAAGTATGTCACTTTCTATCAGCCTTAAATTTTCACATTGTTAATAGTTTGTAATGTATTTGATGGCCGGGGGCTGCATAAACAGATCATGTAGATCACAGATTAATATGTAAGTTATGATCATGGGAGCCACACATATTTGCTAATCTATGTAAAGCAGTTACTGTGCAAAGAGGCTCGTGTCTGACGATTCGACTGACAGCATAGAAAATTGGTGTTTATCCCTGTTGGGAGAGTTGGTACTGCTTTTGATTGCCTCGGCTGGCAGTCACAGTTGCATATTTGTATGTAGGGTAATTGAATGGCTCATTCAACAGGCAGAGCACAGGTAGCGAAATTGGTTTTATCCCCATCATGTCGAGAACCTAAATATTAATCAGTTGCAGCATATATCAACTCTTACGTATATCATTCTATGCATAAAATGTAAAAAAAAAATCATCTTTATGAAGTCACTTTTAAGTGAAACTGAATTGAAGGCAAGGTCAAAATGCTTCAGCTATAACAATCTTTGTGCGTCTTGCTGAGTTTTTGTGTATTTCAAAGAGCTAAATTGCCATCTGACTACCAGTGGTAAGCTTATACTACAGCAATGAATAATTCATATTGCCCGGGAACTAAATTTTTGATAACAGATGACTCACCAAACTTATTCCCGGACATATTACAATTATGTAACGTAACACTACTGTTATATTGATTTTTAAATATACACTATCCAATGATTTTTTTTATAGTTTGAGGACATATAAAACTGGCGTTTCTTCATATTTACATATACAACAGTGTCTACTTAAGACATAATATAGATAATATTAAAAATGAAATGCAGCTGATGTTGGCTTTCTTAGCTTTTCTCGTCATTTTGTAGGTTAAATTCTTCAAAAATAAGTTTCTGTCCACATTTAATATATCCACTGTTAACTGATGCCTAACTTACCTAAGCTGTGCATGAATCAAAGAAGATTGATGGAGCACGTATAAACTTCAGTACACCAATTCAGAGATTGAGTCTGGTCGTTTCATTTTTCCGAATTTTTGTTGTGGTTATATACGTTACATATTTATCGTGACTGCTGATGAGTTTTGTAAGACTTTAGTTTGTTTGTTTTTTTATACTAGACCATTGAAACAGTCATATATATGACAATTACTTTTCTCTTCACTTCATTCTTACAATTTTCTCCTTATATTACATGTATTTAGACACTGAAGGGGAAAAACGTAAAATACAATGTAAACTACGTTATACGGGTTAGTCAACTTATCGTTGACAATGTCAATTACCTTGAAACAGCGATTTATGTACTAGCAGACAAAACCCAACATTATTTAGGGCGAATACAAACATGTGTATACCAATGTGTATTTTTCTATTATAACGTGAATATGTAAATTTGGGTAGTGTAAGTAACGTTGACGTTACACGTTAATGCCCCAACGTACAGAGGGCTAACATGCGTCATTTTGTTTCGTATATAATGTAGTTTCAGAAAATTATAGTGTCCAAAATTCCCCCTGGGGGGTGGGGGGGGGGGAGAGAGGGGGTCTATGGTCAGCTCAATGTCTATATACCAACAACATTCCAGGCAATTAAAGCAACTTGTGACGATCACCATGATAAAGTGTGCCTCGTGGGATTATCTGGGCATGTCCCGGGCCTATAATGGGGTTGTCTGCACCAGTCCATATACATAATTTGAATTTATTAAACATCTTTGATAAATCATTGTTAATTTAGATTAATCTGAAGCTTTAAAAAAATGCAGGAAGCTCAATCCTGTCCCAAGGCTTTTTGATAGATTTGGAGTATCAGTACTTTTATTTTACGTGGATTTTAACGGGTTGAGCTTATGATTATGTATTTGTCTAAATGTTATTTAGAGGATAATCCATGATTATGCCAACTGCCCCCGGTATCATTATTTCCAAATGTTGTGTTATTGCTTTACGTCCAAGGTAAACAGCTCCTTATTTCCAAAAAATGTTGCCTTAATTCAGTATTATTCGACATTTGAGAAATATTCTGAACGATACTTTCTTTCATCAAACTGTCATTATTTTCATATTTTCATCTTTATCTTACAGCGTTACTAAGATGTCTCAAAATATTTTATATTAACTGATATTGTAATTCTTTGTACTTTGCGCTATTCTTTTAAAGTATAGGTTAGTTTATAAAGAGAAAAATACAATTCAAACTCCACATTTATTTGAAACTTTCTTTAATTTGATTTTATACTGTTCAAAAAAGTAGGAGATATCAAGCTATTAACATTGTATATATTAGAACTGAAGTGTCAACCAGACAAATATTTAGTAAGACATTTTGCATTACACTTTTGAAGGTATATCCTGTCTGGTGATTGCAGGCAATTCTTTTTAGGCAGGTAGCCGACACCCAAACTTTACATGAATCTTTCTCTTCACATTGCCAAATTTTCGCGCCATGATTTGTTTCACAAGATGAAAATTGGTTTACACACTGTTTCGTCCCAATAAAGAGTGCATGCCATACAACGTTTAAGTTTTTCGGTGACTCGGTGTACCTGTACGATAAATGTTTTCTGGTTTTCTTTTCAAAAGGCCATTTTGAAGGAGACAAAATAAAAATGCATTAAAAAAGTTTACTATGTTGAAGAATTTGAATGAATTTTATTAGAATTAGCCACGTTTCAGTCCTGACCCCCGTCTGAAACAAACCGTGTGTGTTTGTGTGTTTCGATTCTCGTAACGACATTACCATCCCCCCCCCCCCCCCCCCCCCACCCCCACCACGCACCTCAGCGGAACGTATTCATAGCCGCAAATTGTATGCAGATCACGTGACAGGATATATCGTCCGAACTTTCATGAAAGGTGTCTTAACGAATATTATGTATAATTATCACATTTTTTGTTGACAATTTTTCATAGCTGAATAGCACCTACATTTAGTGAACAGTATATATACACTGAACAAAATTTCTAACTGGTCAGTTTTCTACTTTGCAGAAATATGAATTTTAAACAATATTTTTGAATAGTATTGTAATCAAAATATTGGAGTGTTATCTACCTACTAAAAGTGAATGTTGTCATCAGAACTTTATTGTATTATCAGAGTTATGATCCCTTCCTTGTAAACCAAAGAGTGTTTTGAAAACGCATTTAAACTGCATCAAACTGCCACAGTATTTCAAAATTTCGGAAGTAAATAAAGTTTTCTATCATAAAAACACAAAATCTGTATTCTCTTATCATGAACTTTTATCTGAATTAAGTTTAATATTGCTGTACTCAAATTACCTCCCTTTAATGTTTGTGTTAATCTTAACAGGCACCTCGAGTTGTAGCGATGCCTTTAGCAAATGCATCAGTGGTTGTGTTGCTTGTAAAATACAAGAAAATATGTGCGTTTGTTCTTCCCTATTTGTAGTCAGAGTTATCTAAATTACATAAGGCTTAATTGTATGGAAAACGTGACCAATTAGAAATTTTGTTCAGTGTAGTCGTATGCAGGTTTCAATGAACATAATCACAATGCACAACAAATCCAAAACATTGAACGAAACGACGTAATTCCAACAACGTGGCATAGGTGACAAGTCAAGGCTCTGATCAGACTGCAAAATATTGCAGTCTGATCAGATCCCTCGCTTGTCATATCTGCCATCTATGAGAGTGACCCAAGCTACAGAATCAACAGTGAGGTATCTGACTGTATAAATGAGAAGGATGATCTGAGTTTCACAGGAAAAAACAAGTAAATTCATTGAATTTGTATCCCCCGCCGAAATGGCTGATTTGTTTATGGCTTACTTTCAGTTTGATAAAAAAATCACTGGTTAATCAGTTACGACTAAACCTGTTGACTTTAAATCAAGGGGGCAATAACCCATGTATAAGTGAGGTCATTCTAAACAACTTGCTTCAGAATCATCTTGCTGTGATGATGTATATTTATATCCAGTTTCAAGAGATTTTGTTCATTGACAATTTAGTTATGGTTAATCAGTGTATGTTAAATCAAATCAAGGACAGTATCTCATGCATTACTGATGCCATCATAATAAAACTTGACATGCACTGTCATGTTATGATGATACATAATTGTTTTAAGTTTCGTGAAGTTCCGTTCATTGTTAATATATAATATGTAGTTATGACTCAATTTGTCTATTTTAAAGGAATTCAAGGGCATTAACACATGCATTACTGAAGCAAGGCCAACAAAACTTAGCATGCATCACCCTGTTATAGTAATACATATTAGTATAAGTTTTACAGAATGCCATTAATTGATTACTTAGTTATGGCTAAATTTGTTGATTTTAAATTGATTCAAGGGCAATAACTCATGCACTACTGATGTCATTCTAACAAACTTTTATGTGCACAATTGTGTAATAGTGATACACATTTATTTTAAGTTTCATGAAATTCTAATAATTGGTTACTTAGTTATGGCTCATTTTATCATTTGAAAGCAATTCAAGGGTAATAACTCATGCACTACTGAAGCTAGTGTAACAAAATTTCACATGCATCAGTGCTTATAGTGATAAACATTCATTTCAAGTTTCATGAAATTCCGTTCAATGCTTTCTTAGTAATGGCTCCGGACGGACGGAAAGACGGATGGACGGAAGGACGAACATGGACAAAACTATATCCCTCCGCCGTCGGCGGGGGATAATTACCACATTGTTGAAAATCACATTTATATTATATAATGTTACCTATGTAGAAAAGCAGACGACAAATTGGAACATGCATTTTTGACAACATATACTTCCAGTCAGACAGAAATGAACTGTATTAAACACATAAAACAGCTATTTTAAACATCTTGTCTATCTTAAATTACCAACCAAACACAAAGTGGACAGTAGTAGAGTTGACCATGAAGCTAGATAACGTACATGAATCCACCTTGAACGGACCGGGGACTTTACTATTTATGTTTTCTCACCTCTTGGAGAGGAAAGGGGAGGCATTTTGTTAGTCCTATAGTTGGACGTCCATAAATATGTTGACAAACGGGACGCCTTAAAGTACCTGTATCCAGACAACTTGATTTTAATGTCGTAGATAAAAAGAGGCATTTACAGCTCTTTCACTTCCTTTATCAAAGAATTTCACAGCGTGCGTTTTTATTTGTCGTAGACATATCAGAGCATGCATGACCTGCATCCGGGTTTTTATTGTATGGGGGATAATAAACACAATCTGCCATTTGTGAAAAGAAACAGTTTTGAAATGACGTTTTATGAATATAAACTTTATTTTGGCTTCGTTTTCTTTTTAATTTAATCGCCGTTATTTGCGGAAAGACGTGTTTTATTCAATTATAACGAATGACGAAAAGTGTATTTGCAAATTTCATGACCCGTTTGAGCAGCCGTAGATCAGGCGCATTCGAGTTTTCCAATCGTGTATTTAAAGGTCTAGTATGAAAGCCATAACCGCACCGCGCTTCCGATCTGCCGCGCCAGAAATCAGTCTTCTTTAACAACTGATGTATTTCTCACTAAAATTACAAAGAAACAAACAGTGCTTCCACTAGTTAAAGTCTGGGGGTCTGTGACTTCTAAAACTGAATGCAAGGAAGTCAGTGACTTCCAATTTTTATCATAACCTACCATTTATAAAGTGAATATTGACTTAAATAGTGAGTTAAATTTGTTGTAATAATGGTATTTCACCCATTAATGAAGGAGAAAGCAATATAAATATGGACATTCTGGAAGAAACCAAGTCTGTCCTTCAGCATGACTTCCAAATGACAAACCTTGGAAGTCATATGACTTCAAGATTTTGATGGTCAGTGCTAGCACTGAACAAAATACAATGAGAACAAGAGGGCCATGAGGCCCTGAATCGCTCACCTGAACAATTGGCAAAGTGGCTTTTTCTTATGTTTTGAAATTGTCAATTCTATTGATTTATTGCTTAACGTCCACGGTAAACAGCTATGGTCATGTCGGGACGGTCAGTTAACCTAACCACACTATTCCTGGGCAGGCTTAGACCTCCTAAGCGGTTAACCAGTACTAAGTGCACATACTTTCGCCAGTAACTGACAACTGACCTTCTTGAATCAGCGGAAGGAGAAACGAAAGTATGTAGCCAGACCGGGTTTCGAACCCAGGACCTCTGACTTATGAGTCAGGTGCCCTACCGATTGCGCTACGCGGCCCGGCTTGAAATTGTCAAAATATGAGTCTTGGGTCAAAAGTCAAAGAATGACCATGACCTATTGTACTCATAAATCTTCATGTACTCATTAAGGCAACCATATATACCATTTTTTAGGCAAAACTTTCCATGAAATCTTATGTTCTAGCATTTTCCCATATTTGACCATGCCGCAAAAAAAAGTTAAGGAAAAACCGAGGTAAACATTTGAACAGTCTTGGTAGTACTCTAGTACTCCATGCTACTTACCAAGTTTCAAGGCCATTGGTGTATTGGTTCTGGAGAAGAAAAAATATTTAAGGTTTATACCATAAATGAGTATGGTGGCCATGTTGGTCATGTGACCTGGACCGTTTGAACAAATTTTCGTTCAATCAACCCCTGGAGGCTCTATATGAAATGTGATTACAATTGGCCCTTTGCCTTTTGAGAAAATGTTTGAAAATGTCAAAATATGAGAGATCTGGGTCAAAGGTCAAAGAATGACCTTGACCTCTTGTACTCATAATTCTTCATGACCTCATTAAGACGACTGTATATACCAATTTTTAGGCCTAAAACTTCCCATGAAATCTTATGTTCTAGCATTTTCCCATATTTGACCTTGCTGTAAAAAAGGTCAAGGTCAACCAATGTCATAATTTGAACAATCTTGATAGTACTGGAGTACCCAATGCTACATACCACGTTTCAAGGCCACTGATCAATTGGTTCTGGAGAAAAAGATTTTGAAAGGTTTTTACCATATATGGTCATGGTGGTCATGTTGGTCATGTAACCCAGACCATTTGAAGAAATTTTCATTTCTTCGACCCCTGAAGGCTCTATATAATATTTGGTTACAATTGCCCCATTGCCTTCAAGGAGAAGTTTGAAATTGTCAAACTATTCTGAGAATTCAGGGTCAAAGGTCAAAGAACGACCTTGACCTCTTGTAGTCATGAATCTTGATGTACACATTAAGATGACTGTATTTACCAATTTTTAGGCCTAAATCTTCAAAACTTTCCATGAAATCTTATGTTCTAGCATTTTCCCATATTTGACCTTGCTGTAAAATGGCCAAGGTCACCCCAAGGTCATCATTTTGAACACTCTTGATAGTACTGGAGTACCCAATGCTACATACCAAGTTTCAAGGCCATCGGTCAATTGGTTCTGGAGAAGAAGATTTTTTTAGGTTTTTACCATATATGGGCATGGCGGCCATGTTGGTCATGTGACCTGAACCGTTTGAACAAAATTTCATTCCCTCATCCCCTGGAGGCTCTATATGAAATTTGGTTACAATAGGCCGAGTGTTTTTTGAGAAGATTGTTTGAAATTGTCAAAATATGAGAGCTCAGGGTCAAAGGTCAAAGAATGACCTTGACCTCTTGTACTCACAAATCTTCATTGTACTTATTAAAGATGACTGCATATACCAACTTTTAGACCTTAATCTTCAAAACTTTCCCTGATATCTTAAGTTCTAGCATTTTCCCATATTTGACCTTGCCGTAAAAAGGTCAAGGTCAACCCAAGGTCATAATTTGAACAATCTTGATAGTACTCAAGTACCTAATGCTACATACCGAGTTTCAAGGCCATCGGTCAATTGGTTCTGGAGAAGAAGATTTTTCAAGGTTTTTACCATATATGGGCATGGCGGCCATGTTGGTCATGTGACCTGAACCGTTTGAACAAATTTTCATTTACTCATCCCCTGGAGGCTCTATATGACATTTGGTTACAATAGGCCGAGTGGTTTTTGAGAAGATTGTTTGAAATTGTCAAAATATGAGAGCTCAGGGTCAAAGGTCAAAGAATGACCTTGACCTCTTGTACTCACAAATCTTCATTGTACTTATTAAAGATGACTGTATATACCAACTTTTAGACCTTAATCTTAAAAACTTTCCCTGATATCTTAAGTTCTAGCATTTTCCCATATTTGACCTTGCCGTAAAAAGGTCAAGGTCAACCCAAGGTCATAATTTGAACAATCTTGATAGTACTCGAGTACCCAATGCTACATACCAAGTTTCAAGGCCATCGGTCAATCGGTTCTGGAGAAGAAGATTTTTCAAGGTTTTTACCATATATGGGCATGGCGGCCATGTTGGTCATGTGACCTGAACCGTTTGGACAAATTTTCATTGTCTCATCCCCTGGAGGCTCTATATGAAATTTGGTTTCAATTGGCCCAGTGGCTGTTGAGAAGATTGTTTGAAATTATCAAAATATGAGAGTTCTGGGTCAAAGGTCAAAGAATGACCTTGACCTCTTGTACTCACAAATCTTCATTGTACTTATTAAAGATGACTGCATATATCAACTTTTAGACCTTAATCTTCAAAACTTTCCCTGATATCTTAAGTTCTAGCATTTTCCCATATTTGACCTTACCCTAAAAAGGTCAAGGTCAACCCAAGGTCATAATTTGAACAATCTTGATAGTACTCAAGTACCCAATGCTACATACCGAGTTTCAAGGCCATCGGTCAATTGGTTCTGGAGAAGAAGATTTTTCAAGGTTTTTACCATATATGGGCATGGCGGCCATGTTGGTCATGTGACCTGAACCGTTTGAACAAATTTTCATTCCCTTATCCCCTGGAGGCTCTATATGAAATTTGGTTACAATAGGCAGAGTGGTTTTTGAGAAGATTGTTTGAAATTGTCAAAATATGAGAGCTCAGGGTCAAAGGTCAAAGAATGACCTTGACCTCTTGTACTCACAAATCTTCATTGTACTTATTAAAGATGACTGCATATACCAACTTTTAGACCTTAATCTTCAAAACTTTCCCTGATATCTTAAGTTCTAGCATTTTCCCATATTTGACCTTGCCGTAAAAAGGTCAAGGTCAACCCAAGGTCATAATTTGAACAATCTTGATAGTACTTGAGTACCCAAAGCTACATACCAAGTTTCAAGGCCATCAGTCAATTGGTTCTGGAGAAGAAGATTTTTCAAGGTTTTTACCATATATGGGCATGGCGGCCATGTTGGTCATGTGACCTGAACCGTTTGAACAAATTTTCATTGTCTCATCCCCTGGAGGCTCTATATGAAATTTAGTTTCAATTGGCCCAGTGGCTGTTGAGAAGATTGTTTGAAATTGTCAAAATATGAGAGTTCTGGGTCAAAGGTCAAAGAATGACCTTGACCTCTTGTACTCATAAATCTTCATGTACTCATTTAGATGACTGTAGATATCGATTTTTAGCCCAAAATCTTCAACAGTTTTCAAGATATCTTATGTTCTAGCATTTTCCCATATAAAAGCACAAGGAAGCAAATTTGACCTTGCCGTAAAAAAGGTCAAGGTCAACCCAAGGTCATAATTTGAACAATCTTGGTAGTACTCATGTACCCAATGCTATATACCAAGTTTCAAGGCCATCGGCCTATTAGTTCTGGAGAAGAAGATTGTTTTAGGTTTTTACCATAGATGGGCGTGGCGGCCATGTTGGTCATGTGACCTGGACGGTTTGAACAACTTTTCGTTCCCCCTTCCTCTGGAGGCCATATATGAAATTTGGTTACAATTGGCCCAGCGGTTTCAGAGGAGAAGTCGTTTGAAATTGTGGACGGACGGACGACGGACGACGACGGACGACGGAGCCTTACCATCCTATAAGCTCCCCCGGAGCCGCTGGCTCAGGTGAGCTAACAAAAAACTACTTTTTCGAACTGAACAAAAAATCAGACATACCCCTTATCTTTTTGAATTTGTATACTAAGTCATCATAAAATTCTGGTTCCGATAGGCCTTCATGTGAAAGTGATTTTAACCTGACATTGAGTTTTGAAACCAATTCATTGCATCGGCGATAAAATTTTCTAGATAAGGAATTATTTTAATGCAGGCTTATCTTGATACTCATTCGCTCAATTGCACACACGCTCACTCACTCACAAACTCACGAATTCACTCCCTTAGCAATTGGGCAAAGGAAGTCAGGGAAAATCATGAAAATATGAGGCAGAAAAAACTAAGAAACAGTAAGTGAGTGCGTGATTTGATGCTTAACGTCCACGGTAAACAGCTATGGTCATGTCGGGACGGTCAGTTAACCTAACCACACTATTCCTGGACAGGCTTAGACCTCCTAAGCGGTTAACCAGTACTAAGTGCACATACCTTCGCCAGTAACTGACAACTGCCCTTCTTGAATCAGCGGAAGGAGAAACGAAAGTAAGTGGCCAGACCGGGTTTCGAACCCAGGACCTCTGACTTATGAGTCAGGTGCCCTACCGATTGCGCTACGCGGCCCGGCTGCTAAGTGTTCCCCCGGTTACAGCTAGCTCTTGCTGAGGTATCGGTATTTTTGCAGTTCAGTCATGCCATTAAATCTTACTTGTGGCAAATAAACTAGGATATCGAAGTTGTATGAAAATGAGTAAGGAAAACATCAGTTTTGGCCATGGTGCCGCATGGTTATATATCTATGCGCCAGTCATTTGTATCCACAACCCCCACCTACAGAAACGGAATTTTTACATTTCAGAGACCTGTGGTGATTAGCTGATGGTAACAACCTTGCTCTTATTTCGACCCTATACTATAGAAAATCTCACAGGGTAAAGGGCCGCAATCTTAAAACTCCGGCACTATGGAAACAATTAAAATATAATTGCCCTGGACCTTGGTCCGGCTATCCCAGCGCCATTGTATTATTGTAGGCCCGGAACGTCCCGTTACCATAGTCTAGCTGCAGTTGCAGTTATCCGTTGAGGGATTATTGGGTTGCCCTTTAAATTAATTCATGTTTTGTCCACCATTTTGAAGGACTTCTTATTAAATCAACAACCCAACAAACTCTATTCGCTTATTGTGTTTCCGTTCATTCCTGGCGCAGCCCATCTGCGTAGGTTGGGGCGAGGATGCAAATGACAGTAGGCCGAATTGACCCGGACGAGTTGAATGGCGGCCGAGTTGACCCAGGAGCCGTGAAGACCCCAGGCTTACAGAAAGCAGGCCGAGTTGACCCGCTTCTTCCATGACATACTATCGCCAGACAATAGTTGTAATCGAACTCGACCAAGGCTGATCACGATAATCCTCACTCGGGAAATCATGTTTTCGTTGCACAAGACACATTTACTTTACGAAAGTACTGATAATACCCAGGAAGCGGTGGATCCGTCCTGACATGACTAAAAAGTTGTTCTTTAAAAACGAATTTCATCTTCGACAATTATCTTTTTTAAAGATGTTTCTTGTTAGCAATGAGACAAGAAGTCAATACTTTACACAGTTGCGCAGTTGCAAAAGAACTAGAGTTTGGAATAAAACGAGATTTATACGGTTTTTAAATTGAACTTTGGTAACAAATGCAATGTGAAATACCTATCCTGGATATACTGATTATCGTTTTTATTCACTTATAAGATCTTTGTTTCTTCCCAAGCAACCTCTAAGATCTAGACCCGACTTACTCGTCCTGTAAGCTGGAGTTAGATCTTTGGAATTGTTTTGGAAGAGAAAAAAAAACATTTTATAGCTGAATTAAACAAGACTGATTTATATACTTGCAAAAATTTTGGAAAGCTAAACTCCTGTCTTACAATCCAGTAACTATTGTAGTAACGTCGAACTCGGCATTACGACGACGAAGATGTGGAAAGTTAGGTAAAGTGGCAATGATCGAAAACTGATACAAACAGAGCTTCATGCAAACCTCAGTCTCAGTACAAAATCATGAAGATGTCCTAATTCTATCACCATTGATTAACTAGTATGTGCATAAAATGGCTGTTACGAAACGAAAAAGAGTTATGAAACGAAACAGAGCTGTTACGAAACAAAAGTCATAGTTACCAAACGACCTGACGACCACATCGTTTGGTAACTTTGACTCTTTTTCGTTTCGTAACATCCTTGTAAACATAGTTAACAATGGGTGCTTATGGAGAAAACTTTTACAGCTAGAACACGACATATAAAAGCGACTGTAGCAAAGCCACATAAATTCAAAAACCATGAAGCCTCTGGACACCAGGTACCATATACCAACGAAAAGAAAACAATTGACTCAATTCTACTGAGACGATTCATCAACACTTGTAGCATATGCTACACCGCTTTAAGGTCACCAGCACTGGTTTAAGCAAAACTCTTTAGATTATCTCTAGTGTAGGGGTAAGACTCTTGTCCCTTTTTAATTTTAATCGAATTAATATTTTAGTCACTGGTATCTTTTTAAGCAATATTTCGTGCTTCATTCAAACTCAAACGCCTATCAAGCTTTAAAGCTCACTATAGCTAAAGAACTGTTTTCAGATTTGTTGTTGGGTTACTTCTAATACATACCTTTTGCATTTGCATGACCAGCTCGCCCTTCTGAACATTATATGTCTTTAAACCGGACAATTTTTAAAGCAATCAGTAGCCTCCAAGTGGCTATGTTTTTCCCATCATATTGACAAAAGGGAAAAAACATTGGACTTCGTGATTTCCTGATAGCTTCTCTGGATGATGTAGTCTTTTCAAAATGGGTCAACGTAAGATAATAATTTGCTCCTACTAACGCATGACTTTGTTCTTTCCTTTAAGATTAACCCAACAGGATAGAGCTAATTATGACTGAGTTGCTTTCCCGAAAGTGTACCTATTCAATATAGAGCACGTTAGTCGTTAATTGCTGATGTGTATATACGGTAAAAAGCCACCTGCCTTTATTATTGACGACTTTTCATGCCCATTACTAAAGCACTGAACGGAACACGGAATGGAACACAGAATTGAACTGGAATGGACCAGTGACGGACTGGTATGGGTTGATGTTTATGGAACACGGAATGGAACACAAAATGAAGTGAAATGGCACAGTGACGGAATTTTTCGGAAGGGAATGGAACACAGACTGAAACTGGATGTGTATTTTTTTTTGGAACACGTAATAAAACAGGAAATGAAACAATAAAAATATTCGGAACAAACTGTTTAATCTCGGAACGGAAATATAATCAATTAAAAAATAGCACTACATCGTATAAAACCCGGAACGGAAGTTCATTGTTTTTCCTCGGATTAAATATGCGCGAACGAGGCTTAATTTCAACGTTACTACGCTACATGCGGACGTTCATGTAAAATGGTAGAAAATAAAGTAAAATTGATAACAAAAGATGCTATAGGCGTCTCGGAGCTTCTTCCAGTCTTTGAATACAATGGAATCATTTCCGAAATACCCTTCCAACCAAAGGATGGCGAAATATTCATATTTAAAAGTTCTACTAGCGGCAAGAAAGAAGACCTGAAGGCAGATGAACAGACAAGTTATTCATTGTAATACACATGGCAGAGAAACACGTGACCATAACGCCATATTTGTTTATGATCCTGGAGTCAGCAATCATGGTCACTTTGTCAGTTTGATGTGATGTTTATATTTTTTCAATAAAAGGTGAAGGGTTATACAAAGCTAAATAGCGCATTAGCTGTAAATGAAATATCATAATTTTACAACAAAAGTATAACTTGTTACCGAGCAGCATCTACTTCTCATGTTTCGTTTGACACCAGGGGGCCGTATTCATAAAGCCACTTAAGTCGTTGCTATGCTGTTGCTGAGGTTAAATATCTATAATGGAGATTCCCTACAACTATGACATTTGCTCTGGAGGAACAGTCTTACAAAGACTCCTCCAGAGCAACTCTCATAGTTGTAGGGAATCTCCTTAATAGAATTTTAGCCTTAGCAACAGCATAGCAACGACTTAAGTCGTTTTATGAATACGACCCCAGTCTCTAGGACTGCTATTGCTCACTTAAGGATTTGTCCCAGTTTTTGCAATCTCAAGTAGAAAACAGCATAACATGAATTGGTTACCGAAAAGTTTGCACTAACTTACAGCTCACGCGCAAAGAAATTTTTAGTACCTAACTATCAAATACACAAATGCACAAGGAAATCGATATTGGACTCAAAAATCAATATGGCCGCCACCGAAATTTTGACGGATGACGTCACACGGTCATGTCTTTCGCCCCCTTGATACTGGAGTTTTTTTTTCTAATCTATGCATTCGTTTTTTTTGCCCAGTGAACTATTCTATCCTTGTCAGATGGATGAGTCAATTTCTCAAGTAGGGGTGCCTGGTATATTTTTATCAAGTAGCGCATCATACATCTGTCTGATAGGCTCTTGTTTTTATTTTATCTCAAGGTGAAATACCCATTTGTCTTAAGCATATAGTGCAGATCCTGATCAGGTTTGGGTCTGCACTCTTTCTCCATGTCCTAAATATGTGACGCTAGGCACTTATGGGTTAAATATATACAATCAACTTTAAGTTCCTATCTTTTTTGTCACAAATGGATAAACCAGGAATCGAAGAAAGATCTCTCAAGGTCGAATCCGAAATTCTTGAAAAACTGCTTTTATATCAAGACAGATTCCGGGAAATGTGACAAAGGGTTCAGACGCGAGGTTTACTTCCCTATCGGCAACCCAGGGAATATAGCAGTCATACAGTATAGAGGCGATGAAGGATTATCAAGGAAAGCTCCACATGGGAACGCGAAGCATGATGAGCCAATCTTCCGTTCAAATTAAAATCTTAAAGAGTTCCGTTATGAGAGATCTTCAAGAACAACCTGAGATAGAAGAAGCTCAGAAAATATATAAAGACATGGCTTGCGAAAAAAAGATGGATACGACGCAGTATGTCAAGCAAGACCAAAATGTCAGGGCAACACAAAAGGCGGAACTAAGACTAACGAGGGATGCAATCTATAACACACACAAATTGTTTCATATGAAGGTGGATTTGTTCATTACATGACAACATTTCCAGCCTAAGCAATCGTCGCCGGGTTGCAAGGAATTGAAAGGCGTCATAAAATTAAAGGATCCTGTGGTAATATGTATAGAGAAATCTTAGAAATTATTCTAAGTTCTCAACTTATCTTTCATCTTAGCTAAGACAATTCTTAAGATGATAGTTACGAAGCATCTTAGCTAGATTCTTAGCTAAGTATAACTTATCTCTGAGCCGTCCAAGAATACTGATATGACGCGCATGTTTTAAGATAGGACGCGCATTTTAGAGCTGAATCTACTTGCGGGAAATCTAAAACGACATTGCAAGATGGAATAAGAAAAAGCAAAAAGACAGGCATGTTGGACAACGGATGTATGTTTGTTTTTGGTTGCAAAAGTCAAGGAAAGGTTTGTAGTGGTCGATGGAGCAAGAAAAAGCAAAAATGGTGGACGACGATGGACGGACGCCTATACTATAAGCCCAACTCTGAGCCTTCGGCTAAGGTTAGCTAAAAAGACAGGCAAATTCGACAGCAAATGAATGTTTGTTTTTGGTGGCAAAAGTCAAGGAAAGCTTTGTGGTGGTTGATGGAGCAAGCAAAAGGAAAAGAAAATCGACAGGCAAACTGGACAGCGGATGAGCGTTTGTTTTTAGTGACAAATGTCAAGGAAGCTTTGTGGTGGTCAAGGGGAAATTTGGACCACGTTTGACGTCAAAGGTAAAAAGAGATTTTTGGGATACGATCTCTTTGGACGGCCCCGCTGTAATGGAACTGCCGAGCAGAAAGAGAAAAAGTAGTCGAACGTAATTGCTATGGCCAAACCACTAATTTCGGAGACTGGTATTCTGTCGACTCTACCTGATGCGTTGTTGTTCTTATTCAGTTTTTAATATGTCCACTGTAGACAGGTTTTATTCTGTCTTTCTTTACGTCGATCGTCTTGCAAATTTGCTTGACCGCACAAGTTATACTGCGTAAGGGAAACAAAGTTTGCTCTATTTGTATTCTGCTTCGAGAGCTCAAAAAAGAAAGAAAGAACAAAAAGGAAAGAAAAAAAGATGCTTGGTGGCAACAGATAAATCGTCTGTGTAGGATTGTTGTAAAAAGCCGATCTATTATAACTGGCGTTATTCCGCGGATCTAGTCCAGCTCTAGACCTAAATTATTTCAGAAACGATCTTTCTAGCCGTCCCAAGGCGGTACTTTTGTTGCGGTTGCATTTGTTTTATGTTCGGTGCTGTTTGGTTTATTGTGTTATCATATTAACCCTTCTGTGATAAAAATTGAAAATAGGTAAAAATAGTTGTTAAATGTTTTTCGTATAATTTGCTAAGTCTGTTGTAACCCTTCTGTTGGTCAAAATTATTTAAATTGGAAAAGATAGCTTAGTTGCCACCTATTTGGGAAAGAGCTGCTGACTCGGCTTATTACTTGTTATTTATTGTTTGTTGGGATGTCTTTGTCAATCTTTCCCTTAGATGTTGGGGATAGGATTTGGGATCTGATTCAGTCAGTTCCTGAAGTGTAGTTACTCTTTAAATTTCTAATTTAGGTCCAGATGTATGTCTTCCTCCGTGTGGGGTATTTCAAATGCCGTTAAATCATTTTGGCATGTAGTAAACTGTATATAAATTAATATTTAATGTTTCATTTTCGAGGACTAAGATATGTGAAAATCAGTATAATTGATGTTACTCTTGAATGTTTGGCTTGATTCCCACCAAAGTGCATATAACTTTGGGACAGTTCGAAGAGTTAGCTATGATTTGATGACCTTGACCCTATTATCAAGATCAATAGCCAACTTACAAATGTTAAACTTCCCCTAAACTAGAAAATGTGTTTATGAAACACTATGCCCCCAACCATATGCTTGTCTCTAGAGAAGGTTCATCCAATAATGCTTGTACACTGGCGCTCACGTATTTGTACACATTCAAAACGCGTCGGGGACGCAGTTGATGCGCGCGGGATACGCGGTAATTATGGACGCGAATATTTTAGTAGCCAATGAAAATTCGTTCTCAGTTTTGCGTATACCGCAAAGCGACGCGTGCAACGCGCATTTTATGCAAATTTCATGGACCCAATCAAAATTGCGCACATGATACGGGTAGTGACGTAGTCCTTTGCGTCTCAACGCGCGCGTACGGGAACCAATCAAAATCGCGTATTGAATGCGCATTTTAGGGAGGTCAACTTTAAGTAAATCATGTGAAAGAAAGAGCCATTAGTCTACATCATGCTTGATGTCGAATGCTCATTTGGTCTTACTTGAACCATAACGGGAAAGAAAGAAAAAAAGAAGCCTAGAAACTCGACCGGCAACTCAAAACTAAATGCGACTGGGACAGTCCCATGACACTTCGCCGTTGAAGTGGAAATAAATCGCCTTCTTCAGCCATAAATTCCTTTCGTATCAGAAATTAAAATCGTGGAATCTGAAATTAATATGGCCTTTATGGAAAATAAGTGCCAGGCGGCAGTCACTTTGAATCTTAAATAATTCAAGTCAGGGTGGGGGGATAAAAACCTCTGATCAGTGACCTATGAATAGCAGTGACCTGGAGGGCTGATTGGAGTTTTACGAGAGCATGTTTGGGAGAGGAGTGGTAGGTCACTGCTCTGATCAACATGACTTGGAAACGTCCAGGGCAGTGTCCTCAGCCCTATCCTATTCATTGTAATAATAAATACCCTTGATGATGCCCTGTGGGGGGGGGGGGGGGGGGGAAGGGGGCAAACCTCTCTCTTTCTCAGTTTGCAGATGACAGTGCTATCTGGACCTACCACTCCTCTCCCAAACATGCTGTCGTAAAACTCCAGTCAGCCCTCCAGACAATCGAGATATGGTCCACGCTCTGGGGCTTCAAAATACCCACTATTAAGATAAAGGCTATAATTTTCCCTTAAAAAAAGACTTAATATTGAATCACTTTAAAAACTCTCCCTTTTTGGGACAGAAATAGAATTTAGTGACCATATCACCTTCCTGGGCATGATCCTAGATAGCAAACTAACATATGGGGTCAGCATATAAAAAATCTGATTGAAAAATGTAATAAAGACCTAAACCTCATGAGGACTTTCAGGCACCTCCTATGAAGCAGATAAAAAAATCCTATTGACATTATATAAGGCCCTAATCCTCAGTAAAAGTCGATTATGGTGCCCAAGCTTATAACTCGGCACCCAAACATCTACTCTCAAAGCTCAAGACCTCATCCAAAACAACTTAGCACTCCGTATTGCTACGAGGGCATACCACTCCGCCCCTATTAATGCTTAAGAAGTTGAATGTGGAATTAAACTCCTACAGCTGAAGGTGCCGGGCTGCATAGCGCAATCGATAGGGCACCTGACTCATGCCAGAGGTCTTGGATTCGAGAACCCGGTTGGGCCACATACTTCGTTTCTCCTTCCGCTGATTCAAGAAACTCTTAAGGCAGTTGTCAATTATTGACCACCGGCACTTACAACCATACCAAACCCTCAAAACTGGACGTTTATCCCCAATAAATGAAGCAGTAACCGAAAAATGGCAATCCCAATGGACCAATAGCAACAAGGGCCACACCTTCCATTTCGTCAAACCAAAGGTTAAACTTCAATGTGACGTATATAGTCTCAATAGACGTTTCAACATAGCCAATTCCGGACTAAGGCTAGGACACTGCGGGCAGGGCTGCCTTCACTACAGTAACCAGTCCGCCCTATGCCCCCACTGCAATGATGCAGAAGATCTCAACCATATCTTCTTTGACTGTGTGGCCCCATAACAATCAAAGGCGAGACCATAGAATCCACCATATTCAAGTTAGGCTATCACACAACAGACCTGAGACTGCTCCTGTCTCCCCCAAAGAAACATGCAAATACAATACAGAAGGTAGTCTTTGAATACCTGGACAAAACCAATATCATTGCCAGGATATAGATAGATTCCAATACAATAGGGAAAAAATCCCCCTAATTTTCTCTAATTCGAGCCCCTGTTGCTAACCACCTACCAAACCCATTTCCCAAAATCCCTGGATCCACATTAATAGCCTACTAAGTGCAATGCTCATGACAAAAACTCCCATTACCCAGTAAAAGCCCCAGAACCCATCTGTACGACTACAATCTGACTTTCCCTACGGGTCGTATAAATAACTTTTGTCTATTGACAATAGAGGCTAAAATTAATGTGTATCCAACCTCCTTAACCTCACACCCAGGCTAAGTTACCTGGAAACTAAATGAACCATAATAAGGTTCAGCACATTTGCTCCCTAGAAACAGCCAAAAGAAACTGCCCTCTTTTCCCGTCAATCCGCAATAAGAAATAAGCTATAGTCCTCTGGTCCATTAATAATACTCTCCATTTCTTCCCCACCCCCAAATTAATGTGTATCCAACCTCCTTAATCTCACACCCAGGCTTAGTTACCTGGAAACTAAATAAACCATTATAAGGTTCAACTCATTTGCTCCCTAGAAACAGCCAAAAGAAACCGCCGTCCTTTTTTAACAACCCGCAATAAGAAATAAGCTACTGTCCCCGTGTCAGTTAATAATATTCTCCATTTCCCCTCCAAAAAATAATGTGTATCCAACCTCCTTAATCTCATACCCAGGCTTAGTTACCTGGAAACTAAATAAACCATTATAAGGTTCAACTCATTTGCTCCCTAGAAACAGCCAAAAGAAACCGCCGTCCTTTTTGAACAACCCGCAATAAGAAATAAGCTACTGTCCCCGTGTCTACTAATAATAATCTCCATTTCCCCTCCAAAAAATAATGTGTATCCAACCTCCTTAATCTCATACCCAGGCTTAGTTGCCTGGAAACTAAATAAACCATTATTAGGTTCAACTCATTTGCTCCCTAGAAACAGCCAAAAGAAACCGCCGTCCTTTTTGAACAACCCGCAATAAGAAATAAGCTACTGTCCCCGTGTCTATTAATAATATTCTCCATTTCCCCTTCAAAAAATAATGTGTATCCAACCTCCTTAATCTCATACCCAGGCTTAGTTACCTGGAAACTAAATAAACCATTATAAGGTTCAACTCATTTGCTCCCTAGAAACAGCCAAAAGAAACCGCCGTCCTTTTTGAACAACCCGCAATAAGAAATAAGCTACTGTCCCCGTGTCTATTAATAATAATCTCCATTTCCCCTCCAAAAAATAATGTGTACCCAACCTCCTTAATCTCATACCCAGGCTTAGTTACCTGGAAACCAACTGAACCATTATAAGGTTCATCACATTTGCTCCCTAGAAACAGCCAAAAGAAACTGCTCTCTCCTCCCAACAATCCACAATAAGAAATTAGCTGCAGTCCTGTTGTTGACTAATAATATTCTCCATTTCCCAAAATATTAGAACACTAAAAAAACTCCCATGAAAATACAGGACCCTAAAACTTTAAATATGCAATATATTTTGGAACCAACTAAACCAAGATAAGGTTTAGAACAAATGCTACAGTCCTAGGTCCCAAAAGGAATTTTTACCCCACCTACCTCCCTCCCAAAAGATTTAAAGCTATGGTCTTTTCTGAGACCAACGGTCGCAATTCATGATGTAACCCAGGCAGTCTCAACTACTCATGAGGGCCACAAAAACATGAGACAACTGCATTCCAGATCACCCTCAATTTCTTATCCCCCACTGCCCATTGCATTAGTTAATAAGGAAATTTGCTCCCCACCTAAGAATTTGCTCCCCATTTCCCCCCTAGACCTGCCCTGGGCCCAGCCAGGACAGGTGGCTTGTTCCGGCAGAACTAGCAAAGTGAAGTCTGATGGAGGCCTGCAGTTCGGGGAAGATGCATTATGGCTTGAAGTGTGCCTCTGACATGCCATGCGTTTCCAGAAGCCCTGAATTGTATTGCTAAAGCCAACCCACAGTGGGTCGCGAGGGCTGTGTGCATCGGTAGTGATTTATGTGGATCTGTGCACAAGTCCATATGGGTTCTATCCCATTGCTACTTAATGTTTCTGGAAGTTTTTGCTCCCCACCAAAGATTTTGCTTCTCCCTTTTTCTGAGACGTCACCTGCCCAGGACCCAACACAGGTCCACTTCGGTGCAACCCCACTAACACATGAATCTGGGCAGTCTTTTGCACCCGCCCCCTCCCCACCAAAGAATTTGCATCCCATCCAAGAATTTGCTCCTTGTTCCCTCCTCCTCCTCCCCTTTTTTTTCTCCATAGAACTGCCTTGGACCTAGCCAGGACAGGGGGGCTTGTTACAGCTTGGGTCTAACTTCGGTTAGAAAACCAAATTCTTCTGGTAGAGAGTCAGGTGTTTTTTCTTGCCGGGGTTCTCGGTTTACAGTCACCTTGATGATCATTCATCTCTGGCCCCATTTGCTGAAAATGTTTGCAGCATTAAATTGCTTTCTGGAAATCGAGGTTTATCTTGGAATGTACGTTACTATTCTGCCTTCAGCCAAAACTACAAGCTACAAATGAAATATTCTTAAACTTTATTTTGTTTACTTTTACTCTGTGTAGAGGATATCTGTTTCGATTCGGCACAGATTGCTCTGCAATAAGGTAATCCGAAGAGAACCCACTTGTCTGTTCAGACTATACCATTTCCAATTTAATGCAAGTTACTTCGTAGTAAAATAATGTTTTTGATTGGGTGCAAGTTACTTTGCAGTAAAGTAAATGCAGCCTGCTCAAATGTTAACATGATCTAAACATGCCCGAGGTCAGTTCAAAAATAAATTTTAATGCGGCTTTGCTTCAGTTTGCTGTTTAGACAGGACTTTTAATCCGAAGTAAAAGGATTAGTTTAATTACTCCGAATTAGTTTTTAATTCGAAAAAGATTTGCAAGTCTAAACAGTTAATTCAAAGCAAATTCTGATTCGATTCGGATTAAAACTCTAGTCTAAACAGGATTATTGAAGGTATAGAAAATTCAGGCATGCGAATGTTTTTACATTGTTTCAAAGGCAAGGTTAATTGCTTATTTGTGGCCTTGATTGTGGAGAAAATTGGAGTACCTGAAGAATACCACCAACCTTCCTGCAGAGACTGTCCGAGTGTTTCTGCTTCCTGCCGAGGATCTCGGCAGGAAGCAGAGTCACGTGGACAGTCTCGGTAAGAAGCCAATTTTCGAGGACAGAAGTCTCTGCAGGAAGCAAGAGCTCGCGGACAGTCTTGGCGAAAGCCAAATATGATGTGAAGTCCACCGAGACTGTCCGCGAGTTCTTGCTTCCTGCAGAGACTTCTGTACATGATAATCGGCTTCCTGCCGAGACTGTCTGCGTGACTCTGCTTCCTGCCGAGAGGCTAGACAGGAAGCAGAATCACACGGACAGTCTCAGCAGGAAGCCATTTATCAAGTACAGAAGTCTCGGCAGGAAGCAAGAACTCGCGGACAGTCTCGGCGGAAGCCAAATATGATGTACAGTCTCTGCAGGAAGCGAAAATTAGAGGAATCGATTATACCCTGTGGTATTGTTTAACTCAATATAATAGTCTGGGTCCAAATTTCACTGGTCAGTTTAATTCTTAGCGAGGGTTACCGTGTGTGTTCTGGCCCAGATAAGTTGTGACTTTTTTTTTCCTGGGCTTAGAAGTTAATTAAAATTGAAGTTATGTATAGTTTCTAAGCCTAAAAGTTCTATTATAGAGTTAGTCTAAATAGTAGTTACATGTAATGAGTCCCATTGAATTAAGAAATCGAGACGTTACGAGTTGTTATGTAAAAATTGACCCAGATAATGTGGGACTACTTTATGGTTCCCGTCTTCTGCGCATCGATTCGGTCAGAATCGAGACAATATTTAATTAACTTAGTAACTTATATTGTTTATAGCTATCTTAAAACTATTTTAATAAGGCCAACGTACAATCTGCGGTTGTACGCGTATTGAACAAGTCATGAATATTCATGTTATCAGCGTTTGCGTCTCCCGCGTCAAGACGCGTCAGGGCGCGTCTAGACGAGTCTGATGCGCGGTTCTAGGTGATACGCACGCAGCACGCGCATGCAACGCGGTACGAACGCGTTTTTGGTGTACAAATACGTGAGCCCCAGTGTACCTTTGTACCATAGGCTTACAATGCACTAAGTCGAAAAAGGGGCTTAACTCAGTCAAAAATTTACGAATTGTTTTCGAAAGTTAATCAGGTCATCTACACCTTGGGCAATATCAACCTGCAAAAATCATGATCCTAGCATCAGGGGTTCTCCAGATATTTTGTTCACAAGCTTCCATAGGCAAATAATGAAATAAGTTGAAAAAGGGGCATAACTCAATCCAAAATTTACAAATTATTTTCAAAAGTTAATCAGGTCATCTACACCACAGGCAGTATCTTCCTGAATAAAATCATGCTCCTAGCTTCAGGTGTTCTTGAGCTATTTTGTTCACAAGGTTCCATAGGCTTACAATGCACTAAGTCGAAAAAGGGGCATAACTCAATCAAAAATTCATGATTTCTTTTTAAAAGTTAATCAGGTCATCTACACCACAGGCAGTATCTTTCTGCAAAAAATCATGCTCCTAACATCAGGGGTTCTTGAGATATTTTGTTCACAAGGTTCCATAGGCTTACAATGCACTAAGTCGAAAAAGGGGCATAACTCGGTCAAAAATTAACAAATTTGTTTCAAAAGTTAATCAGGTCATCTACACCTTAGGCATTCTCATCCTGCAAAACCTCATGATCCTAGCATCAGGGGTTCTTGAGATATTTTGTTTACAAATTTCCACAGGCTAAATCGAAAAAGGGGCATAACTCTGGAAATACATTGCCGGCGGAAAAATAAAAAAATACGGGTCTGCTTATTTTCCATACTGATCATGTGTATAAAGTTTCAAGTTCCTAGCTCTTATTGTTCTTGACTATATGTAAGGGTACCTTTGTACCTTAGGCTTCAATGCACTAAGTCAAAAAAGGGGAATAACTTGATCAAAAATTAACGATTTTTTTTCAAAAGTTAATCAGGTCATCTACACCACAGGCAGTATCTTCCTGCAAAAAATAATGCTCCTAGCTTCAGGCGTTCTTGAGATATTTTGTTCACAAGGTTCCAGAGGCTTACAACGCACTAACTTAAGTAAAAAAAGGGGCATAACTCGGTCAAAAATTCACGAATTTGTTTCAAAAGTTAATCAGGTCATCTACACCTTAGGCATTCTCATCTTGCAAAGCCTCATGATCCTAGCATCAGGGGTTCTTGAGATATTTTGTTCACAAGGTTCCACAGGCTAAGTCGAAAAAGGGGCATAACTCTGGAAATATGTGACCCGCGGAAAAAAGGAACAAGAGGACCATTGGTCCTGTAGCTCACCCGAGTCCATTCAGCCTCAGTACTCTAAGGTAAGTTACTCTAAGGCCATCGGTCAACTGGTTCTGGTGAAAAAGATTTTTAAAGGTTTTAACCATATATGGGCATGGAGGACATGTTGGTCATGTGACCTGGACATTTGAGAAAAATTTCTTTCCCTCAACCCCCTGGAGGCTCTATATGAAGTTTGGTTTCAAAACTGGCCCAGGGGCTTTTGAGGAGATGGTTTGATATTGTCAAAATGACAGAGTTCTGGGTCAAAAGTCAAAGAATGACCTTGATCTCTTGTACTCATAAATCTTCATGTACTCATTAAGATGACTGTAGATATCAATTTTTAGGCATAAATCTTCAAAACTTTCCATGAAATCTTATGTTCTAGCATTTTCCCACATTTGACCTTGCCATAAAATAGTCAAGGTCAACCCAAGGTCATCATTTTGAACAATCTTGATAGTACTGGAGATCCCAATGCTACATACCAAGCTTCAAGGCCATCGGTCAGTTGGTTCTGGAGAAAAAGATTTTTACAGGTTTTTACCTTATTAGGCCTGGTGGCCATGTTGGTCATGTGACCTGGACCGTTTGAACTAATTTTCATTCCCTCAAACCCCTGGAGGCTCTATATGGAATTTGGTTACAATTGGCCCAGTTGTTTTTGAGGAGATTGTTTGATATTGTCAAAATATGAGAGTTCTGGGTCAAAGGTCAAAGAATGACCTTGACCTCTTGTACTCACAAATCTTCATGTACTCATAAAGATAACTGTATATACCAATTTTTAGGCATAAATCGTCAGAACTTTCCATGAAATCTTATGTTCTAGCATTCTCCCATATTTGACCTTGCCGTAAAAAAGGTCAAGGTCAACCCAAGGTCATAATTTGAACAATCTTGATAGTACTTGAGTACCCAAAGCTACATACCAAGTTTCAAGGCCATCGGTCAATTGGTTCTGGAGAAGAAGATTTTCAAAGGTTTTTACCATATATGGGCGTGGCAGCCATATTGGTCATGTGACCTGGACCGTATGAATAAGTTTTTGTTCCCTCAACTCCTGGAGGCTCTATATGAAATTTGGTTTCAATTGGCCCAAGGACTTTTGAGGAGATTGTTTGGAATTGTCAAAATATGAGAGTTCTGGGTCAAAGGTCAAAGAATGACCTTGACCTCTTGTACTCATAAATCTTCATGTACTAATTAAGATGACTATAGAATCAATTATTAGCCCAAAATTTTCAACAGTTTCCAAGATATCTTATGTTCTAGCATTTTGCCATAGAAAAGCACAAGGAAGAAAATTTGACCTTACAGTAAAAAAGGTCAAGGTCAACCTAAGGTCATAATTTGAACAATCTTGGTAGTACTCACGTACCTGATGCTACATACCAAGTTTCAAGGCCATCGGCCTACTGGTTCTGGAGAAGAAGATTTTTTTAGGTTTTTACCATATATGGGCATGGCGGCCATGTTGGTCATGTGACCAGGACCGTTTGAACAACTTTTCGTTCCTAAGGTCCCAGGAGGCTACATATGAAATTTGGTTACAATTGGCCCAGTGGTTTCAGAGAAGTTGTTTGAAAATGTTGACGGACGGACGGACGGACGGACGGACGACGGAGCCTGACCATACTATAAGCTCCCCCGGAGCCTCTGGCTCAGGTGAGCTAAAAACACGTGTTCGCTTATTTTTCATACTGATCATGTGTATAAAGTTTCAAGCTCCTAGCTCTTACGGTTCTTGAGTTATAGATAGAGGACAGACGACGGACAGGCCCACACCAATATGCCCCCACAATTTCTCCGAAATTGGGGTCATAAAAATCATATCTATAACCCGATGGGGACATTTATCGGATGTCCACAGATACATCATTGGTACATATTTAAGACATGTTCAGACTTTTCTATCCTTGACTCATTTTTCAAAGCATAGTCCTGTATGGAGGGTATCGTCTGAGCCAGAGAATGGATTTTTTCTTAACTTGTACGCACACATTATCGAGACAAGCTTAACAGCCGATTGGATTTTGTTAACCTTGATCCCATTATCAAGGCAAAAGTAGCACTTGATTTTTGTGAGCTTGACTCAATTTTAAAGGTTAAAGAAAGATTTAAATCCTCTTGAATGTATTGACATATTTAGACAAAACTTGATAGATTGTACCTCCACTAGGTAACTTGTGGATTGTATATAAAATCAAGGGCAATAACTCTGGGATAAGTAAGGCATAGGCTGAAGCTGTTCTTCTTAAACACTTGCCTCAGCATCATTGCACTATGATGATACATTTTTAATTTAATTAAAAAAAATGTTTGTCGGTACCTTACAATTGGCTAATCTGTAGATTTTAAATCAATTCAAGGGCATTAAATCATGCTCTACTAAAGTGATTACAACAAATCTTAATATGCACTGCTGTGTCATGACAATACATAATTATTATAAGTTTTATAAAATTCCATTCATTGGTTACAACTCAATTTATTGATTTAAAACCAATTAAAGGGCAATAACTCATTGCTTACTGATGCAATTCCGATAAAAAGTAAGATGCACCAATGTGTTATGGTATTACATATTTTTTGTATAAGTTTCATAGTTCATAGAATTCTATTCATTGATCACTTAGTTATGGCAGGAATCGGCAATCTCACATTGATTCAAGGGCGATTACTAATGCATTACTGATGCCATTCTGATGAAACTGTATGTGTTGTTCTTCGGGTTAGTCGTATCGGATGTTGGTCCCCAGGGTCAACAGCCACTAGAACATTATATCCACAAAAAACTGTATGTGCATATCTGAATTATAGCGATAGGTATTCAGTTTAAATTTCATGAAGTTTTGGTAATTGGTAACTTAGTTATGGCTCATTTCATTGATTTTAAGTCAATTAAAGGGTGATAGCTCATGCATTACTAAAGCCAGTCTGAGGAAACTTATTGTGCATCAGCGCATTATCGTGATATATATTTGCTCTAAGTTTCATGAAATTCCATCCAGTGGTTACTTAATTATGGCTCTTTTCATTGATTTTAAGTTAATTAAAGGGCAATAACTCACGCCATACTGAAGCCAGTCTGACGAAACTGCATGACATTGTGCATCAGCGCATTATAGTGATATAAATTTCTTTTGAGTTTCATAAACTTCCCTCCAGTGGTTACTTAGTTATGGCTGATATCATTGATTTAATGTCAATTAAAGGGCAATAACTCGTGTATTACTGAAGCCAGTCTAACGAAACTTCATGTGCCACAACGCGTTCCAGTGATATATATTTATATTAAGTTTTATAAAATTATGTCCAGTGGTTACTTAGTTATGGCCCCGGACGGAAGGACGGACGGATGGATGGAAGGACGGACAGACATGGAGAAAACTATATCCCTCCGCCTTCGGCGAGGGATAATTATAGTCGAGAAATGAATGTCCAAACAATCCACTCGCACCTACTGCAAGAACAGTAGGCCCTTGCCCTACCCATATCCAAGTCAGTAGGACGCCCCGGCACTGGAAGTTACACGAAGCACCCCACCCCACCCCCATCTACATATACTTCTGTCAATGCCATGAACAGAAAGCTATAAACTGTCTGATTTGCATGTAGCTAACATTCCGATCAATGGCTTTTCAACAAGGACCAAATCAGCAGCAAGCAGTATTTGCAAGGCAAACAGTCACAGTTTATTGATAGCCTTGACAGTTCTAGGCCATGTCTTGATGGGTTCACATTTCGAAAAGTATTCAGTATATAAATGCTATTATTACATTTTTTCAAGACATAAGCGCATAAGTAGAAGATAAGAAACTCATTTTACAAGGCCAAAGATGAACATTTTAATTTGTTTGACAACATGCCAACACATCAAAGGATACTTCACAGCGAAGCACAACTTTCGGGTTTTTAGGTCACCTGAGCCGAAGGCTCCGGGAGAGCTTTTAGTATGGACTGGCTTCGTTCTATTCTATTCAATCGTCTGTCGTCGTCCGTCCACAATTTCAAACGACTTCTCCTCTGAAACCACTGGGCCAATTGTAACCAAATTTCATATGTAGCCTCCTGGGATTGGGGGAACGATAAATTGTTCAAATGGTCTGGGTCACATGACCAACATGGCCGCCATGCTCATATATAGTAAAAACCTAAAAAAATCTTCTTCTCCAGAACCAAAAGGCCGATGGCCTTGAAACTTGGAATGTAGCACCGGGTACGAAAATACTACCAAGATTGTCCAAATTATGACTTTGGGTTGACCTTAACTTTTTTTACGGCAAGGTCAAATTTGCTTCCTTGTGCTTTTATATGGCAAACTGCTAGAGCATAAGGTATTTTGGAAACTGTTGAAGATTTTGGGCTAAAAGTTGGTATCTACGATCACCTTAATGAGTACATGAAGATTTATGAGTACACGAGGTCAAGGTCTTTCTTTGACCTCTGACCCAGAACTCTCATATTTTGACAATTTCAAACAATTTCATCAAAAGCCACTGTTCCAATTGAAACCAAATTTCATACAGAGCGTCCAGGGGTTGAGGGAACAAAAATTCATTCATACGGTCCAGGTCACATGACCAAGATGGCAGCCACGCCCATATATGGCAAAAACCTTTAAAAATCTTCTCCAGAACCAACTGACTGAGAACCAATTACAAGAGGTCAATGTCATTCATGGACCTTTGACCCAGAACTCTCATATTTTGACAATTTCAAACAATCTCCTCAAAATCCACTGGGCGAATTGTAATCACATTTCAAATAGAGCCTCCAAGGGCAAAGGGAATGAAAATTTGTTCAAACGGTCCAGGTCACATGACCAACATGGCCGCCACGCTCATATATGGTAAAAACCTTTAAAAATCTTCTTCTCCAGAATCAATTGACCGACGGCCTTGAAACTTGGTATGTAGCATTGGGTAATCCAGTACTGTCAAGATTGTTGAAAACGATGACCTTGGGTTGAACCATTTTAAGGCAAGGACAAATATTCGAAAATGCTAGAACATAAGATTTCATGGAAAGTTTTGAAGATTAAGGCCTAAAAATTGGTATATACATTCATCTTAATGAGTATTTGAAGATTATGAGTTCGAGAGGTCAAGGTCAATACTTGACCGTTGACCCATAACTCTCATATTATGACAATTTCAAATAATTTCCTCAAAAGCCTCTGTGCCAATTGCAACCAAATTTCATATAGAGCCTCCACGGGTTAAGAGAATGAAAATCTGTTCACACTGTCCAGGTCACATGGCCACCACATCCATATATGGTAAAAACCTCTGAAAATCTTCTACTCCAGAACCAATTGACTGATGGCCTTGAAACTTGGTATGTAGCATTTGGTACTCCAGTATTATCAAGATTGTTGAAAATGATAACCTTTGGTTGACCTTGACCATTTTACGGCAAGATCAAATATGGAAAAATGCTAGAACATAAGATTTCAAGGAAAGTTTTGAAGATTAAGACCTAAAAGTTGGTTTATACAGTCATCCAAATGAGTATATGATCGGAGTACAAGAGATCAAAGTTATTCTTTGACTTTTGACCCAGAACGGTCATGTTTTGACAATATCAAAGAATCTCCTTAAAAGCCAATTGGCCTATTGTAATCAAATTTCATATAGAGCTTCCAGGCGTTGAGAGAATGAAAATTTGTTTGAGAGAATGAAAATTTGTTTAAAAAGTTCAGGTCACATGACCAACACGGCTGCTACACCCATATATGGTAAAAACCTTTAAAAATCTTCTACTCCAGAACCAATTGACTGATGGCCTTGAAACTTGGTATATAGCATTGGTACTCCAGTACTATCAAGATTGTTGAAAATGATGACCTGAGGTTGACCTTGACCATTTTACGGCAAGGTCAAATATGGGAAAAGGCAAAAACATAAGATTTTGTATGAAGATTTAGGCCTAAGATTTGTATATACATTCATCTTAATGAGTACATGCACATTATGAGTACAAGAGGTCAAGGCCATCCTTTGACTTTTGACCCAGAACTCTCTTATTTTGACAATATCAAGTGAGCGATTCATGGCCTCATGACTCTCTTGTTTCACCATTTCTATAAACGCCTCATGGCTCTCTTGTTTCACCATTTCTACAAACGGAATCAACTTTTGTGATTCATTTTTGTTTTCCTGGGTGATCTTTTCCATTACAAAAATAGCTCTACTCTTAAAGAAAAGAATTTTCTCTTGCGCAAGCAATTTATGTCCTTGAAAAACTGGCCCCTGCTTTCAAAAGACGCAAAACAATGAGAGCGGACTGGTTAGCCCTGAAAACTTTTTCTCTCACCTTTAGCGTCAAAAAGTATCATGTCATATTCAACATAATGTCACTTGCAGAGAAATGCTACATGTATAGCAGCAATTTATTATCATCATAAAACGTATGATTTGCTATCAGGTATTGAGACATTTTTTCTCATATTGACATAATTATACTATGTATTCTGTCTACTTAATTCCAGAATGTAAGATGACATTTCTCGATACGAGATTATCTTGGTCATCGAATACTTAAGATAGCTTATCTCTCTTTGAATCGACAGCTCATCATACTACTGCATTATTAGGTCCAAATGTCAGAAATCAAGGTCATGAGGAAGATATTTCCGATTACGATGCATTATGTTATTCCGTTTAAAGAAATGTAAGTTTAGAAACTGTTAGAACATTGTCTAAAAATGAATTCTAATACGAAAACTGACTTGTCACAGCGACACGGATCTAAGCAACAACAATCTTTACCAATGCTTGCTTCGTTCCATATAGATGCACAATGCAAGGAGAATCGTTATTTTTGTTCATTTATTTATATGTATTTATTGATTAGAGTTATATGATCAAAGATTTTGCTTTATGACCAACCAGTTTTTAAGTCTCTGCAAGGCCTTGTGTAGCAACTGGAATGAACTTGGCTGGTCTTGATTTAAACAGTATTTATTACAACTAGAAAATGTGTTTATGAAACACTATGCCCCCAACCATATGCTTGTCTCTAGAGAAGGTTCATCCAATAATGCTTGTACCTTTGTACCATAGGCTTACAATGCACTAAGTTGAAAAAGGGGCTTAACTCAGTCAAAAATTTACGAATTGTTTTCGAAAGTTAATCAGGTCATCTACACCTTGGGCAATATCAATCTGCAAAAGTCATGATCCTAGCATCAGGGGTCCTCCAGATATTTTGTTCACAAGCTTTCATAGGCAAATAATGAAATAAGTTGAAAAAGGGGCATAACTCAATCAAAAATTTACAAATTATTTTCAAAAGTTAATCAGGTCATCTACACCACAGGCAGTATCTTCCTGCATGAAATCATGCTCCTAGCATCAGGTGTTCTTGAGATATTTTGTTCACAAGGTTCCATAGGCTTACAATGCACAAAGTCGAAAAAGGGGCATAACTCATTCAAAAGTTAATCAGGTCATCTACACCACAGGCAGTGTCTTCCTGCAAAAATCATGCTCCTAACATCAGGGGTTCTTGAGATATTTTTTTCACAAGGTTCCATAGGCTTACAATGCACTAAGTCGAAAAAGGGGCATAACTCGGTCAAAAATTCACGAATTTGTTTCAAAAGTTAATCAGGTCATCTACACCTTGGGCATTCTCATCCTGCAAAACCTCATGATCCTAGCATCAGGGGTTCTTGAGATATTTTGTTCACAAGGTTACACAGGCTAAGTCGAAAAAGGGGCATAACTCTGGAAATACATTGCCGGCGGAAAAATAAAAAAATACGGGTCTGCTTATTTTCCATACTGATCATGTGTATAAAGTTTCAAGTTCCTAGCTCTTATTGTTCTTGACCATATGTAAGGGTACCTTTGTACCACAGGCCTCAATTCACTAAGTCAAAAAAGGGGAATAACTCGATCAAAAATTCACGAGTTTTTTTCAAAAGTTAATCAGGTCATCTACACCACAGGCAGTATCTTCCTGCAAAAAAATCCTGCTCCTAGCTTCAGGCGTTCTTGAGATATTTTGTTCACAAGGTTCAATAGGCTTACAATGCACTAAGTCGAAAAAGGGGCATAACTCGGTCAAAAATTCACGAATTTGTTTCAAAAGTTAATCAGGTCATCTACACCTTGAGCATTCTCATCCTGCAAAACCTCATGATCCTAGCATCAGGGGTTCTTGAGATATTTTGTTCACAAGGTTACACAGGCTAAGTCGAAAAAGGGGCATAACTCTGGAAATACATTGCCAGCGGAAAAATAAAAAAATACGGGTCTGCTTATTTTCCATACTGATCATGTGTATAAAGTTTCAAGTTCCTAGCTCTTATTGTTCTTGACCATATGTAAGGGTACCTTTGTACCACAGGCCTCAATGTACTAAGTCAAAAAAGGGGAATAACTCGATCAAAAATTCACCATTTTTTTTTTTAAAAGTTAATCAGGTCATCTACACCACAGGCAGTATCTTCCAGCAAAAAATCATGTTCCTAGCTTCAGGGGTTCTTGAGATATTTTGTTCACAAGGTTCCATAGGCTTACAATGCACTAAGTCGAAAAAGGGGCATAACTCGGTCAAAAATTCACGAATTTGTTTCAAAAGTTAATCAGGTCATCTACACCTTGGGCATTCTCATCTTGCAAAGCCTCATGATCCTAGCATCAGGGGTTCTTGAGGTATTTTGTTCACAAGGTTCCATAGGCTAAGTTGAAAAAGGGGTATAACTCTGGAAATACATTGCCGGCGGAAAAATAAAAAAAATACGGGTCTGCTTATTTTCCATACTGATCATGTGTATAAAGTTTCAAGTTCCTAGCTCTTATTGTTCTTGACCATATGTAAGGGTACCTTTGTACCACAGGCCTCAATGCACTAAGTCGAAAAAGGGGAATAACTCGATCAAAAATTCACGAATTTTTTCAAAAGTTAATCAGGTCATCTACACCATAGGCAGTATCTTCCTGCAAAAAATCATGCTCCTAGCTTCAGGGGTTCTTGAGATATTTTGTTCACAAGGTTCCATAGGCTTACAATGCACTAAGTCGAAAAAGGGGCATAACTCGGTCAAAAATTCACGAATTTGTTTCAAAAGTTAATCAGGTCATCTACACCTTGGGCATTCTCATCCTGCAAAACCTCATGATCCTAGCATCAGGGGTTCTTGAGATATTTTGTTCACAAGGTTGCACAGGCTAAGTGGAAAAAGGGGCATAACTCTGGAAATATGTGACCAGCGGAAAAAAGAAAAAACACGTTTTCGCTTATTTTTCATACTGATCATGTGTATAAAGTTTCAAGCTCCTAGCTCTTACGGTTCTTGAGTTATAGATAGAGGACAGACGGACAGACAGACAGGCCCAAACCAATATGCCCCCACAATTTCACCAAAATTGGGGGCATAAATACGGGTCTGCTTATTTTCCATACTGATCATGTGTATAAAGTTTCAAGATCCTAGCTCTTATTATTCTTGACTATATGTAAGGGTACCTTTGTACCATAGGCCTCAATGCACTAAGTCGAAAAAGGGGAATAACTCGATCAAAAATTCACGAATTTTTTTCAAAAGTTAATCAGGTCATCTACACCTCAGGCAGTATCTTCCTGCAAAAAATCATGCTCCTAGCTTCAGGGGTTCTTGAGATATTTTGTTCACAAGGTTCCATAGGCTTACAATGCACTAAGTCGAAAAAGGGGCATAACTCGGTCAAAAATTCACGAATTTGTTTCAGAAGTTAATCAGGTCATCTACACCTTGGGCATTCTCATCCTGCAAAACCTCATGATCCTAGCATCAGGGGTTCTTGAGATACTTTGTTCACAAGGTTCCGCAGGCTAAGTCGAAAAAGGGGCATAACTCTTGAAATATGTGACCCGCGGAAAAAA
This sequence comes from Ctena decussata, assembly GCA_963989385.1. NCBI lineage: Eukaryota > Metazoa > Mollusca > Bivalvia > Lucinida > Lucinidae > Ctena > Ctena decussata. The sequence goes on along the minus strand of OZ022510.1, from coordinate 23,212,439 downwards.
GAAAAAACACGTGTTCGCTTATTTTTCATACTGATCATGTGTATAAAGTTTCAAGCTCCTAGCTCTTACGGTTCTTGATATGACAGACGGACAGACAGACAGACGGACAGGCCCAAACCAATATGCCCCCACAATTTCTCCGAAATTGGGGGCATAAAAAGATGTATATGTGATGATATACAATCGCGGCCATCTTGTCCAGCGGAGCGCAATGATAGGGCAATTTTAGTTGTTGTGTTTTTGTTTAACGTCCACGGTAAATAGTTTTGGTCATGTCGCGACGGGCAGTTATCCTAACCACACTATGCCTGGGCAGGCTTAGACCTCCTAAGCGGTTAACCAGTACTAAGTGCACTTACTTTCACCAGTAACTGACAACTGTCCTTCTTGAACCAGCGGAATGGGACATGAAAGTGAGTGGCCGGACCGGGTATCGTACCCAGGACCTCTGGCTGGTCACTCAAGGAACAGTCTTGTGAAATCATTGTACAATCCGTCCAACAGCTTTGGAGACTTCGTTGACGACGGACGTACGCAAACACGGCAGACGTACAAAGGCCGGTCACAACACCCTACCCTGAGCACTTCGTGTTAAGGTGAGCTAAAAGTAGGCCAATAGTTCAATTGTTTTGTTTGTTTGATTTGATGCTTAACGTCCCAGTAAACAACTAAGGTCATGTCGGGACGGTCAGTTAACCTAGCCACACTATTCCTGGGCAGGCTTAGACCTCCTAAGCGGTTAACCAGTACTAAGTGCACATACTTTCGCCAGTAACTGACAACTGCCCTTCTTGAATCAGCGGAAGGAGAAACGAAAGTATGTGGCCAGACCGGAATTCGAACCCAGGACCTCTGACTTACGAGTCAGGTGCCCTACCGATTGCGCTACCCGTCAATTGTTTTGTCTTAAGTCTTGAAGGCTTCGTGATAAATAAACATCATACTACTGATAAGAAGTCAGTATGACCCAATGTTTGACCTCAAAATAGAGGTAGATCCTATATGTCATGGTAGAGTGAGATTTGGCAATTTTTCTAACACTATTCTATGGCCTTAAATTATACTTGGGCTGGTGACTGTAACTAACTGTAGGCCACTTTGAGGTACATTTCATGGTCCACTTTTTAGCCAATATCAGTAACAATATGGTTTGACTTGTATCATATTTGTAGTATTGGTTTGGGCTAATTAGTGAGTGACCTCATACTTATAATAGGTGTGTGAAATAGGTCAGTGTGTGTGTGAGCTATATTTCGTCCTCATATTCCTTAGTTGGTTGGCTGGATGTTTTGGGTTTAAGGTGGTGATAATCACTGATTTGGGACAAAGACAAAAATCTGCATAAAATACTCAAAATAACACTGATCTTTCCAAAACTTAGCAGATGCCTTCTTTATGTTGTTTCTCATAATTTAGAATCCCAAAATGCAGCATTTGTTAATGTTAAAAAGTGTTTTTATAAGAGAAGATCAAAGGGTAATTTTCTGCGAATAAATCTGAAAAAGTAATATCATTATTGAAAATATACCTAGTGCTTAGAGTACCTTGTTGCATAATGGAGAGCGTCCTAGCAATTATTTTTTCAATCTCTTTCACACATTATCAGGCTGAGCAGATGAAAAAAGATGCAGTCTGTGTCCAATTTTTTTTGTCAAAACACACAGGTTAGACAGGTGATACTATTTTAACAAGGTTGAACAATTTCATATACACACCACTGATCATGTCAGTAATGTATTGTTTATATTGTAGGTGTTAACATAGGTATGCTTGCCTACCCTATATTTAATAAATGCGTCCAGTGTACATTTACTTTGTACATGGTTGAACATTGAGAAAAAGCTACCATTTTCATCTGGTCTACATTACAATTTGAGAAAGAGTTGGAATAAATAATTGCTAGGACGCTCTTCATTATGCAATAATGCACCTTCAACACTACCTAAATTTTCAATAACGATATTATTTTTTCAGATTTATTCGCAGAAAATTACCCTTTGATCTTTCCTTATAAAAACACTTTTTTTGCAGCATGTACGTCTGTTTTGTATTCTAAACTGTAAAGAACAACGAAAATAAGAAGTCTGCTAACTTTCAGGGAGATACGTTACTTTTTTATGGTTTTATGCAGATATTTACATTTACCATAAATCACCACCTTAACGGCTCTTGAGACAGTATTTCAGTCCACAGCAGGCCATCTCCCCGACAGAGAAAGAAATGATAGACGTAAGAAAAAAATGTCTAAACAACCCCCACCCGCCCCCACTGCAAGCTCCGTATGTCCAAACGACCCACCCGCACCTACTGCAAACACAGTAGGCCCTTGTCTTACTGCTATCCAAGTAAAAGACTGGAAATTATAACCAGCACCATCGCAGGACCCCCACTCCTCCTCTTATCACTTAACAAGTCATGGTGACCTATTTAACAGTCCATGTCTCTGGTAATTTTTTCAAAAGTAATAATTTCCCTTAGAATAGATAAATATTTGTACTGACTACATTTGATCTCAATTCACTTGGTCCGTATAGTCCAGATTAAATATCGAACATGCCCTTGTTAAAGTAAATTTTCCATAGGGTGCGCTTTTCTGACATTTTTTTTTCTTTTTTGAAGAGGGGTCGGATTCTTTTTTTTTTTTCAAATTAACTGCTAGTACGTTCGATTTTCAGTGTCACAAACAATTATTTTATAGTCACAATATTATTTGTTTATGCTAAATGCAGATGCCGCACTTAAAGCATATACTTATCACACAGGTCAGATTTAAAATAACAGTTTTAAAGCATATATTTGTCACACAGGTCATTTGCAATAAAATGGTCAGATTTAGAATAACAGGAGTTTTTATTATTTTGCAGCTTTCAGTTATGTAAACTAAAATAAATGTGAAATGTATAGTCAGCTGCAAACATTGTTAACAATTCATTGCTATTGAGAGGGTATTCTAGAAATTCTCTCGGAAGCATCTTTTGCTATTCCTGATATGGACTTTATAAATGGCATGTGCTAGCAAGTCATCCAATTAGAATCCTTCTCTCAACAGTATGAATCTTATAAAGTCATCCAATTAGAACCATTCTTTCGAGAGTGTGAATGTTGTATTGCGTCAGAGTAATTCCCCACAATACCTACCAATCAATAACTGCATGGCATATCACAAAAATCCTAGCTAAAACCTTCAGTACATGCGCATTTGGCCTTTCTTTTCGGTGTTTTTCAAAACTCCGGCTAACTTTTAATCTATTAGTTTATATTTCCGTATTTACTTCAACTTTATTGATACACAAGTCAGGTATGTCTCCCGTTCATCGCAGTAAAGCACTGTTTACCTGTCATTTTTCTATTGCAATAGTTTTCTGCAAAACAGCTGCTGATTATTGACATTGATTTCACTCATGTATTTTGGTTCAGTATGTCAAAAGTTTATTTCAGTCATTTTAATCATTTGCAGTTATACTAATTTTCGATACTGAAAGTATTGTTCAGCTTTACCTGATATTAATTGTATGATTTTTCATAAAATGAAAAATAAACCCCAGTGCGACATTCCTGATGTATTTGATTTTACATCAGAAGTGCTGTCTTGTTTTCTTATATTGTATGATTTTTCATACATTTGATGTGAATCTTGTATTTAGTATCCTTATTTCGTGTCTCTGATGGTATGAATTTCCTATATTAAAAAGCCTGAAATTGATTTTGTGTTGTTCTATTGTATGATATTTCATCCATTGGAAATTAAAAGTTGAGTTATAAATTTACAATTATATCATTTAACTTTTTGCAAAGTGCAATTGTATAATTTTTCATACAATGACAATAAAACCATAGGGTTGCATTCCTATTCAATTTGATTCCACATCAAAAAGGCTTTCTTGTTTTAATCTTTTGTATGATATTTCATACAATGAAAATAAAATCATAGTCCAGCATTCCTGTTGTATTTGATTTTACATCAGAAGTGTTGGCTGTTTTATATCATGTTGGCTGTTTTATATCATTTTATGATAAGTCATACATTAAAAAGCCTGAAATGCTAGTTAGTTTTGTTCCATTGTATGATTTTTCATACATTTGAATGTAAACTTGAGTTGTATAAATTTATAATTATTGCATTCAATATTTTACAAGAAATGCCAGTGTATGATTTTTTCATATAGTCTGGCATTCCTGTTGTATTTATTTTTACATCAAAAGTGCTGTCTTGCTTTATTCCATTCAATGATTTTTCATATATTTGACTTGAACCTTGTATACATATAGTGCCCTTATTTTATGTCTCTGATTGTATGAATTTTCCTACAATAAAAATTATGAATCATACATTGGAAATTGAAAGTTGAGTTATACATTTGTAATTTTTCAGAAATATCTTTGTATGATTTTTCATACAATGAAAATAAAACCTGAGGATGGCATTCCTGTTGTATTTGATTTTACATCAGAAGTACTGTCTAGTTTTATTTCATAGTATGATTTTTCCTACATTTAAAAGCCTGAAATGTAAGCTTATCTTGTTCCATTGTATGATTTTTCATATATTGAGTTATAAATTTATCAATGAACTTTTCTTCAGAATTGCCATCGTATGATTTTTCATACAATGAAAATAAAACCATTATCTTAGTGTGGCATTCCTGTTGTATATGCTTTTACATCAGAAGTGCTGTCTTGTTTTATTCCATTGTATTATTTTTCATACCTTTGACCTGAGCCTTTTATATAGTACCCTTACTTCTGAGTGTATGAATTTTTTGCTACATTAAAAATTTTGAAATTTGATTTCTGTTGTTCCATTGTATGATTTTCCATACATTGGAAATTGAAAAACAAGAGCTGTCGCCTGACAGCATAGCTCGCCTGAATTGGTGCTTGCCCATCACACAGCCGGTGGTGTAGACTGCTATGCATAAAACTTCATGCAAGCATGTCCATAATGAAAACACATTTATAAACAAAAGCTATCTCAGAAATAAGTCTTAAAATAAAATTAAAATAAACAAGAGGGCCATGAGGCCCTGAATCGCTCACCTGTGCAATTAGCAAAGTGGCTTTTTCCTATGTCTGAAATTGCAAAAATATGAGTTTTGGGTCAAAAGTCAAAGAGTGACCATGACTTCTTGTACTCATAAATCTTCATGTACTCATTAAGACAACCATACATAGCATTTTTAGGCCAAAACCTTCAAAACTTCCCATGAAATCTTATGTTCTAGCATTTTCCCTTATTTGACCTTGCCATAAAAAAGGTCAAGGTCAACCCAAGGTCATAATTTGAACAATCTTGATAGTACTGGAGTACCCAATGCTACATACCAAGTTTCAAGGCCATCGGTCAATTAGTTCTGGAGAAGAAGATTTTTAAAGGTTTTTACCATATATGGGCATGGCCGCCATGTTGGTCATGTGACCCAGACCATTTGAAGAAATCGTTGTTCCCTCAACCCCTGAAGGCTGTTTATGAAATGTGTTTACAATTTGCTCAGGTGCTTTAAGATGTTTGAAATTGTCATACCATGAGAATTCAGGGTCAAAGGTCAAAGAACAACCTTGACCTCTTGTACTCACAAATCTTCATGTACTCATTAAGATGACTGTATTATTCAATTTTTAGGCCTAAATCTTCAATACTTTCCATGAAATCTTATGTTCCAGCATTTTCCCATATTTGACCTTGTTGTAAAATGGTCAAGGTAAACCCAAGGTCATCATTTTAAACAATCTTGATAGTACTGGAATACCCAATGCAAGATACCAAGTTTAAAGGCCATCTGTCCATTGGTTCTGGAGAAGAAGTTTTTAAAAGGTTTTTACCACACATGGGCGTGGCAGCCATGTAGGTCATGTGACTTGGACCGTTTTAATTAAATTTTGTTCCCTCTAACCCTGGAGGCTCTATATGAAATTTGGTTACAATTTGCCCAGTGGTTTTTGAGGAGACTGTTTGAAATTGTCTAAATATGAGAGTTCTGGGTCGAAGGTCAAAGAATGACCTTGACCTTTTGTACTTATGAATCTTCATGTACTCATTAAGATGACTGCATACTATAATGATTAGGACTTAATCATCAAAACTTTATAAGAAATCTTTATGTTCTAGCATTTTCCCATATTTGGCCTTCTCGTAAATAAGGTCAAGGTCAACCCAAGGTCATCATTTGAACAATCTTGATAGTACTTGAGTACCCAATGCTACATACCGAGTTTCAAGGCCATCAGTCAACTGGTTCTGGAGAAGATTTTTTAAAGGTTTTCACCATATATGGGCGTGGCGGCCATGTTGGTCATGTGACCCAGACCATTTGAAGAAACCTCCGTTCCCTCAACCCCTGGAGGCTCTACATGAAATTTGGTTTCAATTGGTCTAGTGGCTTTTGAGAAGATTATTTGAAATTGTCAAAATATCAGAGTTCTGGGTCAAAGGTCAAAAAATGACCTTGACCTCTTGTACTCCTAAATCTTCATGTACTCATTTAGATCATTGTAGATACCAATTTTTAGCCCAAAATCTTCAACAGTTTCCAAGATATCTTAAGTTTTAGCATTTTGCCATATAAAAGCACAAGGAAGCAAATTTGACCTTACCGTAAAAAAGGTCAAGGTCAACCTAAGGTCATAATTTGAACAACCTTAGTAGTACTCACACATCCGATGCTACATACCAAGTTTCAAGGCCATCGGCCTACTGGTTCTGGAGAAGAAGATTTTTTTAGGTTTTTACCATATATGGTCATGGCGGCCATATTGGTCATGTGACCAGGACCGTTTGAACAATTTTTCGTTCCCCCTTCCTCTGGAGGCCACATATGAAATTTGGTTACAATTGGCCCAGCGGTTTCAGAGAAGAAGTCGTTTGAAATTGTTGACGGACGGACGGACGACGGACGGACGACGACGGACGACGGAGCCTTACCATCCTATAAGCTCCCCCGGAGCCGTTGGCTCAGGTGAGCTAAAAAAATGAAATGAAATTTCAAAGTCCATGAGCTTGAGGTAAAAAAAACTGACGGGTGGGGAGTGGGGTTGGGGGGTGGGGGCTATGTGGACTGCTATGCATAAAACTTCATGCAAGCATGTCCATAATGAAAACACAAAAGCTATCTCAGAAATAAGTCTTAAAATAAAATTAAAATAAAAAAAAATGAAATGAAATTTCAAAGTCCATGAGCTTGAGGTAAAAAAACTGACGGGTAGGGGGGAGAGGGAGGGGGGGGGCTAGTATGTATCAAAACCCTGAACCATTATCTAACATCAGCCCAAGTATTAGTATCAACTGAGTCCATCATCGTGGCACTGTGAAATTATGTCTTCATAAATATAAAACTTTAACCAAAATCTTTAAAACAAAATTCTAAGTCGATGACCTTGACATCAAGGTCACCCAGTGGGGTAAGTATAAGGTGTTTTGTAAAAACTCAAAAAAGAGTCTAACATCAGTTCAAGTATAAACTAAATCTCTGCAAAGCATTATGAATCAGTATGCAATTACAAAACTTTAAAAAAGACAAAAATTTCCTAAGTCCCTGACCTTGACATCAAGAGCGGGGTTGGGGTAGTACTCTGTAGATCTAACTACAGTGCAAATATAAAAAGAATTCATCTCTGGGTTCAGGAGATATGTGTCTTTAAAAAAACTTTAACCAAAACATCCAATCATTAAAAAGACAATATTCTAAGTCCATGACCTTTACATCAAGGTCACAGAGGGGGGTGGGGGTAGTACCTTCGAAAACTTTAGACCAATATCTAACTTTAGTGCAAGTATCACAGGAATCCATCCATGGGTTCAGGAGATATTGGGCTTTATAAAACTTTAACCAAAACATCCAGTCCAAAAAAAACACCAATTTTCTAAGTCCATGACCTTGACATCAAGGTCACAGAGTGGGGTTGGGGTGGTACCCTGTTAAACCTTAGACAAATATCTAGCTACAGTGCAAGTATCAAAAGAATCCATCCATGGGTTAAGGAGATATAGGTCTTTAAAAAACTTTAACCAAAACATCCAATTCGAACGCCGACGCTGACGCGGACGCGGACGCGGACGCTGACGCCGACGCCGTGGTGACAACAATAGCTCTTCCTGAACTTTCGTTCAGGCGAGCTAATGAGTGTTATAAATCTATAATATATCAATGAACGTTTTAAAGATGTGCCATTGTATGATTTTTCATATAAAGAAATAAAACCTAAGGGTGGCATTCCTGTTGTATTTGCTTTTACATAAGAAGTGATGCCTTGTTTTTTTTCCATTGTATGATTTTTCATACATAGTCTCATTATTTTTTTGTCTCTGATGATAAGAATTTTCCTACATTAAAAATTATGAAATTTAATTTTGTGTTGCTCCATTGTATGATTTTTTGTACATTCGAAATTGAAAGCTCAGTTATAAATTCATAATTATATCAATGATATTTATTCTGGAGTGCCATTGTATGAGTTTTCATGCAATGAAAATAAAACCGTAGGGTGGCATTCCTGTTGTATTTAATTTAACATCAGAAGTGCTGTCTTGTTTTATTCCATTGTATGATTTTTCCTACATTAAAAGCCTGAAATGCGAGTTTGTCTTGTTCCATTGTATGATTTTTGTATAAAGTTATAAATTTATAATATATCAATGAACTTTTTTTAGATTTACCACTGTATGATTTTTCATATAATGAAAATAAAACCTGAGGGTGGAATTCTTGTTGTATTTGCTATTACCTCAGAAGTGCTGTCTTATTTTTTTCCATTGTATGATTTTTCATACATTTGACTTGAGCCTTGTACATAGTATCGTTATTTTGTCTCTGATTGTATGAATTTTCTTACATTTGTCTCTGATTATATGCATGTTTTGCGGTTAAAAGTACCAGTATTCGATATATGGATATATCCGTATTTTGGATTTAGGCTGCTTATAAGGGAATCTGGTGGAGATTCCTTTTTAATTTTGGATAGAGTTGGTAGTAATGTTTCTGCATATTATTAAATAGTCTTAAAACGTTCTATTTATGGACCCATTTCCTGATAAATGTTCCTGGTTTGATATGCAAAAATGGGACACATAAACTTCAATATTCAGATATTTTTACAGCCGCATGGTTGTATACATACTTGTTTGTCATTCATGTGAAATCTGTTTGTAATTAGTGTTTGCAGTGTGTTTTTGTGTCTATTCAAGAACATCTTTTTTATGTGTCACACACACGAAAACATAAACATATTGAAAACTTAAAATAGGGAACCTTCAACGTGCAAAAGCATAACTCAAAAGGTCTGAACGCAAAACACAGTATCACATTTAGGAATCCGTATGAACATCTATTGTTACCTATTTTATATAAAAAAATGAAGGAAACAATAATCAAACCTGCATAGTCTATATATGTCGCTTATGCAGATTTGTAAGTCGGCTATGATACTAGACAGAGGCGAATTGCAAGACAAAGATGGTATCTCTGCTATAAACAAGAATTCCGTGGAATGCTGCGTCTCGCCTGCTGGCGATTTGTCACAAAACAGAGCTTAATCAGCAAAGATGTATGATGAACCAAGTTTTTTGGCTCTAGCCCTTACATTTTCTCAGAAACAGACCTAAACGCGTAAACTTGCCAAAAAATGCAAAGTCAGCCAACCGTAAAATGGTGGTAAAGACTCAATATCGATGATGAATTTGAGTTCTTCTCTTCCAGATGAATGCATGACCCAAGTTTCATGGCTCTAGCCCTTATAGTTTCTGAGTAACCGACCTAAACGCAAAAACTTGACAAAAATTGCAAAGTCAGTCAACCGTAAAATGTAGGTCAAGACTCAATGTTGATGATGGTTTTGAGATTTACTCTTCCAGATGTAAGCATGAACCAAGTTTCATGGCTCTAGCCCTTATAGTTTCAGAGAAAATGACCTTAACCAGAAAACTCTACACAAAACTGCATAGTCAGTCAACCGTTAAAACTAGGTCAAGACTGAATATTGATGATGGCTTTCAGCTGTACTCTTTCAGATGTATGTATGGCCCAAGTGTCATGGTTCTAGCCTTATATTCTCTGCGAAAATGACCTAAACGCAAAAACCCGACCAAAAAAATTGCTAAGTCAGTCAACCGTAAAATCTAGGTCAAGACTCAACATTGATGATAGCTTTTAGCTGTACTCTTCCAGATGTATGCACGACCCAAGTTTCATGGCTCTAGCCCTTATAGTTTCTGAGAAAATGACCTAAACGCAAAAACTCGACAAAAGGTTTACGCCGCCGCCGACGATGACACCGGAAACGCAATACAGACAAAACCTGGAGTGTATATCTCTTAAAAGACAGGTTAAGGCCATTTTTGGCCCTATTTGAGGTCAAAATATGAAAGTCGAGATAAAAATATTTCGTCACATGATTTCATTGGACCAATACTTCTAGTGTTTCATTTCAGATTTACTTTGAATCTTGCTGAGCATTAAGTACGGCAAAAAAGCCGCTGAATCAGGTTTACCTAATATCATGACATTTGTCATTTTTCGTCGATTTTTAGACATTCAGTTTACAAATTAGAATAGAGCACAACCTTTAACAAAAACATCCTTTAAAAATATGATTTACATTGCTTAAATTCACATCTTATTAAAAGATTTTGTTGGTTAATGATTGTGCACATACTTAATTCTTAAAAAATGAGTTTTGGAGACAGCCGTTTACCCATGATTTGCCTGTAATAAACATTGATGAAATGAACAACTCCCTGTAAGTGACTATTCAAAGGCATAGGAACTAAGGTTTAGATTTTAGTTTTATTTCATTTTAATTAGACTTGTGACCATTCGAAGGCGTTAGAAAAAAAACAATTTAGATGAAATCTCAATTAAACTTTCTTGAATTGAATTACCCTTAAAATGTGACCACATTTTAACGAGTTACAATAACAATCCTACAATATGTTGTATCAGTTGAATAACCCTAAAAAATGGAACTTTTAACCAGTTACTGTAGCTTATCTATTAAGACAGTGTGTTTGTAAAACAACAGTAGTGCAACCTCTGAGCGAGCTGTTTGTTCTTGATTCAATGCAGTCTCATCACCAGGATACTTACTGGTCTGGAAAGGCTTACGATGACTTGCCTCAGTTTGGCTTGCTTTACTGATCATGGCACCACTTTTCCAGAGCTTGTTTCTGGAGGTTTTTTCTGGAAGTTTTAACATTTGTTGACTATATCTGCATGTTAATAGACTAAGAATCTAGCCAGTTAATAGACTAGGAATCTAGCCAGTTTCAACATTAACCTGAATACACATCAGATTTCATATGAATTAATAAAACAATTTGTTTTTGTTGCATACTGAAGGTGTCAAGCAGAAATTGACTGATTCTGAAGTCAACCAGCAAGAAGTTCGAAATGTAGCTATTCAGGCTTTCGAAAATGAGTGACACAATTTAGCACAGCTATAGGCTGAAATTGAAAGCAAAACATTTGACTCTGTTTACTATCAATTATTTTTGTATGATAGTTAATATAATCTCTTATACAAATCATAAATAAGTCCCTTCAAGAGCAATGCAAACATTCAAAAGTTGTTCTATAATTGTTTTAAGTCCACGTTAAACAGCTATGGTCATATCGGGACGGTCAGTTAACTTAACCACACTATTCCTGGGCAGGCCTAGACCTCCTAAGCGGTTAACCAGTACTAAGAGCACATACTTTCACCAGTAACTGACAACTGCCCTTCTTGAATCAGCGGAAGGGGAAATGAAAGTATTACTATCTGGCCGGACCGGGAATCGAACCCAGGACATCTGGCTTAAAAGTCTGGCGCCCTACCGACTGCGCTACGCGGCCATTCAAAAGATTGACGGAGATCAGAGAAAAAGTGAGCAGGGGAATACATATACCCTGGCCAATGCCTCTGCCAAATAAAACAAGCCTAACACAAAACTTTCATGCATATCCGATATAAGTTTAGATGGCTGTGACCTTGACCTTAAAGGCCCCATTGGTCTATCAGCATGAAACATTTTATCTTGAAATATCGCTGCAAGCTTCTCATTACAGTTTCTTCATTGTATATGATCGTGATTAGCTGGCTTTGAAAAATTAAAATATTCTTGAGTTTCTCATAAAAATGATTTGAAAAAAATATCTAGGTCATTTTAGTTAAGCGATATGTAGCATCACAGACTCGGGATAGGTCAAAATTGGTCCCTTGTAGGAAATACTTAAACAGTGTATTTCTACGAAACTATTTAATTCTAAGGTATGGTTATATTTGGCATTTATGATAAACTAAATGAGCAAAATTGATGCAGTCAACATGATGCTTTGTTTAGCCGGGTCGCAATGAAATCTTGTCGGGAAAAATTTAAATAGGGGCTTGAAATTGTGCCAACTTACTAGGCATGATTCGTGAAAGAAGTGATTAATTTTCTAAAATATTCCGTCTTTTTATTTTTAACTTGTTCCGTTGAACATTTGAGCATTTTGAATTTTCAGCAGCATGCCTCAAAAAGTATTTAAGCTAGGACTTTCAAATTTGGTCAGCGTAGTTGAGTAAATGAATTCATTAAATATCGCAGGAATTCCGTCTAGTATGGTCCTTTAAACATTTCGGCATTTATACATGTTAAACAAGACATCTTGTAAAATATTTGTGCTGGAGACTTGAAACTTGGCCAGCTGATTTATGAGTTATGTCTACATAACGTTGAATTACTTAGGCAGGAGTGCGATCCACTGATCCATAAAGTTGGCAATTTTCTGTCAGAAGTTTGTATTGGTCAGATTTTGGTTGTACGAAACAGAGATATTGGCTACTTTTGATCACATGATGCATTTGCATGTTCTTTGTTCTTGTGGTGCGAAAATGCGCCCGCACTTCAGTCATCGACAAAGCTCAGTCGAAATAAGATCGACAATATTAAGATAAAAGCTATAAAGATCGTGCATTAGCGATGCTGGCGAGAACCCTGTAGCTGGGTGTGCCAAATGCAGAAGTACCGGGAGATAGTGGGACCTGTAGGAAACGGCGAAAGCAAAGCAAAAGGAAACGGCGTACAATCGCGATTTCCTATCTTAATATGGTTATCCCCGAGGTGATAACCAAATATGCAAATATAGAGTTGCAGTGTTCTCCCTTGATTCAGCGCATTATTGTTCTTGTATTTTATCTTTTGTTTTTCAGAGATTGTTCATCAGCATTTACGCGCAGAGATGAAACAAACAATGAAATGTGCGTATGCAGAGGGTACTTTTAGGAAACTTTCTTCATGTTTTGCGAGTACTTTAAGCTTAACCCACTCCCGGTTACAGTTGATACACTATGCTTATACGCCCAGTTCTTAAATAGATCTTTCCGTTCAGTAAATTCAATTAAAAATTATCTCTCAGGTGTTAAAACGTTACACACCATCCTAGATTTAGATTATCCAGAAAAAAATAAGATTCAGTTGAATCTATTATTAAGGGGTATGTCGCGAATAAAGCAACATGTTGTCAAAAAGGCAATGCCTATGACACCTGAAATTTTGAAAGACATTTACAAATTTTTAAATTTCGACTATTCTTTCGACGTTGTTTTTTGGGCAGTATTTCATTTAATGTTCTTTTTGATGACTAGGAAATCAAATATGGTTCCTGTGTCTGTTAGCAAGTTTGATGCTAGTAAACAGCTTACCAGAGGTGATATAGTAGTTCAAAATGATATGCTATTAGTCAACTTTAAGTGGTCTAAAACACGTCAGTTTGGCCATTCGAGACAAATTCCATTAGTTTCAATTCCTGGATCTTGTTTATTTACAGCTTACAAGAATGTCATGAAAACGGTCAAATGTAAGTTATCTGATTCTGCATTTAGCTATAATTTGAACAAATCTAAATTAAGTACAATAACGTATGCTCAGTTTCAAAATAGGCTGAGGGAATTAATTTCCTTAACAGGTAGAAATGGCAGTTTGTTTTCTTCTCATTCGTTCAGAAGAGGGGGTTGTTCTTGGGCTTTCAAATCAAGTATTGAGTCCGAGTTAATCAAATATCACGGTGACTGGTTAAGTCTTGTTTATACGAATATCTGACTTATGATTTTAAGCAAAAATTGTCTGTATCAGAGAGAATGTGTTCAAGAATATTAAATGATTTATAATTATTCCTTTTTAGCCAATAGACCTTTAACTGTCTCCATATTGTCAGACAGCATGGCGAAGTATATCAGCGACGTTCGTCACACTACAGTACAGGCGTTACCATGTGCTACAATATCCAGGCTTCAGCATAAGATTGCAACGCACAGGGCGAGTATCAATTTTAAATATACAATTTTATTAATTGGTACAAACGATATTCCTACATCTATGTCTATTGGAGAGCTTATGAGCCTATATGAAAATCTCGTAATTTACATTCATTCTCGGTCTAATACAAACTTGTTAATATCTGGACTTATCCCTAAACCAAGTGATCTTAAGTTTGATCCATCCGAAAGTAGAGTGAAAGAATTCAATATAGAATCGAAGTTGCAATGTAAAAGACGTAAAATACAGTTTTTACATACCTATAGAATTTTTCTGCATAATAACAAACCGATTCAATCTTATTTTGCTGTTAAAGACGGTGGGTTGCATCTTAATGCTGAAGGTACTCGCAAACTGCGCTTGTTCTTCGTCAACCTGTAGCACATTTGAAAAGACTGACTGTAGTGTAGATACTGCACACGTTTTGTTCTTTCTGTTTCAGGTTGATGTTCTATGTCGCACAGACGGATCAACTCTGTGGGCATCTCTACATATCGCCAGCGATACTACACATCTGACGCTGGGTTATTGTGGCATGTGGGAGAGCTTAAGGTAATCTCCCAGTGCGCATGTCTTCTTCAGCCTGAAACAGGAAGTGTATTGCGTGTTGCGTATAAGTTTCGGACGGTGGCAATCACATATTATGAATGTGTTTTATCTGTATTTTATATTATTTCTCACTATACAAGTTATTCCATTTACATATACAAGGACTGTATCTCATTAGATTGACATACTTAGAACTGCTTGTGAGCCCAAGATATAGAACTTGATGACATAATTTTCGTATGGTGACTTGCTGAGTGAGCCGTGTTTCAAATATCAAACTTCTAAAAAACTTTCTTGAATGCAGGGGTATTGTAGGTTATTTTGTGAGGCAAATAGCCAGATCAGCCAGGGCGATTGAGCAGACTGGTCTGCGTTTTTGTCATTAATTTTGGGGATCCTCTTGGGTTCCCCACTGTTAACAGAAGCAGGAAGGCTCTTATCGTACTGTGCAGAGCTCAGGTTGATGTGTCTTTCTTGTCTTCATATTCCCGTAATGTTCCTTTGTACGCGATATCTCTTATTTTTCTGTGATAGATTTTAAATAATTCAAAGAATGTTGTCGTTTCTCAAAGTTTGAATAGTTAAAGAAAAGCTGTCATTTTTCATTGTGTCAGAGATTAGATCTTGAAGCTGATTGAGTTTCTACGTGCTGTCTGTTACATAGGGGCTCATTCTTTGCTTCATTTTGTTTCATGCTGATTTTGTTTGACACAATGAGAAACGATAGAATAGGTTTTCTGAATGTCTGTGTAAATATATTGTGCATAAAGATAACATTTGAAAAATACCAAAGAATTTTAACAGTGCATAATAATTTAAATTGTACATTTAGATATACATGTATATGTATTTAAATGGAATCAATTCTGATCAGTGTGGAGTATGAGCAAATTAATTTAAAAATTGTGTCAATGGATAGCATTTCTTCCTAAAATTTCATCTTTATTTCAAAAACAAAAAACAAGTTCCGTGAGTTTGTTTATCTATCTGTCGGTCTTCTTCTTTTTGATGTGGCTTTGTTATGCGGTACCTTCGGTTTGGTGGCCTTCTTTCTAAATGTAATTTCATTTGTAATATTACTTCATAGGGAGGCAAATACTCAAAATCGTTTAGTGTACATACAAAATACCGCCAAATATATATGTGGAAATTTTATAAGTTTTCGTAGTTCTTTCTATGTATAAGCAAGTGACGTACGCAAATAATTTATGAGTTATGTCCACATAACGTTGAATTATTAAGGCAGGAGTGCGATCCACTGATCAATAAAGTTGGCAATTTTCTGTCAGAATTTTGTATTGGTCAGTTTTTGATTGTACGAAACTGAGATATTGGCTACTTTTGATCACATGATGCATTTGCATGTTCTTTGTTCTTGTGGCACGAAAATGCGCCCGCATTTCAGTCATCGACAAAGCTCAGTCGAAATAAGATCGACAATATTAGTCGAATTTACCCAACCCACCACACCCAAAATGATTTTGTTTTGGTGAGGTGATTTGGCAGTTATGTCTTTTTGATGTAGGCCTTATTTCTAAATGTAATTTTATTTGTAATATTACTTCATAGGGAGGCTAATACTCAAAATCGTTGAGTGTACATACAAAATACCGCCAAATATGTATGTGGAAATTTTATAAGTTTTCGTAGTTCTTTCTATGTATAAGCAAGTGACGTACGCAAATAATTAGAAATGGTGAGTAAATAATGAATTCTGAAACAGATCCGTCAATTTTCCATGATTATGTTTTTTATTATTATTTTTATTTTAATTTACAGAAAAATGATATTGTTTCGGGTTTTCATTTTCTCTCGAAGTATTATGTACACGGTTTTGTTTTTATGAAGTCTTCCCAACAAATCATATATTAAATGCAGGCGGGATTTATAGGATTCATTTCCAAATTGCCGTTCAGAAAGTGATACAAAATATATGATAACTGTCCAGTCAAGTGCATTAAAATATGACTCCATATGCAGAAATAAAGACACTCATCAAAAGAATTGTTTTTTTTTTATGTAAAGAATTCTAGCCATTCGGATAATGTAGAGGATGAGTACTCACAAAGGAAACTTCAAAAGCTGACCTACACGGCGCTTTGCAGGAAGACGAATGAAAACTATCTCCAGTTTGCAACAAGGAAATACCAAGTGCAAAAATAAAAATAAATTACTAAACTAGAAAAAGCATTGGCAAGTACTTAATTTTATAAGCGGTAATTAAACAGGCGAGCTTTAACTAAATGCTTTCGATGTTTAGAATATCTATAGTTTATTTTAGGATGTAGGTCCCTGTTTTGGAAATCCAGTACTTTAAAGTATTACAAAATAATATTGGACTTCCTAATTTAGTTTTGAATACGCATAATAGTAACTTTTTTGAAACTTTAAATCAAATTATGGACATCCATATTTATGGCAGACATCACATATTCATTGTGATATTTGGATAAGCAAAATAGTGTCATTATATTTGTTTGCAGATCCCAACGAGCCTGGTGTCATTCTTGACTTCCAGCCTCGTTAATCTATTTTATGTAATTTACATTCCAGCATAATGCTCAATTTGTGCTTGTAAAATTTTCAGAAAAGGATGACGGATTTATTTCAAATCCATGTAGATTCCTTGGAAGGGTTAGTTGTCCATAGAGAATATTCAAATGCAACCTCCCTTCTTTAACGCATGACTTGCCCGTTTGCATCTTGTCCGGATGTGGTATTGTTTACCAGCTATGGAGACTACTTACATGTAAACACCACTGTGACAGTGAAAGACAATGGCCATATGGTCACCGCCGTGGATGCAATTCATGTGAACATCGTTTAAGAGACAAGAAGAATAAGCAAATTTGGTGAATTTATATAACCCACCGAAGTGGCCTTGATTTGTTTATGGTTTATTTTAAGTTACATAAAATTTCGTTCACTGGTTACTTAGTTACGGCTGAACTTGTGGATTGTACTAAAATCAAGGGCAATAACTCTAGGATAAGTGAGGCATAAGCTGAAGCTTTTATTAAACACTTGTCTCAGCATCACTGCACTATGATGATTTATTTAATTCTGTTTCAAGAAATTTTGTTCACTGATACCTTAGTTATGGCTAGTTTGTGGATTTTAAATCAATGCAAGGGCATTTAACCATGCACTACTGGAGCGATTATGACAAAACTTAATGTGACCTGCTGTGTCATGACAATACATAACTGGTTTAAATTTCATGAATTGGATTCATTGGTTACTTATTTATGACTCAATTTGCTGATGTTAAACCAATTCAAGGGCAATAACTCATTGTTTACTAAAGCAATTCTGACAAATTCTGATGTAGTGATACATATTTAGTATAAGTTTCATAGAATTCTATTCATGGATTACTTAGTTATGGCTGAATTTGTCAACTTTAAATTGATTCAAGGGCAATAACTCATGCACTACTGATGCCCTTCTGACGAAACTTTATGTGCATAACTGCATTATAGTGATACATATTCAGTTTAAGTTTCATGAAGTTTCGATATTTGGTTACTTAGTTATGACTCATTGTATTAATTATTCAACAGTCAGTGACAAAAAGGAATGTTTTTTTTAATGTAAAGAATTCTAGCCATTCGGATAATGTAGAGGATGAGTACTCACAAAGAAAACTTCAAACGCTGACCAACACGGCGCTTTGCAGGAAGACTAATGAAAACTATCTCCAGTTCGCAACAAGGAAATACCAAGAGCAATAATGAAAATAAATTACTAATTTCAGCTTCTCAAATTCAAAAGCCTAAGGGACCAAATTAGACCTTGCCACAAAATAAGAAAATCAGTTATGTAACATTTGTAGTACTAGAGTTCCAGATGGTACATACAAAGTTTTAAGGCAATCAGCCCTTTGATTCTGGAGGTTTTCACTATATATGGACATGGCGGCCATCTTGATTATGTGACCTAGACCAAATATATAAACTTTCGTTTCCTAATCCTGTAAAGGCTCCATATGAAATCTGGAGTGTGGACGACGACGGGCGCCTGCCTATACTACATGTATAAGCTCCCAATTGAGACCTCGACTCAGGTTAGCGAAAAAAAGAGTATGAGTGTTGCAGATTATGGAGAGTTTTGAGCTTTTATTTTAAACCCAACCCCTAATCGTGCTACAAGTCACAAACAAGTGAACACTTATGAACATGAAAACTTTTTTGAGGAAAGTTGCACGACAATACGAACGAAAAGGAGAGCGAGTAGGATTTGTGTTTATCCAGAATTAAACATTGTAGCGTTGTGTTTACTTATATTGTAAACGACTTAATTTTTTGGTTGTGGTTTACATTCTCCCATAAAATGAGATATCGGGTATTCTGACGTCCATATTTTATGTGTTTTTATGCTGATATTTACATTTTTACTTTCATTGAGAGTAGAAATGAAAATGAAAGTAGAAATAAAAATTTCAAAATAAAAATAGGAATAATAAAAGAAAATATCAAATAAGAGGGTGACAAGTTTTATGTTATAGAACTAAGGTTTACATAGCCCGTTCGGTCGATATTTCCATCTCTTGGGGTGGGGGGAAGAGAATGGTGGAGGGGACGAGAGAGAGAGAAGGCAGACAAGTGTAAAAGGAAGAAAAAATAAAACTGTGCGGCGCCTGCTGCAAACAATGTTGTCCCGTGCGCATTACTCAGTTGCAAGCACTGTTGGCCCTTGCTCATTACCCGGCTGCAAGCACTGTTGTCCCGCGCTCACTACCCAGCTGCAAGCGCTGTTGGCCCTTGCTCATTACCCGGCTGCAAGCACTGTTGTCCCGCGCTCATTACCCGGCTGCATACACTGTTGTCCAGGGTTCAAATTTAACTTTTTGTACCACTTGCTAATTTTAGCAAGTGCTCATTTTTTTAACTTGCTAAATAAGAAAGTCTACTTGCTTTTTTTTCCAGACGCAAAATTTTCTTCATTTTTCAGTGCATGTATATTTCTAATGTACTATATTATTGCCATTTTCAGTTTATATATGTATACTATTGTTATGATTTTTTAATTGTCTACACACAGCTTGTTGTCTTGATTTCTATGTAAAATAAAAATATAATACTCAATTCAATGTTTTACTCTGATTTATTAAACCCTTATAACACTAATTATTGGCCAGGTAAGACAATGACTAGAGGTTTCTTTGACTAGGCTGGAAAGATAAATTGTTCTTCAATGAAAATCACAAGATTAAGTGACTAGAATTCATGAGGCTTAAAGTATATCTCCAACTTATGACTAGTTTGTATAAATTTTCCTCAGTGAACAGCTGTGAGAGATTTATCCAGCCATTTTAACAGCATTAATGGCAACTTAATTCAAATTCAAATTCACTTATTATATGTCTTCAAAGAAATACTAATGAGGGTTTCACTGTTCATGTGACTGACTAACTCACTGCACACTGAGAGGAGAGAGAGACTGGGGTCTAGCACTCAACATTACAATTACTGAAATTAATTTCTTGGTCCATAAGGTTCAACAGTTGGTCTCTTTGTCCTCTCTCCTCTCAGCCACCACCTACAGACAATTGGCCTGGCATCAAAGTTGAGTGGGTCAGGTCCAGCCAGTGTAATCCTCATTAGCTGATCAAGTGTTGGTGTTGTTAGCCTGCACCTCCAGTCACTTTTAATTCTTTTCATTGCTGAAAAAGATTTCTCACAACTGGCATTTGACAATGAGTAAACACTTGTAAGATGGATTATCTTCAGTATGTTTTGGAACTCATTTCTACCCTCATCTATTTCACTGACACTTTTCCAGACATACAAAGGGTGTTTATTTCTATATTCAGCATTTCTTGACACAGAGAGCTTCAGCTCAGTGAACTCCTGTAAAGCTTGATCAATATCACAACAGTTTTGAAGAACTGGCTCAAAGTGGTTATACACATGCCTCACTTCATCTCTGCCATAGAGAACAAGTGCTGCCTGATCATTTGGCCAGTTCTTATGATCAAATGCATGACAGACCAGGAAAGTTTGATCCTCATACAGACTTTCAAACCTAGCATGCAAGCAGTCAATCATGGACTGAATAATGGTTCGCTTCTGTCTTCCAAGACTTTGACTGTCAACATAATTTTTCAATTCATGGTCCTTGTACATATACTTATTCCCCTGCTCAACTGTGAGGCTG
Source organism: Ctena decussata (assembly GCA_963989385.1). Taxonomy (NCBI): domain Eukaryota; kingdom Metazoa; phylum Mollusca; class Bivalvia; order Lucinida; family Lucinidae; genus Ctena; species Ctena decussata. The sequence goes on along the minus strand of OZ022510.1, from coordinate 23,191,465 downwards.
TTTGTGAACTCTGTTAGAGACTGGCCAGGATTATCCATTTGACTTCTCAACTCAATTTCAGCTGCTTGGAGTTTGGTCACTGCACTTGATGTGTTTATATCCTACCTTTGAAACACGAGGCTAACTTTGGACAACTCATTCAAAACATCTTTCAGCACACTTAAAAACCAGACAAATTTATACTGTAACAGCCTCTTAACTATTCCCTTTGCCTTGGCCCTATCAGCACCTGTGTTACTCGCATCTTCAGAGTAGTTTTGCAAGTGAACAATAAGCACTAGCCAGTCTCTCAGTAGCTTAGAAGTTGCCCTCAGTTTATGATCTATCCATCTGGTTCCATTAACCTTTTCAGGTTTTAAAAATTCTTCCTCCATAATGTCTGCTATATCTTTGGCTTCTTTGTTCATTTTAGAAGAGCCTTCGTAAAACTGGTAAATAAACCGTAACACTTCTATTACCTCATCCATATATGTACCATTGAAACAATCTTTAACTGCAAGTTCAAGGCGATGAGCCAAACACCAAACAGCCAAAACCCAGGGAGCATTTTTTCTATCTTTACAAAGCTTGATTACACCTTTCTTGCTCCCCATCATCACACTTGCTCCATCTGAGCAGTAGCCTATGACTTTCCTGTGATAATCATTCATTCCAAAGTCACTGAAGGCCTTGTCAATGGCATCAAGGATCCCTACAGCTTTAGTATTTTCTGGCTCTTCTAACTTGAAATATCTGATCACTGGATAGTAGTTCTTAATATATTTCACCATGATAACTTCTTTCTCACTTTCTGTTCTATCTGTGGAACCATCACTAAAGATGCTGAAATAATCAGAGTTATCTAAATCTGCTTTTAGACCATCAAAATAGTAACTTGCAATTTCTTGGGTAAAAGCTTTGCAGCTGACATCATTGGCGTAAGTTACACCCAAATCAAGAGAGTTTTTCTTGTGAAGCTGCATAAGTTTCGGAAAGTCAGTGAATGGTCTCTCTTCTACAGCTATATGATATGTTATGTTAAATAGATATGTCATCTTGGTGAGGAGTTGTGAATTCATTTTAAAAAATGATGATTCTATCTGAGTAGGCTGTCCGATAGCTTTTTTCTGGCTAGCATCTTTGGCGCTGAGTGCTGACAGGTGACTCTGGGATTTCTTATGGTGCACCACACCTTCCTTCTTTACGACCTTGTTCCCAGTAACAAACTGAAAAATAAAAGCAAAAAAAAGTTTCAGTGATAAAATCCTAGTACCATGAGGGGTGGGCTATTTTGAAATTTACAAAAAATGAGCATATGTTCCCCTAGTTTAAGCCATTTTCCAAGAAAAGTTACAGGGCATAAAAGTTTGGGTATGACAAGAAAAGATTGGGATGGATACAATGATAAAATGATACTAGCACAATGGGCTGTTTTGAGATTTACTAAAAAATTGGGCATAGGTTCCCCTAGATTAGGCCATTTTCCAAGAAAAAATAAAGGGCATAGAAGAGAGGGGGAATACAGAAGAAAGGGAGAAAAGATTGGGATAGATACAATGACTCATAATGACCAAGTGGTCCGCGTTCACTGTATCCTCTTTTCTCCAGCCTAACAGATAAACAAAACTTTCTTACCGATGAGGTTTTATCACGGGAGTGATTCTTGCAAACTTTGCACCAGATCTGGGTTACTAGGTTGTCGTCAGTGCTGCTGGTCTCATACTCCAATATTATTCCTAATTCTTTTTCCAATTTGCGCACTGTTTTCAAAGTCGCAGTTTGGGGTTTCGGTCCGAACGTAACTGTCGTTGGTTTGCTGTCCAGCTTTGGAGTTTTATTCTGAGAGTCAGACTGATCATCTTCTGCATCTTCGCATTTTCTTTTCACAGTCACAAACTTGTCCATTTTTAGCTGATTCGGATCTTAACAAGTAACTTTAGTTCACTTTCATTTTCGGCTTCCCGAAAAAAAAAACACATGTGCGGTTGTTGATCAGAGTTGAAGAGACGCTTTCGGTAGCATTCGGCTCATCATCATACAGTGTTTGAGAGAGGTGCGCCGATTATTGGAAAAAAATAGCAAAGCCAAGCGCCTGTACGACTGTGCATCTCATTTGCGCATAAACAAATACCCTCTTAATTTCCGGATTTGTACTTTCACTTTGAAAAGTATGAAAACGGCCAGAAAATCCGACTCGCAAAGAAAATCAAGTGCTGGTTTTCTGTAATCGCATGCTGTAAAATTCACTCGCATTTTGCGAGTATGCGAGTGCTAAATTTGAACCCTGTTGTCCCGCGCTCATTACCCAGCTGCAAGCGCTGTTGGCCCTTGCTCATTACCTGGCTGCAAGCACTGTTGTCCCGTGCGCATTACCCAGTTGCAAGCACTGTTGGCCCTTGCTCATTTACTAGCTGCAAGCACTGTTGTCCCGCGCGCATTACCCAGCTGCAAGCACTGTTGTCCCGCGCTAATTATCCAGCTACAAGCACTGTTGGCCCTTGCTCATTACCCGGCTGCAAGCGCTGCTGGCCCTTGCTCATTACCAAGCTGCAAGCACTGTTTGCCCTTGCTCATTACCCGGCTGCAAGCACTGTTGTCCCGCGCTCATTACCCAGCTGAAGCACTGTTGGCCCTTGCTCATTACCCGGCTGCAAGCGTTGTTGGCCCTTGCTCCTACCCAGCTGCAAGCACTGTTGGACCTAGCTCATTACCCAGTTGCAAGCACTGTTGTCCGGCGCTCATTACTTAGCTGCAAGCACTGTTGGCCCTTGCTCATTACCTGGCAGCAAGCACTGTTGGACCTTGCTCATTACCCAGCTGAAACCACTGTTGTCCCGCGCTCTTTACCCAGCTGCAAGCACTGTTGGATCTTGCTCATTACCCAGCTGCAATCACTGCTGTCCCGCGCTCATTACCCAGCTTCAAGCACTGTTGGCCCTTGCTCATTACCCAGCTGCAAGCACTGTTGGCCCTTGCTCATTAGGGCCCCACCAGACGAAGTCTGCGGAGGCCCTATAGTAATCACCTTGTCCGTCCGTCTGTCCGTCCATCCATCATTTCGTGTCCGCTCAATAACTCTAAAACCGTTAGAGATATTTTCACGAGACTTGATACAAATGTAAAGCATCATCAGACAATGTGCAGAGAACAAGAACCATAACTCTGCCTACAGTTTTTACTGAATTATGCCCCTTTGAAATTTTGAGTACAGAAATCGTGTCGGCTCCATAACTCTGAAACCGTTAAAGATATTTTCACGAGGCATGGTACAAATGTAAAGCATCATCAGACGATGTGCAGAGAACAAGAACCATAACTCTGCCTACAACTTTTACAGAATTATGCCCCTTTGAAGTTTTGAGTACAGAAATCATGTCCGCTCAATAACTCTGAAATCATTAAAGATATTTTCACGAGAGTTGGTACAAATGTAAAGCATCATCAGACGATGTGCAGAGAACAAGAACCATACCTCTGCTTACATTATTTACTGAATTATGCCCCTTTGTAATTTTGAGTACAGAAATCGTGTCCGGTTCATAACTCTGAAACCGTTAGAGATACTTTCACGAGACTTGGTACAAATGTAAAGCATCAGCAGTCAATGTGCAGAGAACAAGAACCATAGCTCTGCCTACATTATTTACTGAATTATTCCCATTTGTAATTTTGAGTACAGAAATCTTGTCCGCTCTTTAACTCTAAAACGGTTAGAGATAATTTCACAAGACATGGTACAAATGTAAAGCATCATCAGGTAATGAGCAGAGAACAAGAATCCTAAGTCTGTCTACATTTTTTACTGAATTATGCCCCTTTGTAATTTTAAATATAGCAATCAGGTCCACTCTATAGCTTTAAAACTACCAATGATATTTTCATATAACTTGTACATAATATAAAGCATCATCAGACAATGTGCAGAGAATAAGAACTGTAACTCCATCTACATTTTTTACAGAATTTTTCCCTCCCTAGTTTACAGTCTAGAAAACTTGTTTGCTCTCTATTTTTAAAACTGTTTAAGATATTTTCACAAAACTTGGTACAAATATAAACATCATCAGACAATGTGCAGAGAAAAAGAACCATAACTACACCTTCCCTTTGTTATTTTAGGTATGGAAATTTTGTCTTCTGTATAACTTTAACGCCTTTGAAGATATTTTTTATAAAACTTGGTACAAATATAAAGCATCATTAGATGATCTGAAGGTGTGCAGAATGCAAGAATGGTAACATCAGTTCCCTGCCTCACAGAGTTGTTGCCCATGCTTTAATCAATCATAATTGGGTATTTTGCCCACATCTTAATGACTCTGCCAGAGGCTTAATTTCAAACAACATATTTAATATGAAGGAACAACATGATAATGGAACGCTGGTATTGTTATTTCTGGTCGGGAACATACGACTTAAATGTCATCAATAGTTTTATAAAGGCGGGGCCCTTTTAGTTACCATGTTTCTAGTAACCTGGCTGCAAGCACACTTGGACCTTGCTCATTACCCAGCTGCAAGCACTGTTGTCCCGCGCTCTTTACCCAGCTGCAAGCACTGTTGGATCTTGCTCATTACCCAGCTGCAATCACTGCTGTCCGGCACTCATTACCCAGCTGCAAGCGCTGTTGGCCCTTGCTCACTACCCAGCTGCACCCACTTGTCCCGCGCTCATTACCCAGCTGCAAGCATTGTTTGCCCTTGCTCATTACCCAGCTGCAAGCACTGTTGGCCCTTGCTCATTACCTGGCTGCAAGCACTGTTGGACCTTGCTCATTACCCAGCTGCAAGCACTGTAGGCCCTTGCTCATTATCCAGCTGCAAGCACTGTTGACCCTTGCTCATTACCCAGCTGCAAGCACTGTTGGCCCTTGCTCATTACCTGGCTGCAAGCACTTCACAGACGCTTGGGATTTCGACTTTAGCCAGTCGGCTAGAGCCACAATGAACTATGAAGTCTCAATTTATAGAAGATATTAATCATCGGCGAGCAAAACGGTGCATGAGTCTGGGAAACTATCCCAGTTTCTCTCCATAATCAGTACAAACCTGTTAGTATTTGGTGTCCGTAGATTCACCAGTCATTTATCTTTACAATGAAATCCATGTCATTGCATGAATTTGTCTTGTCTTTACAAATGTATTCAAAACAATACCAAGTGAAAAAAATGCCTTCACACATAATCAACCTGAGTCAATTTACATAAATGGTTCCCGGGTTCAATCTCTGTGCATGGAGACCTCTTACACACTAGAAACCATAATGGGGATTCCATTCAGCTCTAAAATGAGAACAGCTCACCTGTGTACATAATCTACCTTGGTACCTGGATACTTATTCTATATGTTTAATATAGGTTTAAAAAGCTGGGAGCCATTTATGTAATTATTCTGGGGACTATCCGCTATATTCAAGAACAAAACTCACACTCATTCTCGACTCGAACTCCAGTGAGTAACCCTCAAGTGTGGTTGGAGTGGGATTAACAAGAGTGTTGAGTTCAGCTTTCATATTCAAAAAAAACCTACCTCAACCTCACCTTTCTCGAGTCCGACTCGAGCTTCACTCGAGTTTCTACAACTACACTGGCGCTCACGTATTTGTACACATTCAAAACGCGTCGGGGACGCAGTTGATGCGCGCGGGATACGCGGTAATTATGAACGCGAATATTTTAGTAGCCAATGAAAATTCGTTCTCAGTTTTGCGTATACCGCGAAGCGACGCGTGCAACGCGCATTTTATGCAAATTTCATGGACCCAATCAAAATTGCGCACATGATACGGGTAGTGACGTAGTCCTTTGCGTCTCAACGCGCGCGTACGGGAACCAATCAAAATCGCGTATTGAATGCGCATTTTAGGGAGGTCAACTTTAAGTAAATCATGTGAAAGAAAGAGCCATTAGTCTACATCAAGCTTGATGTCGAATGCTCATTTGGTCTTACTTGAACCATAACGGGAAAGAAAGAAAGAAAAAGAAGCCTAGAAACTCGACCGGCAACTCAAAACTAAATGCGACTGGGACAGTCCCATGACACTTCGCCATTGAAGTGGAAATAGCCTAAATCGCACTCTTCAGCCATAAATTCCTTTCGTATCAGAAATTAAAATCGTGGAATCTGAAATTAATATGGCCTTTATGGAAAATAAGTGCCAGGCGGCAGTCACTTTGAATCTTAAAGAATTCAAGTCAGGGTGGGGGGATAAAAACCTCTGATCAGTGACCTATAAATAGCAGTGACCTGGAGGGCTGATTGGAGGAGAGCGCCAGGTGTGTGCAACTATGGTTACGTACCGTTGAGCCACTTGGGTAACGTCGATACGAGAATTGAACAGAACGGCTGATTAGAGTTTTACGAGAGCATGTTTGGGAGAGGAGTGGTAGGTCACTGCTCTGATCAACATGACTTGGAAACGGTTGTCTCCAGGGCAGTGTCCTCAGTCCTATCCTATTCATTGTAATAATAAATACCCTTGATGATGCTGGGTGGGGGTGGGGGGGGGGCAAACCTCTCTCTCTCAGTTTGCAGATGACAGTGCTATCTGGACCCACCAATCCTCTCCCAAACATGCTGTCGTAAAACTCCATGCAGTCAGCCCTCCAGACAATCGAGATATGGTCCACGCTCTGGGGCTTCAAAATACCCACTATTAAGACAAAGGCTATAATTTTCCCTTAAAAAAGATTTTATATTGAATCACTTTAAAAACTCTCCCTTTTTGGGACAGAAATAGAATTTTGTGACCATATCACCTTCCTGGGTATGATCCTAGATAGCAAACTAACATATGGGGTCAGCATATTAAAAATCTGATTGAAAAATGTAATAAAGACCTAAACCTCATGAGGACAGTTTCAGGCACCTCCTATGAAGCAGATAAAAAAATCCTATTGACATTATATAAGGCCCTAATCCTCAGTAAAAGTTGATTGTGGTGCGCAAGCTTATAACTTGGCACCCAAACATCTACACTCAAAGCTCAAGACCTCATCCAAAACAACTTAGCACTCCGTATTGCTACGAGGGCATACCACTCCGCCCCTATTAATGCTTTAGAAGTTGAATGTGGAATTAAACTCCTACAGCTGAAGGTGCCGGGCAGCGTAGCGCAATCGATAGGGCACCTGACTCATGCCAGAGGTCTTGGGTTCGAGAACCCGGTTGGGCCACATACTTCGTTTCTCCTTCCGCTGATTCAAGAAAGGCAGTTGTCATGCAATTATTGACCATCGGCACTTACAACCATACCAAACCCTCAAAACTGGACGTTTAACCCCTAATAAATGAAGCAGTAACCAAAAAATGGCAATCCCAATGGACCAATAGCAACAAGGGTCACACCTTCCATTTCGTCAAACCAAAGGTTAAACTTCAATGTGACGTATATAGTCTCAATAGACGTTTCGACATAGCCTATTCCGGACTAAGGCTAGGACACTGCGGGCAGGGCTGCCTTCACTACAGTAACCAGCCCGCCCTATGTCCCCACTGCAATGATGCAGAAGATCTCAACCATATCTTCTTTGACTGTGTTGCCCCATAACAATCAAAGGCGAGACCATAGAATCCACAATATTCAATTTAGGCTATCACACAATAGACCTGAGACTGCTCCTGTCTCCCCCAAAGAAACATGCAAATACAATACAGAAGGTAGTCTTTGAATACCTAGACAAAACCAATATCATTGCCAGGATATAGATAGATTCCAATACAATAGGGAAAAAATCCCCCTAATTTTCTCTAATTCGAGCCCCTGTTGCTAACCACCTACCAAACCCATTTCCCAAAATCCCTGGATCCACATTAATACCCTACTAAGTGCAATGCTCATGACAAAAACTCCCATTACCCAGTAAAAGCCCCAGAACCCATCTGTACGACTACAATCTGACTTCCCTACGGTCGTATAAATAACTTTTGTCTATTGACAATAAAGGGTAAAATTAATGTGTATCCAACCTCCTTAAACTCACACCCAGGCTAAGTTACCTGGAAACTAAATAAACCATAATAAGGTTCAGCACATTTGCTTCCTAGAAACAGCCAAAAGAAACTGCTCTCTTTTCCCGTCAATCCGCAATAAGAGATAAGCTATAGTCCTCTGGTCCATTAATAATACTCTCCATTTCTTCACCACCCCCAAATTAATGTGTATCCAACCTCCTTAATCTCACACCCAGGCTTAGTTACCTGGAAACTAAATAAACCAATATAAGGTTCAACTAATTTGCTCCCTAGAAACGGCCAAAAGAAACCGCCGTCCTTTTTGAACAACCCGCAATAAGAAATAAGCTACTGTCCCCGTGTCTATTAATAATATTCTCCATATCCCCTCCAAAAAATAATGTGTATCCAACCTCCTTAATCTCATACCCAGGCTTAGTTACCTGGAAACTAAATAAACCATTATAAGGTTCAACTAATTTGCTCCCTAGAAACAGCCAAAAGAAACCGCCGTCCTTTTTGAACAACCCGCAATAAGAAATAAGCTACTGTCCCCGTGTCTATTAATAATATTCTCCATTTCCCCTCCAAAAAATAATGTGTATCCAAACTCCTTAATCTCATACCCAGGCTTAGTTACCTGGAAACCAACTGAACCATTATAAAGTTCATCACATTTGCTCCCTAGAAACAGCCAAAAGAAACCGCCGTCCTTTTTGAACAACCCGCAATAAGAAATAAGCTACTGTCCCCGTGTCTATTAATAATATTCTCCATTTCCCCTCCAAAAAATAATGTGTATCCAAACTCCTTAATCTCATACCCAGGCTTAGTTACCTGGAAACCAACTGAACCATTATAAGGTTCATCACATTTGCTCCCTAGAAACAGCAAAAAGAAACTGGTCTCTCCTCCCAACAATCCACAATAAGAAATTAGCTACAGTCCTGTTGTTGACTAATAATATTCTCCATTTCCCAAAATATTAGAACACTAAAAAAACTCCCATGAAAATACAGGACCCTAAAAGTTTAAATGTGCAATATATTTTGGAACCAAGTAAACCAAGATAAGGTTTAGAACAAATGCTACAGTCCTAGGTCCCAAAAGGAATTTTTACCCCACCTACCTCCCTCCCAACAGATTTAAGCTACGGTCTTAATGCTCTGAGACCAACGGTCGCAATTCATGATGTAACCCAGGCAGTCTCAATTACTCATGAGGGCCACAAAAACATGAGACAACTGCATTCCAGATCACCCTCAATTTCTTATCCCCCACTGCCCATTGCATTAGTTAATAAGGAAATTTGCTCCCCACCTAAGAATTTGCTCCCCATTTCCCCCCTAGACCTGCCCTGGGCCCAGCCAGGACAGGTGGCTTGTTCCGGCAGAACTAGCAAAGTGAAGTCTGATGGAGGCCTGCAGTTCGGGGAAGATGCATTATGGCTTGAAGTGTGCCTCTGACATGCCATGCGTTTCCAGAAGCCCTGAATTGTATTGCTAAAGCCAACCCACAGTGGGTCGCGAGGGCTGTGTGCATCGGTAGTGATTTATGTGGATCTGTGCACAAGTCCATATGGGTTCTATCCCATTGCTACTTAATGTTTCTGGAAGTTTTTGCTCCCCACCAAAGATTTTGCTTCTCCCTTTTTCTGAGACGTCACCTGCCCAGGACCCAACACAGGTCCACTTCGGTGCAACCCCACTAACACATGAATCTGGGCAGTCTTTTGCACCCGCCCCCTCCCCACCAAAGAATTTGCTCCTTGTTCCCTCCTCCTCCTCCCCTTTTTTTTCTCCATAGAACTGCCTTGGACCTAGCCAGGACAGGGGGGCTTGTTACAGCTTGGGTCTAACTTCGGTTAGAAAACCAAATTCTTCTGGTAGAGAGTCAGGTGTTTTTTTTGCCGGGGTTCTCGGTTTACAGTCACCTTGATGATCATTCATCTCTGGCCCCATTTGCTGAAAATGTTTGCAGCATTAAATTGCTTTCTGGAAATCGAGGTTTATCTTGGAATGTACGTTACTATTCTGCCTTCAGCCAAAACTACAAGCTACAAATGAAATATTCTTAAACTTTATTTTGTTTACTTTTACTCTGTGTAGAGGATATCTGTTTCGATTCGGCACAGATTGCTCTGCAATAAGGTAATCCGAAGAGAACCCACTTGTCTGTTCAGACTATACCATTTCCAATTTAATGCAAGTTACTTCGTAGTAAAATAATGTTTTTGATTGGGTGCAAGTTACTTTGCAGTAAAGTAAATGCAGCCTGCTCAAATGTTAACATGATCTAAACATGCCCGAGGTCAGTTCAAAAATAAATTTTAATGCGGCTTTGCTTCAGTTTGCTGTTTAGACAGGACTTTTAATCCGAAGTAAAAGGATAAGTTTAATTACTTTTAATTCGAAAAAGATTTGCAAGTCTAAACAGTTAATTCAAAGCAAATTCTGATTCGATTCGGATTAAAACTCTAGTCTAAACAGGATTATTGAAGGTATAGAAAATTCAGGCATGCGAATGTTTTTACATTGTTTCAAAGGCAAGGTTAATTGCTTATTTGTGGCCTTGATTGTGGAGAAAACTGGAGTACCTGAAGAATACCACCAACCTTCCTGCAGAGACTGTCCGAGTGTTTCTGCTTCCTGCCGAGGATCTCGGCAGGAAGCAGAGTCACGTGGACAGTCTCGGTAAGAAGCCAATTTTCGAGGACAGAAGTCTCTGCAGGAAGCAAGAGCTCGCGGACAGTCTTGGCGAAAGCCAAATATGATGTGAAGTCCACCGAGACTGTCCGCGAGTTCTTGCTTCCTGCAGAGACTTCTGTACATGATAATCGGCTTCCTGCCGAGACTGTCTGCGTGACTCTGCTTCCTGCCGAGAGGCTAGACAGGAAGCAGAATCACACGGACAGTCTCAGCAGGAAGCCATTTATCAAGTACAGAAGTCTCGGCAGGAAGCAAGAACTCGCGGACAGTCTCGGCGGAAGCCAAATATGATGTACAGTCTCTGCAGGAAGCGAAAATTAGAGGAATCGATTATACCCTGTGGTATTGTTTAACTCAATATAATAGTCTGGGTCCAAATTTCACTGGTCAGTTTAATTCTTAGCGAGGGTTACCGTGTGTGTTCTGGCCCAGATAAGTTGTGACTTTTTTTTTTCCTGGGCTTAGAAGTTAATTAAAATTGAAGTTATGTATAGTTTCTAAGCCTAAAAGTTCTATTATAGAGTTAGTCTAAATAGTAGTTAATGAGTCCCATTGAATTAAGAAATCGAGACGTTACGAGTTGTTATGTAAAAATTGACCCAGATAATGTGGGACTACTTTATGGTTCCCGTCTTCTGCGCATCGATTCGGTCAGAATCGAGACAATATTTAATTAACTTAGTAACTTATATTGTTTATAGCTATCTTAAAACTATTTTAATTAGGCCAACGTACAATCTGCGGTTGTACGCGTATTGAACAAGTCATGAATATTCATGTTCTCATCGTTTGCGTCTCCCGCGTCGAGACGCGTCAGGGCGCGTCTAGATGCGTCTGATGCGCGGTTCTAGGTGATACGCACGCAGCACGCGCATGCAACGCGGTACGAACGCGTTTTTGGTGTACAAATACGTGAGCGCCAGTGTAAATAAAAACTTGCTCAGCACTTTGTTTTGGTTTATATGGCCTTTAACACTAGTAATTCGATAATATTATCCCTGTCTGCCACCTGTCTGTCCGTCAGTCCGCCTAAAAAGTTTGTATACTTTTGTCAATCTATTTTATAAAACACATGCGTACTGCTTCTTCCCAGACCAATGCACGTTTGCGTACATGTACGTAGTCAAAACGAAGGTGGGCAGTTTGCCTTTTAAAAGCTCAACGATTCCAACTATCGCCTGGGTTACCTGTGTAGTTAAGATCAGACGGTGCTTAAGTTAATTTTAGCTAGCGCGTTTCGCATGCGTCTGTTCATTATGATTTGACAGTGATATATAGTCATGGGGTGGTCGGGTTGGACGGATGTGCTGGATAACTTCCAGTCTTTTGGCGTCCTGCTAATTCCGAAACTTGCAAGACAAGGACCAACTTTGCTTGAAGTAAGTGAGGGATGGTGTTTATCTTTTATTTTTACTCCCGTCTTCTCTATCTTTTTTCTCTCTCCCTCTTTCTGGAAGACGGCTTGATATAGATTGAAATGTTTTCTCAAAAAGGCGTTCAATCTCGAAACAACTAACCAAATTATATTCATTTTAGATAAAGTATCGTTCTAAAGACGAAGAAAAAAAGACATGAAAGATACATCGAATTACCAAGAGTAGCACATAAGACCAGATTTCAACTGATTTTCAGTTTTCTTGATTGATCTAATATAATATTACCCAAACTGTAACTTGCTCCCAGTAATTTGCTTATGTCGATATTCCTTTAGAATGCTGACTAATCGGCTGACAGTATCTGTGAGAACCGGTTTTTTTTTTTTTTTTTGTTTTTTTTTTGTGGTGGTGGTGGTGGGGTGGGGGATGGGGGAGGGTTGTTCATAAATATCATATGTCAGCTATAGAAACATCATATGTCACCTATGTGTGATCTAACATGTTTATTACCTACACAAATAACGTTTTGTTCTGATCGGTTCTGTTCTGTTCTGCAGTAGGAATAAGATACTGTTTATTGTGGCTGATGGTTACTAGAAATTTTGTAATACTTAAACAAACTTAAAGTTATAGTCTATATATCTGAAAAAGAATGCACACTCAGGCTGGCTATCGACAGACATTTTACATGCGGTGCGAAAATTTTAAACCTCACTGAAAATATTGTGTGCAAGAAATATTTTGACATGGTTTCGGAATTTTATAACGCTGTGCGAAAAATTTACAATTTTCTTGTCTTGTATTCCTGGCTGATCAGTGCCGGTAGTGTACTCGTATTCCCCCGCAGATAAGAGGGTTATCCTGTTTTTGGCATGCATTCTGATACTGGTGTACGTACAAAAATGGATCGGACATAAAATATTGGTTGACCATTAAATTTGATCTTGAATTCTATCCGACATTAAAATGTAAGTTTTGTACATTGTTTTGATAATATGGTTTCATGAAAAGCCTTCCACTGGCCCAGGAGATATCGAGCGGTCAAATAAAAGAGAATGACAGACATATGGACTGTAAATGGAAGAATGGTTATGCTCATATTTCTTTTTTCTCTTTCTAATCTTTCATGAAGCAATTTGAAACTGTTTACAGGCATAAAATATTAATATTTTAACTTTGACCAATTCGTGTGACCTTGATCCGAAATTATTAAAGCACACATTCTCACATTATCTTGATTAGATAGACGTATGACACAAGTTTCAAAGGAATACAGAAGATGACAGACTGACGGACAAACCCAGAATATAAGTGACGACTTGTCATAAACATGTCCAAACACGAATGTTAGATACGATAAAAGCAACTGATCGGACAAGCCTGGGCATCAAAGTCAGTTAAGTTCTATTTCGTATTCATAAACAACACTTGAGTTGAGTTCAAGGGAGGTATCGGTCTCACTCAACACTCACTCACTTTGTCGAGTCCACTCAGAGCTTCCTTACCTTTGTGAATACCAACGAGCCTTAAGTTGAGTCTACCTGTGACCGCTAGACGATTATCTCAGTGAGTCGAGTGTGAGTTTGGTTCTTGAATTTTGCCGTATGTGTATATAGGCATTTTTTCACTCCGCGCACTTGAATTGTGCATAGGCTACAGTGGAAACTTGTTCATGTCCGGTTCATAACCTTGTACGTGTGCTGCATGATGGAATTTCAAAATTATTTAGCACAATTATCAAGACAAAACAATGTGTCATGTGCAAGAGAACCGTGTCGCTAGCTCAGATGTCAAGGTCACAGTCCACACTTAATCTTTATGCATAGACTACCTACCGTATTCGTAAACATATTCATGTCCGATGCATAACTTTGTCCTGTGGCGTGGCATTTCAAAATTAATTGGCGCAAATGACAATGTGTCGCATTTAAAGATATACTCCCTTTATAATAATAACAAAAATGATTTGATGAAATATTTCATGCAATACCTCCGACATGGGCTAACTATACATTTGAATTAGAGTTTAGATCATAATATTTGATAAAAGTGACTTTAAACAAAAAATAAGATGATTTTTATACAGTCGCGGACCGCGGTTGAAATCGCATTATTGGTCAAAAATAATTTATTCATACGTCACAATCACGTGCACGAATAAGAAAAATACCTCTACCGGATCACATGACACACGTGGTCAAAATCGATATTCTTACAGGCCGTTAGGAAATAGGTAATTTGCATTTTATTTTCAAGATTATTTTTCATTCCACATTTATCGAATAAATACGCATTTTCTCAAAACTTTGAAGGTCAATTATGAGACTATTACATATTGTCTAACGAAATTTTGTAAAAATATTTGTTTCTGAAAGCATGAAATAAACGAGGGAGACAATCTTTAAGAATTACATCGTTAGCTTGAAGGTCAAAGTCACTGCACACGTGAATTTTATTCATAGTCTATAGGGAAAACATGTTTGTGTCCGGCACATAATTTTGTGCTGCATGGTGGGATTTCAAAATAACTTGGCACAAATGATTATCATGACAAGACAATGTGTTGCCTGAAAGAACCATGTTGCTAGCACAGATATCAAGGTCTCAGTCAGAAGGTGGTTGAGAGGTGCGATGTTGCTTGATATAACTTCCAGTGCCGGTGCGTCCGACTGGTTTGCATAATAGTAGGGCATTGCCTACTGTGCTTGCAGTAGGTGCGGGTGGGGGTTGTTTGGAATGTCGTTTGCAAGAATTACTTTACTAGCTTGAAGGTCAAGGTCACATTGCGCACGTGAACTTCGTGCATAGGGTATAGTGAAAACATGTTCGCGTCCAGTTTATAACTTTGACATGCATGGTGCGACTTCAAAATTATTTGGCATAGATAATTGTCATGAAAGAAAGTGTGTCCCGTGCAAGAACCGCTAGCTTAAAGGTCAAGGTCACAGTTAACACATAAACTTCGTGTAAAGGTTTCATTAAAAAGCTGTTCGTATCCCATATATTACTTTATCCTGCATGTTGGGATTTCAAAATTATTAGACAAAAGGATATGTTGCGCACAAAGACCATGTTACTAGCTTAAAGGTAAGTCAATGCCACAGTGCCTACGTAAACTATGTGAATAGGCTGTAATGAAAACATGTTCTTTTTATATTCGTGTTGGAGGCTCGACTGCAAAATAAATGTAAGTCACTTTGACCTATATTTCATTGTCCCTTGATTTTCCCTTTTTGTCACCCGACGTAGGCGGAGGGGGACTATAGAAATGACCCTCGTCCGTCCGTGTGTCAGTCCGTCCGTCCGTCCGTCCGAAATCTTGTCCCCGCAACTCCTCCTACGTCTTTCATCGGATTGATTTGAAATTTTACAGATTGTATTCTTATGTTATGAAGATGTGCATGTGGTTTTTATTTTTGTTTCGGCCATTTTTGATGGAGTTACGGCCCTTGCTGACTCAGACCTTGTCCCCGCAACTCCTGTCACATCTTTTATCAGATTGACTTGAAATTGTGCAGAATGTTTCATCATGATCTGAAGATGTGCATGTGATTTTGGAATTTCAATTGTCCTATATTTTACAAAGTTATGGCCCTTTGTCGTTTTTGGTATTTTTCCAACTTTTGAACCGTTTGACCGAGAGAGCTGAAATTTGGTATGCTATTAGCATTTGGTAAATTGAGTATTCTGATTATTGTTAGGATATGCTAAATTTATTAGTGACAGAGTTATTCCCCTTTCATACATAATAGACATTCACTTAGAGGTAAAGGGATAACTCAAGAACTATTCATATTAATGGGCTGAATTTTCATAAATGCATTGTTCTTTTTCATCAGATTCATATTAGGAGGATTATGGCCCTTGTTATTGGGTATACAGTCTTATGTTTTGGGCATTCTGTAAGGGCCTAAAGTTTCAGTAGCCTGATTTTACACATATACGCCCAGTTCTGAACTCAAGTATTTTATAACCTCATAGACCAGTAATTGGGGTATATGTCTCTGCTTATGCTTCAATCATTATTTGCTTACCAGGTTCTGTTATACACATATTTTCTGGTTTTACACATAAATGCCCCTTTCTAAACTTAAGTATTTTATAACTTCATAGAGGCCCAGTAATTGTGCTTCAGTTATTATTTGCTGACCAGGTTCTGTAATACACATATTTTCTGTTTTTGGCCATATAGTTACTCTGAAACTGAATAAAGGGCTGCAGTTTGTGACACATTTCAAACGTCGGGTGACACTTGGCCGATGGCCTTTTATATATTATACAAGTGCCTCGAGCTCAAATGAACCTAGTTATCATACAAGTGTCAGTACCCATCAAGGCGCCATCTTACTCGAGGCACTTGGCGGGGGTATCCATGTCCTATGGACACATTTCTTGTTAAAACTCTAAGCCAAACTAGACCTTCAAATAAATTCCGTCGGGTATAAATGCTGTGCTTAAATAAGTTTCTCCACCAATTTGTTGTCACGTTCGTTTTAGCCCGAAATTGTTTTAAAGGAGTTTTTGAAAATGCATGTCAATTCAGTAAAATGTTTGATTCCTATTTCCAGAATCGGGGTTCGGATGGTCCATGAGACTGTACTGCTGAAACAACCTACTCTGATAAGAGGAACGTGTAAGTTTCCGGTTCGTTGTCTTCGTTGCCTGTATTTAATGCCAGACCAGTGTTCTTTATATAGATGGTGATAGGAAACCGAAAAACAAGTTGTGTACGTGAACAACTGCATTTAAAATTCGTTCAGAACCATATTTGATCAGCGTCACGATAAAATCAACAAAGTGGCATGTCCGCCATGCGCAGCCTTGGATCAGCCCGGACATCCGCCCAGTCTCGGCATTCTTCTCTGTCGGCTTGGATGTAGCTTAGTTCCTTAACTAACATTTAAACGCACAGCTAAGACTCTGGTCAGACTAGACGGCTTCGCTGGGCACACACGCCATAAGTTTTTGGGGGCGCGTTTCAGTTATGCATTTTTCTCATTATTTCGTTTGTCAGCATCTATCCCACTGCGTGCCGTAAAGTGCCTGAGTTTAGTTACATTCATCATGTTTATTGGGATTGCTAAACCATTTAAATGTCATACTTCACGTGTGCCCTTTCAGTTTGCCGCCCAAGTGTTTTGGCAAGTATTGCTTAAAGCCGCCATAGTCCTATCAGCGGTAAAAACGCCTAAACCCAAACCATTGTAAAAAACAGTTTGCTCGTTTGGTCATAAAATGTGGGTTAGTGTGCATATATTGAGTCAAATAACTGGCAAAAAGTGAAAAAAACAAGTTTTTGAAAAATAACAAATCGCTACACAAAATACAATTTCCTGTTCTGGTTTCCCGTCTAGCAATGCTATATACACACAAAGGCGGCATGGTGATTTGGACTCCACGCCTGTACATTGTATTTTTACCATTTTATGCAATCGAAAGTAGGTCATTTTAGTTGCCAACTAAAATGACCCAATAATACGTTTTCAAACCCTTTTTATGTGAGACTCAAGAATGTTTTAATTTTTAAAAGCTGGCTAATCACGGTCATTTATAATTACGAAACTATAGTAAGAAGCTTGCAGCGATATCTCACGATAAAATTTTTCATGCTGATAGAGCAATGGGGCCTTTAAGTAAGTTGGGCCAGAGAGATAACTGTTGTATTTTAAAAATGTTTATAGTTTTCATGAATTCTTTTGTAGCTGGCAATCGACCAGTTTGACTGAATATATGATAGCTATATTTTCGCGTTTCTGATCAGAGCTCCTTCTTTGCATATGGAAATTTACTGGTCCCAAAGATGACCGATGAAATGAAACTTTCTTAATTGTAAATACTTTAAATTTGGCGGGAAATCGAATTTGATGAAGTTGGCGGTAAAGCATGACAAATAAAAGCATGAATTTAAAAGTTAATTATTAGTTCGTTTACTATACATATACAGTAACAAAGCCAAGAATATATCTAAAACATTGAAAGTGGGCAATATGCCTTTCTCAAAAAGTCATTA
This sequence comes from Ctena decussata, assembly GCA_963989385.1. Classification (NCBI taxonomy): domain Eukaryota; kingdom Metazoa; phylum Mollusca; class Bivalvia; order Lucinida; family Lucinidae; genus Ctena; species Ctena decussata. The sequence continues at coordinate 23,173,439 of OZ022510.1, read as the reverse complement.
AAATATTCCCGAAATTCACCCAGCAAGCACATGGCGACGTAACAGCGTCGTTCTTACGTCGATATCGACATTAGTAAGACGTCATTTCGATGACGCAAGCAAAGCCGGCCCTTTTCCTACTTTCATCGAAATTAATACGACGTTCCAGTAAGAAAATGCCTGATCGTACCTTCCAAAATGTTGAAACAACAGCGTGTTAACCATCCCTAGCAACAAAAGCCATCGGACAGTGACGTTTTTGCTAAATTACTTCATTTCATATCGTCCAGTTTTTATACCCCGCCACACGTCAGTGGCGGGGCATTATGTTTTCATGTTGGCCGTCCGTGTGTCTGGCCGTCCGTAGTACGTACGTCCGTCCGTCTGTCCGTCCGCACTTCGTTTTCGTTCGATAACTTAAGTATTTATCAACGGATTTCCTTCAAATTGTGCATATGCATTTGTACCAAGAATGTCTCACTTGGGATTGTTAATGGGCAAATTTCGTTAATTTCTGACAGAGTTATGGCACTTGTCAATGTACGAAAATGGATTTTGGCTTCTAGTTCCTTTACTACTTGGAGTGTCATGATGAAACTTCACAAACATGATCGAAGTAACAAAGGCTTTTTATGAGCACAGAAAATTTATCATCTGCCCCTGCCCTGGGACTATATACAATGTACAGGTATAAAATCATGAAAAATTCCATATAAAATCAGAGTTTTGAAGCAATTTTTCTGAAACTTTCAGCAAACGATCAGAGTGATGAAAGCCTCCAGTGATGCTCAAATTTACCCCATGGGAGTTATTTCCCCCTGCCCCTGGGCTATATATATGCATAAATCTGGAAAAATCGGTGTGTGAAAAAGGTTTGTAGTGGCGGGGTATCACGCAGTCGTTTGCGATGCTTTTATTTGGAATTGTTTCTGTAAATACATGCACTGTACAATTAAGTGGCTCCAAAAAGCCACTTTGGTGCACTAAATACATAAAAACAGCAATCTAACAACATGAAAAATTAGCATCCGACATTTTGTTGATTTTGCAAACACTCCAACCAAACATCTTTAACTATACATTGTGATGGATTTTTGTCATAGTGTTTGCGAAGTCTATTTTGTCATAGCGTTTGCGAAGTCTACAACATTTCGGAAGGTCACTCTCCTGATAATGTATTTTCTTCTGTATGCATTTGATGCGTCCAAACCTTTTCTTGAAGTGTTATGAACATAAAAAGATTTGTCCAGTTGTTGTTCGAATAGATGATTGCCCGAAAAGGTGTTCTTGGATAATTCCGAATGACGTAGGTTGCTGTTTTATTTATGTGTTTACGGTGATGATTCATTGACGAGTTAGAGGGTTATCATGCGAACCGAACAACCAACTAAATGTTTTGTACCACTTCAGAAACTGAGGGTGAGGTTGGGCCTGTAAAATCGATTTAAGCCCCCCCCCCTCCCCCCCCCCCCCCCCCCCCCCAGTAATTCATTACTGACCGTTCCAAGGCGGTAGTTCTGTTGTGGTTCTCTGTTGCCTGTTTTTGGTGTCAGAGTTTCTGTGATGTTTTACCTTATGTATGTTCTTATTATTTTTGGTTCGGTTTGGGTTGCTGAGTGGCCACCTTTCGGGAACAAGCTGCTCACTCGGTTGGCCATATGTTCTCTGTATCTTGATTATTTGTAATCTTAGTTGTTTCCAACTATGGTTTGAGGGCTGGATTTGGATTTTGATTGTTTCAGTTCCTGGTCTTTGCATACTTTTTACTTTCGTTAACATTGATGTAACGTAATGACGCTACATCTGCGTTGATAAGACGTCGCTTTCACAAATTGTACCCCACGATATGTGTCTTGGGCGCTTCAGCGAAGAACGAAAGAATACATTGCGTATATAAGAAAGACCGAGTATCTGTCCGTTCCTGAAAAATAATAAAGACGAGGCCCCGAAGGGGTCGAGTGTTAATTTTTTTTAGGAATGGACAGATACGAAGACTTTCTCCTACTTAAAATACACCTCAACAAAAAGATTTTGTAAACTGAAAGGCAATTTGTATTTTACTCATGTACATGAGAATCTCCTACTTAAAGTCTCCATAGTCCTATCAAAGGTAAAAACCGTCAAAATACAAATCATCATGAAACCTGTACAGCATTCAGAATCGATGAAAATATGTCGGTTATGTGTGCTTTTTTGCAGCATATAACTTGCACAAAAGAAGGAACAAGGTATTTTGAAAAAATGATGAGACTCTCCATAAAAATACGGGTTTCGTCTCTGGTTCCCCGTTAAGCAATGCAATAATGCAACAACGGCACAATCAATGGGATCCTGGCCTATTTTTTTGTACATTGTATTTGTATCACCTGTTAAACGCCTGTACCTTATATTTTTACCGCCTGTACGTTGTATTTTTATCATGAAATAACGCTTGTGAAATGGAAAGTAGGTCATTTTGGTTGGCAACTAAAATGACCTAGTTATTTTTCAAATCTATTTTATGGTGAACTCAAGGACGTTTTGATTTTTCAAAGCCGGCCAAGCACGATAATAATCAATGGCGAAACTTTTGTGAGAAGTTTGCAGCGATACCTCACGATAAAATATTTCATGCTGATAGAGCAATAGGGCCTTTAAAATACACCTCAACAAAATATTTTGTAAATTGAAAGGCAATTTATTTATTACTCAGGTACATGAGGATAAATTCTTCTTTGTCTATATTTACTGTGATACCGTATACGCGATAATTTTCGCGGTGTTCCATTTTTCGCGGTCACTTAGAACCGCGAATGTTAAAATTGCGAAAAAGTATCCTGTTTCTTACAAAGTATTTACAGTAGGCACAGTGACCATATATTTTGTATTTGTTTGCTTCGATAAATTCTGATACTTTTCACTTGAGCCAGTTTTTTTTCATTAACCTGCGGTACCTAGTCCCTGCCGCAGGTTAATGAAAGAACTGGCTCAAGTGAAAATGAAGCAGTTTTGCTTTTTGCGCATGTTGCTAACCGCGAAAATTAAAAATCGCGAAATTAATGTTTATGTATTTTCCCCTAAACCGAGAAAATTTGAACCCTCGAAAAATTCCGCGTATACGGTATCATCTGTCCACTACTGGAGAGTAATGGAGTTATACAAGGGCAAATTAGTGTAGGTGAATTTGAACAAAGGAGATATCTGAGAACTATCCATATAAGAGCTTATGAGGAAGGAATTAAGTACTGAAGTGAATAACGGCAAGTAGTGGAAAACATTAACGAAAATAAGAAAAAATACTGGCGTAAACAAAACATGTATGGTTCATGTTTTAAGAAAAAGCTCTTTTGAGATAGTTTTACCATTATGAAAGCTTTGCTCAAGTGATAAAAATAGAAACACAAAATTAGATTATACATTTTGCCGACGGATTGCTAACGAAGCCATAAACTTCAGATTAATGAGCAGTAAGCCAGCATTTTACGTATATGCTTTATCATGCTGGTATAGTAGTTTTCGTAGATATTTGATATCTAACTTTTATTATACCCCCGCAAACTTTGTTTGAGGGGGGTTTACTGTTTTTACGTTGTCCTTTCTTCCGTTCGTCCGTCCGTCCGTCTGCAACACATAAAATTTGCTCCGATTTATTTCAAACTTTGTCCAATGGATGTAGCATGTAAAAAGAGTTTATACGTATTTTTCAGTTTTTCGCAGATGGTTTTTAATGCTGAGTTATGCCCCTTTACAATTTTCGTAAAAACAGTTTGTGATCGCAACTCCTAGACCGCTTGGCCGCTTTTCTTGAAATTCAGTATGTAAACACATATTGATATGAAGATGTGCACTAAGGTCTCCATTTTTGAATCTGACCCCTCTTTCCTGAGTTATGCCCCTTATTTTATATTTTTGGCCCTAATTTAGGGTTTTTATGCCCCCGCCACGAAGTGGGGAGGGACATATAGTTTTGCCCTTGTCCGTACGTACGTACGTCCGTCACACTTTGTAGTACTGTTCTTGTCTCCGCAACTCCTCCTACAGTATTCGATGCAGGGAGTTGAAACTTGGAACACAGTTCAGACATGCATTGAACATGTGCATAAAGGAAACATAACTTTGATTAAGATCTTTATTGCAGAATTATTTCCCCTTGAATAATAAAGATATTTTGACCATATTTCACATCTGAGTACTGTTCTTGTCTCCGCAACTTCTCCTACAGTATTTAATATAGGGAGTTGAAACTTGCAACACAGTTTAGACATGCATTGAACATGTGCATAAAGGAAACAGAACTTTGATTAAGGTCTTGGTTGCAGAATTATTTCCCCTTGAATAACATACATATTTTGACCATATTTCACATTTGAGTACTGTTCTTGTCTCCGCAACTCCTCCTACAGTATTTAATGTAGGGAGTTGAAACTTGCAACACAGTTTAGACATGCATTGAACATGTGCATAAAGGAAACAGAACTGTGATTAAGGTCTTTATTGCAGAATTATGTCCCCTTGAATAACATACATATTTTGACCATATTTCCATAGCTTAAATACAATCTCACCTTTAAGTGTCGCTCTAGCGGCCTCATTTATTAACAGATTTTGGTATTACATCACAGCTTTATTGGGTATGAAACCTTGAACAACTTTGCGTTTCAGGTTTGTAGGATGAAGGTCAAGGTCACAGTTGCTATTTTCAGAAAACTAGGGCATTGCTCCAGCGCTTTCATTTCTAGATCGATTTTGATGTAACTTCACATAAATGTTAAGTATAACAATATCTTGAATAAATTACTGTTTCAGCACCGCAGGTCCAAGGTCAAGGTCACAGTTGCTATTTTAAGAAAAAAACTTTATCATTCCTCTACTCCTCTATTCATTGACAATTTTGATGTAACTTCACTCAAATGTTTAGTGTGACAATATCTTGGACAAGTTCGTGATCCAGAATTTCAGGGTAAAGGTCAAGGTCATATTTGCTATTTTAGAAAATATGCTGTCATCCCTCTGGAATGATTTTGGCATAACTTGACACAAATATTTAGCGTGACAATTTCTGGGACAAATTTATGTTTCATCATTGTAGGTCCAAGGTCAAGGTCACAGATGCTATTATAGGTACATGTAAATCTTTGTCATGGTTCTAACGCCTTTATTTATTAACTGATTTTGATAAAACTTCACACATATGTTAAGTATGACAATATCTTAGACAACTTAACCTTTCAGGGTTGTAGTTCCAAGGCCAAGGTCACAGTTGCTATTTTTAAGAAAAACTCAGTCATCCCTCTAGCACCTTTATTTATTGACAGATTTTGATGTAGCTTCACACAAATATGTTTTAACACATTACTTTTCTAGTGAGGCATATGGCGGGGGCATTCATTACCTTTAGTGATTGTCTAGTTTTAGTCGTTTTTGCTTTGATTTTATTCAAATTTGGTTCATAGATGTATCATAAGAAAATAGTTGACACGTGCGGGAAATGTTTTCCTGCTGAGTTATTCCCCTTTATATTTTTCGTAAAAAAAGTTAGTTATCGCTACTCCTCCTAGACCGCTTGACCGATTTTCTTGAAATTAAGTATGTGAATACGTATTGGTATGAAAATGTGCATTAAGGTTTTCATTTTTGAATCTGACCCCTCTTTCCTGAGTTACGCCCCTTTTTTTCTTTTTTGTCCTATTTTTTAGGAGTTTTTAGTCATTTTTTGCTTTGATTTTATTCAAATTTGGTTCATAGATGCATCAAAAGAAAATAGTTTACACATTCTTTCCATTTTTTCTTGGAAGTGTTTGCCTATTCTTTCCATTTTTTCTTGGAAGTGTTTGCCTGCTGAGTTATTTCCCTTAGTAATTTTTGTAATAAAAGTTGGTTATCATTACTTCTCCAAAACTATTTGACAGATTTTCTTGAAATTAAGTATGTGAACACATCCTGATATTATGAAGATATGCTTTATAGTTATAATTTTAATTATCAACCCTTTTTACATGAGTTATGCCCCTTTTTGATATCTTATGCTCTGTTTATATAGGATTTTTTGTCATGTTGCTTCGGTTTTAATCCTATTTTGGTGCATAGATACAGGAGAAGACAAGAGATGACAACTATTTTTCAGCTTCTTCCAGAAGAGTTTTCCAGCTTTGTTATGCCTCCTTGTGGTTTTTAAAAACAGAGTTTGTTTGCTGCTTTTTCTCCTAAACTGTTCCCATGATATTTTTCAAATTACGTGCGTAAACATATACTGATTGAGTTGTGGGTTTGAAACTTCAGCATTTTTTCTGAGTTATGGCCCTCTTCAGTTGTTGTTTTGCTCTGAATTTATATTTTGTCACTTGCACTGATTTCTTTAAGATTTGGTCCAGGGAGCCAGCCTATGAAAAGAGTATACATGAATATTTTCAGTTTTGCCTACTAGAACTTAGGGATCAGCTGTATCTGTGTCTTTTTTTAACATATAACTTGAATGCTGTGTATGTGAAAAAGTTGGATGACTAAAGCAAACTAATTGCTAAATGCGGAGGGCATTTAGTAAGCCATGCTTACTGCCTACTCTAATTAAATTAATCCACAGAAGGGTCGGTCAGTCTCATTACCTGCAGGGTTTGTTATTGAACCTCTTAGATTGATATATAAAGGCTCATGTGTCAGCCATGCCACAGTGAAAATGTTTTTTGCTTGCGACCTTCCCTTTGTATATTGATTAATTGATTGATTGGGTTTAACGGCCCTTTAAGACAGTATTTCAGTCTGTATCTGGCCGTCTCCCATAGGGAGGGAGAAATGTCCAAACATCCCCCACCCGCACCTACTGCAAGCACAGTAGGTCCTTGCCCTACATTCCAAATCAGTAGGACGCCCCGGCACTGTAAGTTATACACAGCACCATCCAGCCATCCCTCCCTTTGTATATCTAACATCATCTTTATTTTTCATACAAACTGAGGAAATTCGTGATAGCCGTCTTGACGAACTTTGGACTTTCAAGTACAAAACATTATAGTTTCAGATACAAGTTTTTAGCACTTTCTACAGTTTGTCTGTTCTAGAACCATGGCAAAACAACACGTTGTTATAGAAACGTTAAACACAGCACAATTAAATAACAATAGTGATAATAATAACATAGAAATTCAATTGGGGAATTTTATCTCCAGAGGCTTGTGCGTCCAATTCTGTCCCATTTTTAATCATAAATTTATGAAACCATACTTACACTTTTTTCTCACCATAACATGTACATGAGAAAGCTCAGTGCGTGTGCGTCAAAGGATTCCGCGGATTTTTTTTCCAATCAGGCTTATAGCCGTAAAGCAATGGTTGTTAGAGTGTTCGTCATGCATGTCAAACATATTCTCAAATGAAGGAAGTTCAAGCAAATACAGCGGAACTATGGGAAATCATTGTTTAATTAATCAGCGGCCAACAACCTCGAAAAGTTCATTACTAGCGTATGTTGTTCTACAGAAAGCCCTAAGCAACCGATACATTAGAACACTGGCCGGAAACTATAGGGTAAATAGACTGCTCAAATTGGCGCCATTTACCAGTACATAATCTATGCATATTTACTTCAGAAGAAAACATTAAAGACACTCAGGAAAGGTCATATCAAGGTGAGCTGCTAGGCGCGACATGAAAAAAAAGTAGCATGTGCGTCAAGCGAAGACTCAGACCAGCCTTGGCATTCGCTCAATATGATGTCTTCTATACGATGAAAGGCTGGCTAAAGGTCTAAACTACAATGCCGACAGCAAAGACTCTGAGCAGACTGGGCGGATGCCACTTTGTTGGTTTTGTCATGGCTCATCTATATACAGGGAACCTCACACTTGAAGGAAATAGATACACTATCAGGAAAGGCAATTCTGCTATTTTAATTTTGCCTCCCTTCTCGATTGTAGCAAATTATTCTCGTCAAGGCTAGACCTTATGTCGCCCACAGAAGCAATCAGTAAGGTACAAAATTGTTTGTGTTTGTTCAAAGTGGCGGAAAAGCACAAGTTTATACATATGGGGATCAAACATAGTTATTCGTGCATTAACATTTGCCAGGTCCAAGGACACGGTAAATGTTAATGCAATGCATAGATTCAACCATAATTCTACAGAATAAGGAAAATGTTCAAGCAGTATTTCTCGGCCTCATAGCCATTACCTACACATATATGCATTGCACAATCCTCGTTTCAGGCCATGTTCAACAAATGAGATTTAGCGCAGTTCAACGATCAAAGTATTTCAATTTGATGTCGCCTGCTCTTCAATTTATTACAGTATTTGTATCTGTATCACTCACACACATTTAAAGTTGTTTATTGCTCTTCAATTTATTACAATATTTGTATCTGTATCACTCACATACATTTAAAGTTGTTTATCGTATTCCGCAACTGCAAACTGTCGGATTTCTTCTGTATTGACCTAATAAAACTCATAAATAAGTCACTTCAAGAGCAATGAAAATATTCATAAGAACGATGATGGGTCAGACTACATAGTTTCATCTTAACAAAAGCCAAGACAAACTGTAATTGGTAAATTTTAAGTATACAGGCGAGCCAATGATCGATGCATTGCAAAACCGGGTTCAAAGATAGAATATGAGTCCAGTTTGTTCAGCTTGAACCAAACACATATAAGAAAGTTATATTGTGGGCAGGACATTGACAAACAAAATCTAAAAAGAAAATATACTAAGGGGATTTAAAAACTACCACTTTTTATTGCTGGCTGATGATTCTTTCACTCGTAGTGTTAAACGTCTAACGATGAAATAAGGGAGGTGGGAGGTGTCTCCATAAGGTCCATTAGCTTTTTACAAATGGATTTTCACCAAACCTCACCGATCTCAACTTATGAGTGTTGGTTTTCATATATTGAAATATTGACCTCATAGAAAGTGTGTTTTTAGTGCAGCGCAGTGCCAAAGTGGTGTTGGGTAATTCCACCCATACCTTACCATGTATCATTTTTTTCCCATTTATCTCTATAAGTAATGGTGACTGATTTAACATTATGATTTGAATAATACAGGCATATATGCTTATTAATTGGGTTATATAATTTATGAATGTTTGCTTATTTAATAATAGTATATACGCTTATAAGTGGTAACAGGAATTTAACTTATTTTAGCATCTCCAAATTTACGAAAACCCATTTTTTTTCATTACTAATCCAGATATAAAAGGAAACATTTGAATTATATTATATTAATATGATAGTGTGCATTGCAGAATTATGAAAAACCTATCCTAGGCGTATCAAAACCTGGATAATCTGCCCTTGATTCAAGCAAGTATAAGTAATTAAATTGAAAATTTAAGATCAAAATTCTACACTGGAAGGTATACTTTTGATGACTCTTTTGCTCATGTTTCTAATACTATACTGATTGTTGAGCTTTCAATTCCATAAAGTGCCCGTGATATTACACAAGAGCTGTAACTGAACAGCAGAGCTCATCTTGTTATAGGCCACTTAATTACATCACATTCAAGATCTCATTTTCCGTCCCAAAGTTTGAGTTATGCAATTTAGTTACTGAATGCTTACAAAGTAAAGAAAGCAATGATTAGGCACACGAAGTATAACGAGGGGTATATAGCTTTCGTCCGATGTCTGTACGTCCGTCTTTCCGCCCATCCGGTCGTAAGTTAACATTTGCGTTAAAGTTTTGAGTTAAAGTATTATCCAAACCATTTGATGTATTGGGGTTTATATTTGGCATGGTGATAGATAATGGTCCAAACTTTTATTCTATACTTCCCCCACCTATGCCTGCGACGTAGAGATCAAGGTCATGGACATAGACTTTTCATGTTAAAGTTTTGCGTTAAAGTTTTTAAGATCTCTATATAATTCAAACCTTTTCTTCAGTTGGCTTTATTTTTGGCACGATGATAGATGTTGGTCTAGAGTTTTAGATTGTACCACCCCTATGCCTGCGACCAAGAGGTGAAGGTCACGGACTTTGACTTTTATTTTAAAGTTTTGCGTTTAAGTTTTTAAGATCTCTGTTTAATTCAAACTTTACGTTGGGTTGAGTTAATGTTTGTAATATTGATGGTTCCAAGTTTTATTTTGCATGCTTGTGACCTAAAGGTCAAAGTCATAGACTTTTGAGTTTTCATCTTAAAAGTTTTGTATTAAAGTTTTGGAGTAACTATATCATCCAAAAACGTTTTTGCGTCTTTTATTTTTGTACCGTCTTTACAGATGCCTGTGATCTAGGGGTCAAGGTACAATACCTAGACATATTCTTATATGTTTTGTGTTAAAGGTTGTGAGATCTCATATATCAAAATCCTTTTTTGGTTTGGTTTATATTTGATATGATGATGGGTGTAAGTCTAAAACTTTACTGTTTAACATCCCCACACATGCCTTGACTTAAGGTCAATGCCACAAACTTATGTTTTTCCGTATTAAAGTTTTGTGTTCAATAAATATCTTTTGCTTATCATCGTTAATAGGGTCTTTTGATATGTTAAGTCATTTATCTCAAAATTGCAACAGTTTACATCATCTGGATGCTGCTGTTGACATAAGGTCAATGTCATTACTTCAACAGTTGCATAAATGCACTGCTTTATAATTTTTCTTATAACTCAGATATCTTTCAGTGAAACCTTTTGATACTTCTAGGTTGCAGCAGAATTGTTGACATTCTCTTTATGCTGCTAATGACCACAGGATAAGGTCACAGACTTTGAAATGTGTATCGTATATATGTGAAAGTTTTGTATTAGAAGTTTAGTGTCATTGGGTGTTGGCGCTGGCCGGGGGTATACGTGAGTGAGCGCCTGCTAACTTGCTCTAGTTGGTTTTCAGTGAGACTTTTAAATTCCAAACTAAGGTATTCAATAACATTTGATATATCAGTTACTAAAATCTGTAAGTCAAATTTTTGGTCGGAAAGTGATATCTTGAATGTGATGTAACTAAGTGGCATATAACAGGATGAGCTCTGCTGCTCAGTTACAGTTCTTGTGTAATATCACGGGCACTATATGAAATTGAAAGCTCAACAATCAGTATAGTATTAGAAACATGAGAAAAAGAGTCATCAAAAATATACCTTCTAGTGTGGAATTTCGATCTTTAATTTTCAATTTAATTATATTTTCTTGAATCAAGGGCAAATAATTCAGGTTTTGATATGCCTAGGATAGTTTTCTCATAAGTTTGCAATGCCCACTATCATATCAATATAATTACAAAGTTTCCTTTACATGTCTGGACAAATAATGAAATTGTGTTTTTTTCGTAGATTTGGAGAAGATAAAATAAGTAAAATTCCTGTTACCACTTATAAGCGCAAATACCATGGATTCGTTCCGCTGAGGTGCGGGGGGCAACGTCGATATGAGAATTGAAATATTGCTATTTTGCTCCCCGAAGGGTGAGCATATGGTTGCCGCTTTGTCCGTCCGTCTGTCACACTTTGTCCGTCGCATATCTCTGAAAGTATAAGACGGAACTAAATGAAACTTCACACATTGACAGAGGACAACGAGGGGAAGTGCAGTGCACAAGAACCGTAACCTTGTCACAAGTATTTACGAAGTAAGCTCCCTTTCCAGTTTTTTTTTTCAATATTTTTCTTGTCCGGAGCATATGAGTATAAGGGGGAACTAAATGAAACTTGACACATTGATAGAGGACAATGAGGGAAAGTGCAATGCACAAGAACCGTAACCCTGCCACAAGTATTTATGAAGTTAGCTCCCTTTCCATCTTTTTAGCTCACCTGAGCACGAAGTGCTCCGGGTGAGCTTTTGGGATACCCTGATGTCCGTCGTCCGTCGTACGTGTGTCCGGTCGTCCGGACGTCCATCAACTTTTGCTTGTGTACACTCTAGCGGGCACAGTTTTAATCCAATCTTTATGAAATTTTGTCAGAATGTTAATCTTTATAAAATCTAGGCCAAGTTCGAAACTGGGTTATGTCGGGTCAAAAACTAGGTCACTAGGTCAAATCTTAGAAAAACCTTGTGTACGCTCTAGAGGGCATAGCTTTCATTCAAAGTTCATGAAACTTTGTCAGAATCTTTATCCTTATAATATTAAGGCCAAGTTTGAAACTGGGTCACGTCGGGTCAAAAACTAGGTCACTAGGTCAAACCATAGGAAAACCTTGTGTACGCTCTAGAGCGCAGTTTAGATGCAATCTTTATGAAACATTGTCAGAATATTTATCTCTATAAGTCGTGTCAAAAACTACGTAACTAGGTCAAATCTTAGAAAAACCTTCTGTGCGCTCTAGAGGGCACAGTTTTCATCCAAAATTCACGAACCTTTGTTAGAATGTTAACCTTTATAATATTGAGGACAAGTTCGAAACTGGGTCTCGTCGGGTCAAAAACTAGGTCACTAGGTCAAATCATAGAAAAACTTTGTGTACGCTCTAGAGGACACAGTTTAGATGCAATCTATATGGTACATTGTCAGAATGTTTATCTCCATAAACTCTAGGACAAGTTCATAACTGGGTCGTGTCGGGTCAAAAACTAGGTCACTAGGTCAAATCTTAGAAAAACCTTGTGTACGCTCTAGGGGACACAGTTTAGATCGAACCTTTATGAAACATTGCCAGAATGTTGATATTAATAAACTCTAGGTCAAGTTTGAAACTGGGTCATATCGCGTCAAAAAATAGGTCACTAGGTCAAATCTTACAAAAAACTTGTGTACGCTCTACAGGACACAGTTTACATCCAATCTTTATGAAACTTTGTCAGAATGTTTATCCTTATACTATCTAGAACAAAATTTGAAACTGGATCATGTCGGGTCAAAAACTAGGTCACTAGGTCAAATCATAGAAAAACCTTGTGTATGCTCTAGAGGACACAGTTTTGATCAAATCTTTATGAAACATTGTCACAATGTTTATCTCTATAAACTCTAGGCCAGGTTTGAAATAGGGTCATGTCGGGTCAAAAACTATGTCACTAGGTCAAATCTAAGACACAGTTTTCAACCAAAGTTCATATGACTTTGTCAGAATGTTTATCATAATTATATGTAGGACAAGTTTGAAACTGGGTTATATCGGGTCAAAAACAAGGTCACTAGGTCAAATCATAGAAAAACCTTGTGTACGCTCTAGAGGACACAGTTTTGATCAAATCTTTATGAAACTTTGTCAGAATGTTTATCTTTTCAAACTGTAGGCCAAGTTTGAAAAGTAGGTCATGTCGAGTCAAAAACTAGGTCACTAGGTCAAATCTTAGAAAAACCTTGCTCACACACTAGAAGGCATAGTTTTGATCCAATCTTCATGACACTATGTCAAAATGTTTATTGTCCCTATATCTAAGCCCGCTATGAAACTGAGTCACTTTGGGTAAAAAACTAGGTCACTAGGTCAAATCTTAGAGGGTACAGTTTTGATCCAATCTTCATGAAACTCTGTCAGAATGTTTTTCTTTATGAAATCTAGGTCAAGTTTGAACCTGGGTCGTGTCGGGTCAAAAACTAGGTCACCAGGTCAAATATAAGGAAAACCTTGTATAAGCTCGAGAGGGCACAGTTTTGATCCAATCTCAATTAAACTTTGTCAGAATGTATATTCTTACAATATCCAGGCCAAGTTTGATACAGGGTCATTTCGGGTCAAAACCTAGGTCAAATATTAGGAAAACCTTATGTACGCGCTAGAGGTCAGTTTTGATCCAAGCCTAATGAAATTTTATCAGAATGTTTATCCTCACAATATCTAGGCCAAGTTTGAAACTGGGTCATGTCGGGTCAAAAACTAGGTCAGATCTTAGAAAAACCTTGTGTACGCTCTAGAGGACACAGTGTTGATCCAATCTTTTTGAAACTTTGTCAGAATGTTTATCGTCACGATATTTAGGCCAAGTTTGAAATTAGATCATGTCGGGTCAAAAACTACGTCACTAGGTCAGATATAAGAACGACCTTGTGTACACTCTAGAGGGCACAGTTTTGATCCAATCTTCATGAACCTTTGTCAGAATGTTTATCCTCACGCTATCCAGGCCAAGTTTGAAACTGGGTCATGTCAGGTCAAAAACTATGTCACTAGTTCAAATCTTAGAAAAAAATTGTGCACACCCTAGAGGGCACAGTTTTGATCCAATCTTCATGAAGCTTTGTCAGAATGTTTATCCATAAAATCTAGGCCAAGTTTGAAACTGGGTCATGTCGGGTCAAAAGCTAGGTCACTAGGTCAAATCTAAGTTATGCTACTAGAATCAGAACTAACATTGCAGTGATGCCAGCCACAAACTCCTTGGAATACAGTAGTTTCACCACAGTGAGATAATGATGCTATCATTCTGTCATCTGTCTTTGCTTAGTTCAGTCTAGTTCAAATCCATCAAAGGAACTCAACATGAACGCGAACTTTTCGGAGAAGGAACTGAACATGAACAGAAACTTTTCTGAGAAGCGACTCTGTCATTTTCAGCTCACCTGATCCTCACAGTATTGGTGTTAGCTGCCTCCGTCATCCATCCATAAACATGTTCAAACATCTCTGAAACCACTGGGCAGACTAAACTCAAATTTCATATGGAGCCTGCACATGGATCAAAGGATTGAATCTTGGTCACATGACCAAGGTTGCCGACATTTCCATGTATGGTAAAAACTCTTATATATCTTCACCACAGCCAGTGAACTGATTAATGCTCAGATGAGCGATTCAGGGCCACCATGGCCCTCTTGCTCAATATTTTGCTTGTCCGGAGCATATCTCTGAAAGTATAAGAGGGAACAAAATTAAACTTCACACATTGATAGAGGACAATGAGAGGAAGTGCAGTGCATAGGAACCGTAATCCTATCACAATTATTTACGAAGTTAGCTCCCTTTCCAGTTTTTTCAATATTTTGCCTGTCCGGGGCGTATCTCTGAAAGTATAAGGGGGAACTAAATGAAACTTCACACACTGATAGAGGACATTGAGAAAAAGTGCAATGAACAAGAACCATAACCCTATCACAAGTATTTACCAAGTTAGCTCCCTTTCCAGTTTTTTTTTCAATATTTTGCTTGTCCAGTGCATATCTCCAAAGGTATTTAATGGAACTTAATGAAACTTCATACCTCGAAAGAGGACGATAAGAAGTGCAGAGCACAAGAATCATAACCCTGTCTTGAGTATTTACAAAGTAAGCTCCCTTCTTATTTTTTTCAGTATATTGCATGTCCAGAGCATGTCTCAGAAAGTATAAAAGGAAATTAATGAAACTTCACACACTGATAGAGGTCAATGAGTGAAAGTGCAGAACACAAGAACTATAACCCTGTCAAAAGTAATTACAGATTAGCTTCCTTCTTAGTTTTACTATAGTTTGCTTGTTTGGAGCATATCTTAGGAAGTATTGAAGGAAACTAAATTAAACTTCACACAATGATAGAGGGTAATGAAAGAAAGTGCAGAGCTTAAGAACTATAGCCCTTCCTTTAGTAATTACAGAGTTAGCTCCCTTCCTAATTTTTTCACTTATTTAGCTTGTCTGGAGTATATCTCTGTATATATTTCAGAGAACATGAATGAAACTTCATATATTGATAGTAGAGGATAATGACAATAAGTGCAGAGCACAAGAACCATAACTGTATCCCAAGTTATTTTGGAGTTACTTCCCTTCTTATTTTTTCTCAGTTGTATGCATGTCCAGAGCATTGCTCTAAAAGTATGGAAGAGATTTTTTTCCATTTTAAATTGCATTTAATTTACACAGAAAATCACTCCTTCCCATTCTCCTATTCTAAGCCTTCGGGGAGCATCCATCGCTTTCACCGATTTTGTTGTTAAATAAGAAACAATCATAAATTATATAGCTCAATTAATAAGCATATATGTCTGTATAATTTCAAATCATAATGTTAAATCAGTCACCATTACTTATAGAGATAATTGAAAAAAATGATACATGGTAAGGTATGGACGGAATTACCCCACCCACTTAGGCACTGCGCTCCACTCATAATACACGTTGTTTTAGGTCAATATTTCAATATATGAAAGCCAACACTTACAAGTAGAGGGGTGAGGTTTGGTGAAAATCCATTTGTAACCAGAAAATAGCCCTTATGGAGACTCCCCCTTTAAAGATTACGCTGTTTATTGGGAATGGTGGCTGAGCGATGGTGCTGGTTATAGCTTCTAGTGCCGGGGCGTCTTTCAATTGGATAAAGGTAGGGCAAGGGCCTACTGTGCTTGCAGTAGGTGCGGATTGGGGGTTGTTTGGATATTTTTCCTCATCATTTCTCTTTTCTTTCTCCCCCTCTCTAGGAAACGGCCCGATATAGACTTAAAAACTGTCTAAAAGGGCCGTTAAACCAAATGCAACCAACCAACGCTGTTTATTCATATTATTTCCTGAATAACGTCAGTAAAAGAGCGTAACATCTCTAAAACGCATTAGGCGATGAGGTAGTTATCTTATGCAACACTCTTTCAGACGATTCTTACTGTCTTAATACTGTTTCGTCATCCACGTTGCTTTGCAATTATCATAATGATTGCAGTCAATGCACTCGCGCAAAACCTGTTACGGAGTCGGCGTCGACGTAAGTTAAGGTGAAATAGGACAAACCCAAATGTTCAGTTTTTATGTTAAAAGAACAATGATCAAAAAGAGTTCAGCATTTTCTAAATCATGAAATGCTGATTGGTTGGTTGGTCTCCCAGAGAGAGGGACAAAGAAGAGAGAAGTAACAGACGAGAGAAAAAAGGTCTAAACAACCCCCACCTGCACCTAGTGCAAGCACAGTAGGCCCTTGCCGTAATACTATTCAAATCAGTAGGACGCACCGGCACGTCGGCACTGGAAGTTACATGCAGCACAATCGCACCACCTGACCACCCCTTATCACGAAATGATTTCTTTTTAAGTGTAAACAAACACTTCTATTTCTATGACGTCATGAAAATGTGAGGGGTTGACGTCTTTTATGCTAAATAAATAGTGCTCGATTATAATATTATATAATTTTTGTATTGGTTTTGCTCTTCGAGAAGATACATTTTATACCAGTGTAAGAGCCTTCAAGTGGTCTTTAAAGATGTGTTATTACTTCTTCCAAATATATCTGTCTTTTGTGTTGATTTAGGCTAATATGACCTTTCATTAGCTACTGAATATTATTTAATTTCAGATAAAAGCTTAGTACGAGGAAGAACACACTGGTCTGGCATTCATCACAGGCAACGAAGGCAACGTACTATAAAACTAGATTTTTTCGCATATCTCTTAGATTAATTTCAAACCATTATTCTTACGGACCCGGCAGTTCGTTATACCTTTTAGTCAGACCAGATTTTTAAGAAATTCCTTCTAGTATAAATGCAGTGCTTGAATAAGTTTCTTTACCGATTCGTTGCATAGACGTTGTAGTCCAAAAATTGTTTTCAAGCATTTCTTAAATATGCATATGAATTTGGTAAAACTTTTGATTCCTATTTCAAGAGCCGGGGATCGGATGGTCCGTGAGACTATACTTCTGAAACAAACTTATCCTGATGAGCGGAACAAACAAGATTCATGTACGTTGTCTTCGTTACCTGTGTTGAATGCTCCGAAAAATATATCTGAAATTTTGCTATCTTTTAATGAAATATGTTTGCAAGTCATAATTGAAATAATTTTAAGTTGTCACCGTGTAAATGTTTCAAGAAGTCAATTTGTTTAACTACATACCCTATCCTGATGGTGTCGTTTCTCTCAACGTCAAATGGAGATTATTTCCAAGAATGTTTCCAGTAATTTCTAATTTTCTAGTAAAACATTTATGATCTCTTCTTAAGAATATATCTGCAAAAAAAAAAAAAAAAAAGTGAAAAAAAAAGTGATATCTTATTCCGTTTTCCAGGGAGGAAGGTTTCAACATGCCAGGGTCCTTTTTTGCCTTCACATTATTTTGCGTAACGTGCCGTCTCTTTTACTGAAACCTTACGAACCTCGTATTTCGCGACGTCGGTTACTTTTGAAAAGGCAAAACCAGGAAAATGAACTTCTGAGCTATTTGAACTCTTCTATCTAGAAAACGGAATAAGGCATTTCTATGGTTGTTTCGGCTTTCATTTTCATAGATTCTCTAGAACATTTCGACATTGAACGGTATGTCGGAAACCGCTCTTAGCGCCCAGTTTAGTCTGACGCTAAAATAATCGACGTAATCTGAACAGGGGTATAGTGTAAAAATATACTTAGAGAAATATTTACACGGTATACTCTTAATATTAGGGAGGTTAAGATTTTTAACTTGTACGTGTACGTGTACGTCTAGCAATGGATTGTGTGCATACGTCATCAAAAATTGCATACTCTCTACCAGTCAGAAGTAAATTCTAGACGTTGACTACTTCTAGGAGGGCATTTACACGTAGCTTAATAAACGTGTACATTGAATTCATTTTTCGGATTGAATTCGTAAATGTAGTTTTTATTTCATGGTATCAAAGTTGAGAGTGAAAACCTTTGAAATGATTTAAAGCGTCACTTGAAATCAGTGAAGCGTAATTAAGATACACCAATGTTTACATTGAGGGTGGTACATGCAATTTGTTGTAGATAAAGATGGGCGGTTAGATGATTTTGGGGTTTCTGGCTCTTTCAACAGTATTTTAGTCGTGTGGGGCATATAAGGAAATAAATGAGATACGGACGACGCTGAAATGAACCAGATGCAGAAAAGAAGCGTGACGGTAACTTGAACAGAACCCGTGACCTCTGGTCATGAGACTAGAGCATCAATCTGCCAGCCAATAGTTAAAAGTGTAGTCACATACTAACATCATAAATGGGACTGAGTTGGAAAAGCTTGTTGGGATTATATATATCCTAATTAAAATGGGCAAATCGGACTGTGGGGTAGGTGGGTATGGGCTACATTACCAATAAACGATAAACAGGATAAGTCACAGACGACGGCGTCGGTCCAGTGGCGTAGGAAGGTTCTCAATATTGGGGAGGGGGCCAAACCTAAGACAATCTGTAACATCTGTATTTAGATTGCTTGCTCTAAAACTGTGGAAGGAGTTGATTATACAGACTTGTCATCATGTAGTAGCCATTTCCCGTGAAATTACTAAGTTTGAAATGCTGTAATTTTGTTAAAAATGAATTTTCCTTTTCAAAAAGACAGGTCCACATCTTCAATATGTCTGCAACATCAGATCGATTGCTTAAAACTGTGGAAGGAGTTGAAAATACAAACTATTTTATTAGGGGACAGACGGTAAAACAGACTGACAAACAGACGGACGGACAGGGTAAAACATAATGCCCCATGACTGTCGTCACGGGAACATAAAAATCGACCGAAACAGTTGGTACAGAGGAAATTGGATGACTGAAAAAAGGTTGACCTACAGACGTACACACGGACAAAAGGTCAGGCTTATATCTTTTTCGATATCTATTTCGACCATCTAAAATAATTTGCCGTACTTCATCACTTCATTTGGTTACACGTACACGTACAAGTTACATTTATCTTAACATTTAATAATTAGAATTCAGACTTGTACGTGTACGTGTAGCTACCAGTAGCCGTACGCGTACAAGTTCAAAATCTTAACCTCCCTAATATTTCATCAATATTCCAACTTCACATTTTATTAAAAGATATCAAACTTTGTTATATATTTTTTCGAAGACGTTTTTTTCTCTGCAAATTTCAACGGCTAATGAAAATTAATGTTTGCAACAATACACTTGTAATGCGTTGAGATTGGACAGAAAGTATAGCACAGCTTTCTTGACATCTTGATGGGACGTACTCTGTTATGAATTTATTTCAATACCTAAGAGTTCTGCAGAGCAATGTCTATTAATGCAGATATCTGAGAGCTATAAATTTGGCGCAAAAAAGTCAGTCACATTTTCACAACGTCATTGAAATAGGAATTGTTCGTTTCATGCTCAAAAGCAAATCATTTAATGAGTCACAAATAATTGAAGTTTTTTGATGATATATTGTTCGACTAGAAAACTGAAAATGAAAATATTATCCTATGGTTTTGTCCTATTCTACCTTACCGTCACATCTTCTTTTTTTTAATCTCCGTTAGCTGCTTTTTGACGGTCCTTTTGGTTTTCTGTAAACCGTGCACGTCATTTGAATAGCCGTTATTAACTCATAAATGTCTCGAGACATCAAATTTCAAATTTAAAAGCCCAAATTTAACTGGCCCAAAATCTGAGCCTGTTTGGGGTATTTGGGCGCAGTACTTTATTCAATTTGATACTGAAAGGGAAATGTTTCCTCAGAAAATCCGTATACATGAAGAGCACATGCTGATTCCTAACCGATTCGGTTAATTTCGGGATACGGACATAATCAAATATAGGATAATCTTCATGGTGTAACATTTTCGTGGACGTAGCTGCTCTTATTTTTTAGATATTAAAAAATAAAGGGTGGAAGTTATTTTAAACCCCTTCAGCAAACATGTATTAATCCCAATAGATGTCAAACCTGTCAGACCACAAATATGTTTCAAAGCTTGCATGTACGTATTTGAATTGCAAGCGGGAACAATAACGTAATTACACCAATGTCCAATTTCACGTCGCTTATCTCTGAATAAGATTTTTGGCATTACGGTCTGTGAAATAAGGATAGATTGAACCACTGATGCTGATGCAAATGCGCCGTAAAATCGACACTTTGGTCTAGTGTCACGTTGCATTTACATCACGCGTGTGGTTTAAACCACGAATGATCACATACGCCATACTGCTTAGTTGCTGAGAGTTAAGCTGAAATTTCAAAGTAAGAAGAAAATTTTCAGGAACTGACTGAATTCAATTTCAGATCCAACCCAAGACACCATTTGGGAGAGAGACAACACAAAACTAGTAATCGTCAAAGACAACACCAGCGGCAGCCACGTGAACAGTATTTCCCATGTAGGCGGTCAACGGGTTAGCCTGATCATCACGAACAATTTATAAATAGCAGACAAAGCAACTAACAGCACATAAAACAACAAAGAAGAACCAAAACAGAACTGCCTTACATCGGACCTTTGACCCAGTTTTAAAGGTAGGTTCCTGTACTTTGGAATGCATCATAATTTTGATGATCTTTCATCCAAGTTGTTGGAAAGCATTTATAAAAGGGAATGAATAAGTTTCACTAAAAAGTGTAAATCAAAAAAAATATTAGAAAAGTTGTTTTGCAAGGGATATCCTAA
Organism: Ctena decussata; assembly: GCA_963989385.1. NCBI lineage: Eukaryota > Metazoa > Mollusca > Bivalvia > Lucinida > Lucinidae > Ctena > Ctena decussata. The sequence goes on along the minus strand of OZ022510.1, from coordinate 23,152,284 downwards.
CTCTGCTTCGCACACCAGTTAGCGCTATTTTTAGTTCGAGCCAAAAATAGATAACGCAGCTGAGGTCACGCTGCATTGCATTTTGGGATAGTGTTAACCCATCCACCATGCCAGGACCTCTAGGAGAGCTCATGACAAGGGTAAATTGACCTTTGGAGAATGGCATCAGAAATCGCGCCCTTATAGACATAATAAACATAGTTATTTTTAGAACTGGAATTCCAACGAAAGAAAATAAACTAAAAGGGAAAACGACTATTTTCTTCAACATCTGACGAGTTTCAAATTCAGAAAAAATAAGAGAATTCAATACTGCTCAGAAAAAGACGAAATTATTTTGTGGACATAATTGTTATCCCTAGTACAGGAACCTACCTTTAAGAGCTTTTAAATCACCATCAGTGGTTTTATCCAAGTATCATACCGCATACCGTAATGCAAAATAAATTTTCTTCCGAGATTAATTATCAGATTGTCCAATTTCACGTCGCTTTTAAATCTCGGTTAAATGTCCAATTTCACGTCCCTTTTAAATCTCAGCTAATCTTTGATCAAGGTTTATTTTGCTTTATGGTCTAGGTGATTAAACTTGATGATGATGATGATGCAAATACAATGTATCATAATATTCACATGCCTTGAATGCTCAACGTTAGATTATGGACATGAACTGACGAAAAACGGCTAAATAGGTTGAATAAAAGATAATTATAGCATAAAATTCAAAATAAAAACAATATTTTGTTCTAAATCGAGCAAAATCGTAGACATCCCTTCATTTCGCTGCAGCGAATATCAGTCTTCAAAAATCTTTCTAAAATATCAGAACAGCTGTATTCACAAAACGTGTACCGTAGAACCAGATCTGAAAATGACTTTGGAGCAGTCTTATCAGCATCTTCCTTACTTTGCCACAATTTTATGAAGAACAGCTACACTTGTTACAACGTACGGAATGATCCATTGAAGATCTGTCCGAAAATGTGTCCGAATATAGAGGCTGAATGCTGTAAGAATATTATTGGATAAAATTGCTACTGTTATTTTATTGAGTATTAGTTGCTATTCAGAACTTTTAATGGCATGTCTCTCAGTTGTGAATCAGATTCCAAGTGATAACTGAGTGCTAGAAGAGAGATATCAGTATTCCTTCTTCTCTGTGGAACATGCTTAAGACTGGATATTTTACCAATTCAAACAGTTTATTACAGACATATATTTGAGTTCGAGTGACAAAACAAGGTTTGTATCTTTGGCAAAAAAGTTGCGGCATTCATATAAGCACAAATAATAATTTATAATTAGTTGCATTATTATAACATTAATATTATTATTGTTAAACTCATTAAATAATAATAATTACTATTATAATTATAAGTAGTAGTATTACTGTCATTATTATTATTAATCAAATTATTCTTATAGTTATTCAAATCTAAATCTTAAAGAGATCCTTCAAGAGCAGAAAATACATTCTGAAGAAAGAACATGGGCTCGGCTAATAAAGCATCATCAGTGACCCTAATAATATCTGGTGACGAAACCAGAGAAAAGCATATCGTAATTTTGGGCAGTCGATTCAAAGATTGATTAATATCAAAAAGGGTCCAAATAATATAAAAGACGATGATCTAGAATAAGAGTCTAAACCAATCTCAAATTTCAGATTTGTCAGAATATTTCCTCTATATACCCAACTAGTTTTACTGGTATGAAAATTATTCAGTTGCATCATTTTCAAGTTTACTGTTATTATTATCATCATCTCAAATTTCCGGTTTGTCAGAATATTTCCTCTATAGACCCAACTAGTTTTACTGGTATGAAAATTATTCAGTTGTATCATTATCATGGTTACTGTTATTATTATCACCATTGAAATATTATCACTCTTATTTTCTTTCGGTTATTTTATCAATTTTATATATTGATTAAGGTATCCATAGTCCTATTTGAGGTAAAAACATCTAAACTCAAATTATTGTAAAAAGCGGTTCAACCTTCGCGTTTGCTAATAAAATGCGGGTTGACGTGCATGTATTGAGTCATGTGACTGGTTAAAAGGAGAGAAAACAAGTTTTTGAAAAGTGACAGCGCATTCCACAATATACTATTTCCTGGTCTGGTTTCCCGTCTAGCAATGCTTTTTAACATAGGCGGAATAGTGATTGGAGCTCCACACCTGTACATTGTATTTTTACCATTAATTTCAACTTATTGAAATCGCGAGTAGGTCATTTTAGTTACCAACCAAAATGACCCAAATACATTTTCGAAACCTTTTTATGTGAAACTCAAGGATGTTTTATTTGTTGAAAGCTGGCTAATCACGATCATTTACAATGACGAAACTATAGCGAGAAGCTTGCAGCGATACCTCAAGATAAAACTTTTCATGCTGATAGAGCAATGGGGCCTTTAAAGTCTCCATGGTCCTATTAGTGGTAAAAACTTCTAAACGCAAATCATTATGAAAAGCGTTTCAAACTTCACGTTTGGTGATAAAATATGGGTCGATGTGCTTATATTGATCCATATACCTGGCAAAAGCATGGGTAACGTGTTTTCGAACGACGACAAATCGATCTACAAAAACGGTTTTCCTTTTCTGGTTCCCCGTTGAGCGATGCAATAAAAACAAAAACGGTAGAGTGAATGGGACTCCACGGCTGTTCATTGTATTTTTACCATTTTTTTTCATTGTTTATGAAATCGAAAGCAGGTCATTTTTTGTTGGCAACTAAAATGACCCAAATCAATTTCGAACCTTTTTTATTTGAAAATGATGTTTTAATGGTTTAAATTTGGCTAATCGCGGTCATTTATAATGACGAAACTATGACAAGAAGCTGACAATAATACCTCACGATAAAATTTTTCATGCTGATAGAGCAATGGGGCCTTTAATTATTATTGTTTCATATATTCATCTAGCATAAGACTTAGTTTTTCTTTTTCAACGTGTCATGGTGTAGGTGGGAGTAAATTTAAAGCAGAGTAAGAATAAAGCCCTTAACCTAGGTCGGGCTTCTAATTATATTCAAACTTTGAATCCTGTAGTTCATTTTTCAAATAACTAGACTGAGAGACGTCGAGGGTATAGCTTAAAGACGTTAGAACTACTGTCAATTATGTCAATAAGCCTTCAGCATCCAGTTTTTGTGTGTCCCAGGGTGACCCATAAAAGTCTCCATAGTCCTACCAAGGGTAAAAATAATCCAAGCACAAATCTATGGTGTACCAAAAGGGTCAAAACTACCGATACCGGTCCATCTGTAAAAATATACAGGTGCACCGCTAAATTTTAGCGGTGCACCTGTAAATTTTAGCGGTGGACCGATAAATTTTATCGGTCCACCGTTAATTTACAGGTCCACCGATATTTTATCGGTCCACCGATATTTAGCATATATCGGTGGACCGATAAAATATACAGGTGCAGCGATAAAATTACAGGTGCACCTATGAAAGTATCGGTCCACTGCTAAAATTTAGCGGTGCATCTATACTTTTTCATAGGTGGACCGGTATCGGTCGTTTTGACCCTTTTGGTACACCATACAAATCATAATAAAACCAGGTGCAGCCTTTATACTTAATTTTTGCGTCAGATGACTGGCAAAAAGGAGGAACAGAGGAGCTAGGTTTTCTGAAAAAAAAATACAAATCTTTCCATCAAAATACGGGTTTCGTTTCTGAATTAAATTGCACAAAAGCGAGACAATAATGATATTCATTCAATGCCTTTCATTCTATTTACTACATGTAATCATCTATTAAACACTTACTCCTTGTATTTTTACCATGTTTTGAAATATAAAGAAGGTCATTTTAGTTGCCAACTCGTATGACCTGAATATTGTTAACAAAATGTTTTATATGAGAAACTCAAGATGTTTTTTTATATATACAAGTATATATAAATAAGAATAAAGTCCTTAACCTAGGTCGGGCTTCAAATTATATTCAAACTTTGAATCCTGTAGTTCATTTTTATTATTCTCGTATATAGCCGGCCAATCTCGTTCATATACAATGACAAACCTGTAGCGAGAAGCTTGCAGCGATACCTCAAGATAAAATATACCGTGCTGATAGAGAAATGGGGAATTTATTTGAAAGTTGAATCTAGATTTAAGAAATTCGCTTTTGAGAAGTGGAAGTAAGAAAGTTAACGTAGATTTGCAGATCTTTACTAGCGAAAGTTTGACGTTTGAAACATTTGCCGTTATATTAGCACGTAACATGTGCTACTATAACGGCAAATGTATTAAAAGAAAATCTTAGACCAGTCAAAAAAAAAATCAGCTGTATCTCAAGTCTTACCCCATACCGCCATTTGTCGGAAGCAAGTGTCACTGATTTATGAAATGAAGCCAGTTACAAGATTGCGGCAAGTTTTGCGAAGTATCTTGGGAAATGGCTTCATCTCATAAAATGATAGCATTTGGTAAAGACAAATGACTTAAGTGCGGGATAACTGCGCTTTATCATATAAAAAATTGGACTTTGAAGACCTGGGGCCGTATTTATAAAACCACTTAAGTCGTTGCTATGCTGTTGCTAGGGCTAAATTTCTATGTTGGAGATTCCCTACAACTATGAAATTTGCTCTGGAGGAACAGTCTGATTCCCTACAACTATGAAATTTGCTCTGGAGGAACAGTCTGTATGAAATTTGCTCTGGAGGAACAGTCTGAAAAGACTGTTCCTCCAGAGCAAATTTCATAGTTGTATATGAAATTTGCTCTGGAGGAACAGTCTGAAAAGACTGTTCCTCCAGAGCAAATTTCATAGTTGTAGGGAATCTCCTTCATAGAAAGTCAGCCTTAGCAACAGCATAGCAACCACTTAAGTCGTTTTTTAAATACGGCCTCTGAGCTATAGCTGATTTTCTTAATTGGTTCGAAATTGTTATCTTTAAAAACCGCTGGATTCTGATATAACCATGTGAATTTGACATACGTCGTCTGCATTGCGTAGGTTTACGTGTGTCGTCCGTTTTCGCTTCGGTTTAAAGAATTATTGTGAATTTGGCTTTCTCTACAAATGGAACACGGGGAATTACATGATGGCGTGTTGTATATACTTGCCGATACAAAAGTATATATTTATGTTAGTACATTATTCTCAAAACGATATTTTTGCGAAAACAATTGAGCCGCGGCACGAGAAACCCAACAAAGTGGTTGTGCCCCCAGCGCAAACTCAGATCAGTCTGGGCATTCGTCCAGTTTGATCAGTCTTTGCTGTCTGCATGGATGAAGCTTAGAGCTTTAGCTACCCTTTAAGCGCTATGCGAAGAGTCTGATCAGACTGGGCGGATACACAGGCTGATCTGAGTCAAGGCTGGGAGCACAACCACTTTCTTTGTTTTCTCGTGTCGTGGCTCATTTATCAACTAGCCAGAATCATGGCTGTCAGGGCATAATTAATACATTATCAAAAAGTATTATCTTTCGTCAAGTAATATGAATGTTTTTAATGATTTGATTTTTGTAAGAGAGGTTATTGGAAGCTATTCACGCCACTTCTTTCCAGTCCTCTAAGATTCAGAGCGATTTGAGTGCCAGTGAGACATCAATTTGTCTACTGCTATTAGGAGACTGGATAATTTATAGTAAATTTGTCAGAATTTGCCAGACATACTGTGTAGATTCAGTTATATTGAACTGGCTTTTCATGACGAAAGTTTATGCACCAAGCGTACGGATTCGTTGTGAACAAAAGTTAGAGTTGATTTAAATTTTTTATTTGTTTAGTTTTATGTGTTACTTATTAGTCTCCCCAGTCCTACCATCTGTATGTTTAAACAAATATTTCTGAAATGTGCATATATTGAGATATATGACTGACAAAAAGTAGGGGAAACCTTTTACTTATTTATGTATTTATGACTGACAAAAAGTAGGGGAAACCTTTTACTTATTTATGTATTTATTTTATTTCATTTCTTTTGAAACAACAATTCCGTCAAAAGTGTTTCCTTTTCTGGTTACGGTACTGTTCTGTTCTGTTTCAGTTCTCGTAACGATGTTCCCAAAATGGCTCAGCTTTATGTTGCACCCTTCGAGCAATGCTATAAAAGGGCCCGTGCTCATACATTGTATATTTACCATTTTATTCCGTTTGATGTAAGAGGGTAGATAAGCCTTTTAGCTCACCTGAGCCAGAGGCTCCGGGGGAGCTTATAGGATGGTAAGGCTCCGTCCGTCGTCCGTCCGTCCGTCCACGTCCGTCCGTCAGTCCACAATTTCAAACGACTTCTCCTCTAAAACCGCTAGGCCAATTGTAACCAAATTTCATATGTGTCCTCCAGAGGAAGGGGGAACGAAAATTAGTTCAAACGGTCCTGGTCACATCACCAATATGGCCGTCATGCCCATATATGGTTAAAACTTAAAATAAATCTTCTTCTCCAGAACCAATAGGCTGATGGCCTTGAAACTTGGTATGTAGCATCGGGTGTGCAAGTACTACCAAGATTATTCAAACTATGACATTCGGTTGACCTTGACCTTTCCTACGGTAAAGTCAAATTTGCTTCCTAATGCTTTTATTTGGCAAAATGCTAGAACATAAGATATCTTGGAAACTGTTGAAGATTTTTGGGCTAAAAATTGGTATCTGCAATTATCTTAATGAGTACTTGAAGATTTAGGTGTGCAAGAGGTTAAGGTCATGTTTTGACCTTTAACCCAGAACTCTGATTTTTGGACAATGTCAAACAATCTTCTCAAACTGGGCCAGTTGAAACCAAATTTCATATAGAGCCTCCAGGGGTTAAGGAAACAAACATTTATTCATACGGTCCAAGTCACATGACCAACATGGCCGCCACGCCCATATATGGCGAAAACCTTTAAAAATCTTCTTCTCTAGAACCAGTTGACCGATGACCTTGAAACTTGGTATGTAGCACCGGATACTATCAAGATTTTTCAAATGATGACCTTGGGTTGACCTTGACCTTATTTACGGCAAGGTCAAATATGGGAAAATGCTAGAACATAAGATTTCTTGGAAAGCTTTGAAGATTAAGGCCTAAAATTGGAGTATGCAATCATCTTAATGAGTACACGAAGATTCATAAGTACAAAAGGTCAAGGTCATTCTTTGACCTTTGACCCAGAACTCTCATATTTTGACAATTTCAAACAATCTCTTCAAAAAACACTTGGCGAATTGTAACCAAATTTCATATAGAGCCTCCAGGGTTAGCGGGAACAAAAATTAATTCAAACGGTCCAGGTCACATGACCAACATGGCTGCCACACCCATATATGGTAAAAACCTTCAAAAATCTTGTTCTCCAGAACCAATAGACAGATGGCCTTTAAACTTGGTATGTAGCATTGGGTATTCCAGTACTATAAAGATTGTTTAAAATGTTGACCTTGGGTTGACCTTGACCATTTTACAGCAAGGTCAAATATGGAAAAATGCTGGAACATAAGATTTCATGGAAAGTTTTAAAGATTTAGGCCTAAAAATTGGATAATACAGTCATCTTAATGAGTACATGAAGATTTGTGAGTACAAGACGTCAAAGTTGTTCTTTGACCTTTGACCCTGAATTCTCATGGTTGAAACTTGGTATGTAGCATTGGGTACACCAGTACTATCAAGATTATTCAAATTATGACCTTGGGTTGACCTTGACCTTTTTTATGGCAAGGCCAAATATGGGAAAATGCTAGAACATATGATTTCATGGCAAGTTTTGAAGATTTAGGCCCAAAAATTTGTATATACAGTCGTCTTAATGAGGTCATGAAGAATTATGAGTACAAGAGGTCAAGGTCGTTCTTTGACGTTTAACCCAGATCTTTCATATTTTGACATTTTCAAAAATTTCCTCAAAAGGCAAAGAGCCAATTGTAAATACATTTCATATAGAGCCTCCAGAGCTGGGTTGCCTATGTATTAGTTTGTTATACGTTAACATGTGACTTTAAGTGACATTATTGGCGTGGCTTGGAAAGATGTATTGCTGACTCAGATATTTGAGCCGCGACACGAGAAAACCAACAATGTGGTTGTGCGCACAGCGCAGACTCAGATCAGCCTGGGCATCTGCCCAGCCTGATCAGACTCTTCACTTAGCGCTTAAAGAGTGGCTAAGAAACTAAGCTACCTCCATGCAGACAGCGAAGACTCTGATCAGACTGGGCCGATGCCCAGGCTGACCTGAGTCTGCGCTGGGCGCACAACCACATTGTTGGTTTTCTCGCGTCGCGTCTCATTTTACAATGCTGCTGCCGTGTTTCCGTCAAGTATATAACTGCCAGGCTACTTAAGCACTGGATCTGCTGGTTTAGAGTTGCTAAACACGTGTAAAAAGCTGTCTGAGGTAGGTGATTGGTGAGACAAAATCGAAAGTTTTCATTGCAAAGTAATTGTTTTAGACTGTGTGCGTATGCGTGTGTTAAATAATCTCCATGTGGTCATTTACAAGAGATATTATAAGTCCACTAGTTACCTAGCTTGTGACATTTTCAAGGGTTTTATTGTAATTCTGTCAGTTTGTCATCTACAAAGCTGACTTTTTGTACAACTATGGCTTGCATATAAGCTAGTAAAAAATCAAGTTTTTGCGATCGGGCGATAGCGCTGTATAATTAACAGTGCTTGAGCGGCCCACTAACTGGGCAAAAAGTAGTGCAAGGACCTACTTGGTTGCAGCAGATGCGGGCGGGGATTGTTTGGATATTTTGTCTCTCGTCTATCATTATCTCTTTTCTTCCTCCCTCTCTCTCTGTGAAACAGCTCGATATAGACTGATTACTTTTTCAAATAGCCGTAAAAACCAAACCAACAAACCAACCAAAAATTGCAGTATCATTGAATTTTTCATTTAAAGATGGAAGGGAAGTGTGTGTTTACCACGTGCAGTTGGTAATCAATGCCAACAGCAGTGACAGTTACATGTACCTAAGCCGCAGCACAACAAAACCAACAGAGTGGCATGTGCGCCCAGCGAAGGCTTAGATCAGCCTGGGCATCTGCCCAGACTGATCAGACCTCACTGTGCGTTTTTAGGGTAGGTCAGGGTCTACGCTAGCCATTTGTGCGGACAGCTAAGACTCTGATCAGACTGGGCTGAAGTCCAGGCTGATCTGCGTCATCGCTGGATACCCATGACACATGTCCTAGTTTCCCTTATTTTCTTAAAAGGGAAAACGTTTAGCTATCTCACATTATTTCATTGAAGTGCGCCGGCAACTGCATATTTATGCACATATTTAAATACAACACACTCCGTGTGGTAGTTTTTTTCATATGCATGAAACAGTACCGGGTTTATTCAGTCATACGACAGTTTTTCCCTTCCAAAACAATCTCGAATATCTAGATCCGTCCTGAAAGACGGACCTATATCTTTGGGACTGTTTGAAAGAGAACAAAAAGTTATTTTATAGCTGAATTATGCGAGACTGATTTACATATCTGCGGTAATTTTGTAAAGATAAACTTCTTCCGTCTTACATCCAACTAAATAGGGTAACCCACCAACACAAGACAGAACGAGGTGACATAAATGATGCCAACAATTTGGCGCTATTGGCTTTGGAATGGCTTGCCTGTCGCTACGCTGAACGTCATGTTGGAGAGTTGCACCGATTTACTACAACTTAATCTCAGTGGATCAATCCTTAAGCTTTCATAGCACTACTTCAATTAAACTCAAGGATATCTTTCAATTCTGTTATTAAATTCAAGGATAAAAATCTTTATTTTGTTATGCCCCCAACTTTGAAAAAGTTGGTGGGGCATATTGCTTTTGGCTTGTCCGTCCGTGTGTGTGTGTGTGCGTCACACTCTTCATGATTGCTGTAACTTTAGAACCCTGCAACCTAGGGTCTTGAAATTTCATAAATGGATTCCTCATGGAAAATTAGCTGACACATATTTTTTTTTCTATTCGCTGTTATGCCTCTTTTTGGAATTATGCCCCTTTTAGAAAAATGAGATAAATATCTTGTTAGCAAGGTATCTCAAAAAGTATTTGAGCTATGGCCTTGATATTTGGTATACTGATTGGGTATGAGGAGTAGATTACCTGATAAACTTTTAAGACAATTCCGTAAAATATTGATGGAGTTATGGCCCTTTGTTGAATTTGGCATTTTCCCAACTTTTGAACCACTTCAGCTAGGAAGTTGATTTTTGGTATAGAAGTAGTTCTTGATGTGTTAAATACTTTAGTACAAGTTAGGTAACTCTGCATTCATTATTTACTGCGTAACTTCCCCTGATGTTCAATACTTATGCAGCTACTGAGTTCAAGAACCACTAGGAATATGGTTTTGAAATTTCATATATGGATACCTTGTGGAAAATTAGCTGACACATGTTTTTTTTTCTATTCGCTGTTATGCCTCTTTTTGGAGTTATGCCCCTTTTAGAAAAATTAGATAAATATCTTGTTAGCAAGATATCTCAAAAAGTATTTGAGCTATGGCCTTGATATTTGGTATACTGATTGGGTATGAGGAGTAGATTACCTGATAAACTTTTGAGACAATTCCGTAAAACATTGATGGAGTTATGGCCCTTTGTTGAATTTTGCATTTTCCCAACTTTTGAACCACTTCAGCTAGGAAGTTGATTTTTGGTATAGAAGTACTTCTTGATGTGTTAAATACTTTAGTACAAGTTAGGTAACTCTGCATTCATTATTTACTGAGTAACTTCCCCTGATGTTCAGTACTTATGCAGCTACTGAGTTCAAGAACCACTAGGAATAGGGTTTTGAAATTTCATATATGGATACCTTGTGGAAAATTAGCTGATACATATTTTTTTCTTTTCCCAGTTATGCCTCCTTTTTGGAGTTATGCCCCTTTTAGAAAAATGAGGTGACTATCTTGTTAGCAAGTTATCTCAAAAAGCATTTGAGCTATTGCCTTGATATTTGGTATACTGAATGGGTATGAGGAGTAGATTACCTGATTAACTTCTGAGACGATTCCGTAAAAGATTGATGGAGTTATAGCCCTTTGTTGAATTTGGCATTTTCCCAACTTTTGAACCGCTTGAGTTAGGAAGCTGATTTTTGGTATACTAGTAGTTCTTGATGTGCTAAATACTTTAGTACAGGTTAGGTAACTCTGCATTCATCATTAACTGAGTTACTTTCCCTGATGTTCAGTACTTATGCAGCTACTGAGTTCAAGAACCACTAGGCATAGGGTTTTGAAATTTCTTATATGGATTTCTTGCGGAAAATTAGCTGACAAGTATTTTTTTTCTTTTCCCAGTTATGCCCCCTTTGTGGAGTCATGCCCCTTTTAAAAAAATGAGATAACTATCTTGTTAGCAAGATATCTCAAAAATTAGTTTTGCTATGGCCTTGATATTTGGTATACTGATTGGGTATGAGGAGTAGATTACCTGATCAACTTTGGGGAGAATTCCGTAATGTTATGGCCCTTGGGTGAATTTGGCATTTTTCCAACTTTTGAATCGCTTGAGCTGGGAAGCTGATTTTTGGAAAAGTAGTAGCCCTTTATGAGTTTGATACGTTAGTACAGGTTAGGTAACTCTGCATTCATTAATTACGGAGGTATTAAAAGTATTTAAGCTATGGCATTTATATTTGGTCTGCTGATTGGGTATGAGTAGTAGATTACCTGATTAACTTTTTGGACAATTCTGTAAATATTTATGGAGTTTTGGCCCTTGTTTGAATTTGGCATTTTTCCAAATTCTGAATTACTTGATCTAGGAAGCTGATTTTTTGTTTAACAGTAGTTCTTGATGTGTTTAATAATTTAATAAAGATAAGGTAACTCCTTTTCAGACTTAGACATTCTAAAGTTTGACACCTTTAGAAGCAAGCATATGGTTGGGGGCATAGTGTTTCACAGACACATTTTCCAGTTTCGTTATGCTGTCAACTGATTCAGATATTTGGAATCATTCTCGAGAGAAGAGAACCCCACGCGCTTAAAGACAGGGATGGGACTATATAAGGAGGATTAACTTCCACAGTGTCATTCTGTCTCTTGATCTCATAGTGTCAACACCTAAATAAATGTGTTAGGTATAGGATCTCTTTATTTCAGATCATTTTGCTAGCAGGTTAGATACTAATTTCAACCTATGACGTCGCATCTAAAAGTGTTATAAAGCCAATCATTAACTAGAAACTGTGTTTGTGAAACACTATGCCCTCAACCATATGCTTGCCACTAAAGGGTCCGCTCCTTCTTCATCACCTATCCATATTTAGAATCTCAAAACCCTTGGCCCAGTGGTTCTTGCTCCCAGTAGCTGCATAAGTAATAACTAACAGGGGGAATAACTCCATAATTAATTATCATAGAGTTACCTGACCTTTATAAAAAATATTTAACACATCAAGGACTACATACAAACCAAAAATCAGCTTCCTAGGTTAAGCGGTTCAGAAATTGGAAAAAATGCCAAATTCCGCCAAGGGCCATAACTCAATCATTTTTTGACGGAATTTGCCCAAAAGGTAATCTATACTTGTATATCTCACCCCAAACCTGTTTATAAAATTTCATTATCCTAGGTTAAGTACTTCTTGAGTTATCGTGGTAACAATTTCATTTTAATTTTGATAAAGGGGAGGTAACCCCAAAAGTAAAGGTTCGACGGAGGAAAAAAAAAGGACTGGTGCGCTCATTTTTCATGACCTATCCATATCCGAAATCTCCAAACTCTAGACCTTGTGGAGCTGTATCAGATGGCACTGACGAACGGACGAAAACGGACAAGGCGAAAGCAATATTCCCCTCCAACTTCTTCGAAGTTGGGGGCATGAAAACGATAATCAACTAGTGCAATTAATATGCAAAATACGTCGTAACGTTATGCGTCACGTCCATAAAAACGTTGCGTTTTCTAATAGGGAAATCGTGACGTTTTAGTGCAAAATTTGCTACTTAAGTGTGAGTTAGAGTCACACTTGCATTCATGCTCCCACATTATTAATTTTTTTAAACTCGTTGGGGAACCCCTATAAGAGGCTCGGCATAGCCTCGCATCTTATCTTTTTTCCCAACTCGTTTAATAAATTCAATAATACATTAGCACTCATGTAAGATCCTCTATTTCTACCGAAAAATGCAACATAAGTTCATCCAGCTGCACTGAAAATTTGATAGGCAAAGCTGTCACATCGAAACATCTGCACCACTGCAGATTTCTTTTCATTATATACTGAACGTCAAAAGAAACGCATACAATGTATACGCCCAATTTATTTGAAGGTATAGGTATATACTCTTATTTAGACATTTTGTTTAACTTTGTTTATGATATTCCGACAGAATGAGCACCTTAACGCATCGATATTCCATAAACTTTAGAGACCAGAACGCTTGCTTTTGTGATGGGATTAAACTAAAAGTCACCATTATTTCAGAAGCTGAATTTTAAATTCCATATAATGCTCAGCTGTTTATTTTCTACAGACATAATGTCCGCGGCAAGGGTAAGAAACAGCGAAAAAATCAAAGCAGTCGAGCCTTGCGTTTTAGAGAAACAATCAGGTGAAAGTTGGCAGTAGAAACAGTAACACCGGCTTACCATTGGATTTCCATAGACATTTTAACAGCCTGTATTTCTTGAAAAGAGCAGAAACCATTCATACGAAGAGGTGAAATGAATTAACAAGAGTAAAATAAAAAGATTTGCAAAGAAATTATTCGTAGCACTGCAGAACTTTTGGTGTTATTGGACTTCCCATTTTGCTATTTGTTTAATTACAAGGGAGATAATTTGACAATTGTTCAACTTCAAACTGCTGCCATGTTCCTAAGAAGAATACCATGGTAATTAAACCGACGTTTTTTTCATAACCACATATCAGAGTCGTGTTTTGGAAACAATTTGTTATGCCGCCAAAGGAAAGACAACTCTTACAACAACTTTGAATGTTTCACGATAAATTGAGATAACTCTTTTATCCAAGTTTAATTTTGCAAGAAGATAAGTTTATATTGTTGGCAGACGTCAGTAGTGTTTTCTGCTATATATGATTTAAAACCATAAATCAGCTGATAGAAGAAAACTGAACCTAAACTTGTATGCGTTTCTTTTGGTGTTCAGTATACTTATAACTGTAGTAGCTGAAAAAAAAATTGTTGTTTGAAATTGACCTCAGGTAGTCTGTTTTTATTTTGTAAGCCAATCGACATTTGCGTAGAGCTCTATGATTATCGCTCGGAAATGGGCGGCTCCTAATCGGTTGCAGTAGCAGGTTATCAAGCCATGTACCGTTTCGCTGAAGACGAAAATAGAAAAGATAAAAGGACTTTGGTCCTTATCAGAATTTCGGTCTGGCAGCCTTGAAAATGTCTGACCTTGGCACAAGACTGAAATTTTGCAATTTTGCATTTATTTATGGAAAATTATTACTTGCCTGTGGTTTAATATACTTAAAAAACTAAACGAATACATAAAATGATCCATGAGAATAAGGAAGAGAATGTCTGCTTTATATCCTTTAGTGTGCTTCAAACGAACCCGCAGTATTATCGTATGGAAGATGGTCGAGCGATGGTCCTGGTTATAACTTCCAGTGCCAGGGCGTCCTACTTATTTTGATGAAGATAGGGCAAGGGCCTACTGTGCTTGCAGTAGGTGTGGGTGAGAGTTGTTTGGATTTTCTTCTCGTCCATTTTTCTCTTTTCTTTCTCCCCTCTCTGGGAGACGGCCCGATATAGAATAAAATACTGTCTCAATGGACCGTACACACGGCGCCAAGTGTGTGCAACTATGGTAACGTACCGTTGAGCCACTTGGGTAACGTCGATAAGAGAATTGAACTGAACTGAACTGAACCGTTAAAACCAAAACAACCATCCAACCAACCAAAATTGTATGAAGCAACCCTCAATATTATCCTATGAGCCGTACGACTAGTTGGCTGGTTGTTTTGGGAAAAATGTCCATACGACCCTAGCACCTACTGCAAGCACAGTAGGCCCTTGCCCTACTATTATCAAAATCAGTAGGACGCCCCGGCACTGGAAGTTATATCCAGCACCATCGCACCACCCAGCCACCACCAGTTCGACTAGTGCCCGGGTAACTCGATTTGTCATTTATTTCGTGTGAAACATCCAGTAAATGTCGAATGCGGCCGACGTACCGATTATAAAGAAATTTAAATATTGTTATATTAGGCGGATTCCAGCTGTTTGTGTTATATACTGATTCGTCTGTCTGTACGGAGAGATAATCCACTCAAAGATAGAGAATGATTCGTCCGCCTGTATGAAAAGGCAGTTCACGAGCTTAGCGGGTGGACTATCATCCGCACATTTGGGCAAACAATATTTAATCAGTGCAAACAGCTGGGGATAATTCTCAAATATGAAGACACTCTCCATTTTGGGCGACTGTCTCTGTTTTTGGAGACAAGTTCTGTCATAAAATACGCACATCCTGAAATAATCAAATGCCCCTCGATCAGAGGAATGTCTCTCGTTTTGGAGATAAAAATGTCTCTGATTTGGAAGACATTCTCCTCATCGGGAGACAATGTGATAAAATGACATTTTATAGACTGCCCTGCGCAGTGTACTTTCAAAAAGCGCATATTAAAAACAGATTGGGAGACACCAGTCCAACAAAATCTAATTTTATCCGTTGCTTCTAAACAGTGCGGTTGCGATTACTACAGCAGTGCGTGATAAACCGTGGTCTAAATTCTAGACTTCAAACTTGTAAGAATTGTTTAGTTTCTTGGTGCTTTTGTTGTTAAGCATTGCTTGATGTGCGATAATTTGAAAGCAGAAGCTACCTACTTGAACCTGTAACACTATATTGAGGCCATTTCCTGTCTCCCGATCGGGAGACAGAATTTTAACACATCGTGCAAAAATGACCAAAATACATTATAGTATAGGGTCAAGTCGGGTAAATTCGGACAGCAGATAAATTCGGACAGTGACATTATTTCCTTTATATGTCAGTTGTTTGGAATAAAAACAAAAAAATAACTGGGCAAACAGTGAAAATCCTGATGAGACGGCTCATCATGAGCCGTCTCATCTGGATTTTCATTGTTTGCTATGGTATGTCCGAATTTACCTGATGTCCGAATTTACCCGACTTGACCCTATGGCAATGTCCCTTTATCCCCAGCTGGCAAACCACAGACAGGAATCGTGTCATTGCGATGTCACTTAAGAGGTGCCTGGTTTAGTTTATTCGAAGTAGACATACCAATTTTCGGTTGCAAATTATGTAGACCCTAATCCGAAGCTTCGTTGTTAAACAGCTGTTCTGGATCTGAGTTGTTTGCCTATGTCCTGTTTATAAGACGCTGAAGACATAATGCGATGCATTAGCAACACGACTGATTATACCTCTTTTTCTTCCGTTCGAGCACATATCCGAAAACATTGTGTTCATTTATTACCTGGATGAGCCTATAACCTTTCCACAGCCATAGACAATTACTTTTTGAAAGACCCTCGCGATCACGCGTATTCAATGAGTCTATAAAATCTGAAATTCGACTTTGAATTTGTCTTTTTATACGCCTTGCTGAGGTTACCAAACAAGGAGAGCAAATACAAAAATACGCTATAAGTGCGCTATTAAAAGGCAAATAAAAAGCGAGAGAAAGGTCTGTTGGAAGATTGAAAATGAAAAACAAATACAAGTTCATGTGCACATTTCTTGGTAGCGTGACCCCTGCGCGGTGATTTATGACATCATGAGCAAAATGTCATATGTTAAATAGCTATTTATATTTCCCGTTGCCCATCTCCTTTTCCAGCGATTTTCTTGAAACCGCCACCTGTCGAAAGGATAAGGTATGAAAGTGAAACGTAGCCATTTAGCTTGGATTCGCTCACATTTCGACTAGAATCGACACAGGACGGTGCTCTTTATTGCCTTTATATCATTTTAGAGCGTTTACATAAAATATCCTCCATGTTATTGTCACACGAATGCTTGCGTACAAGACATACGATAAAAACATGGATAGAAAAGAGTGGCATAGAATCGAATGCACTGGCAGGGATAAACGCCTCTTATTCTCAATTAGATTTGGGATAACACTCTTCTGGAAAGTTTTTGCTCTTTCCACAGAGTACCAGCCAAGGCTTTTGGAGCGTATTGTAATCAACGTAATGTATAATATTTCATTCATTCTAGTCCAGTTCCATTCAGTGTTCTAAACAAAGCTCTTCTGCAAGCGGGCCATCACCTGACGTGCGTGATAAAGCAGCGGTGTTGTCGCAGGCAAAAGGGGGAGAGTCGGGTAAATTCGGACAGTGACATTGTTTCTTTTATATGTCAGTTGTTTGGAATTAAAACAAAACCAACCGGGCAAACAGTGAAAATCCTGATGAGACGGCTCACTTGGATTTTCACTGTTTGCCCAGACATGTCCGAATTTACCCGCCTGTCCGAAGTTACCCGACTCTCCCCTATTTGTGAGAAAAGTATGTGAATGAATAAATTGTTTGGGTTTGTTTACAAGCTACTCCTTAATTCGTGAAGTTCACAAATGCGCACATACTTCTTAGTGAGCAATTAAGTTGTATCGAACTATTCTATTGAAATTTTATAAACCAGCCGGTCCCAGCAGAACTATTTATTCCGGTTACATTGAATGTATCATGATTTCTTATTTTCTGAAAGGAAAACACTCACTAAAATATGAATTCTGTTGAAATTGTAGAACTCGGTGAGCGATTAAATTTGATGAAAACTTTGCGAAAAGCGGACTGCAAGCAAGACAGATAGGAAGAATTCAAAAATTCGAAACGGCGGTCAGGACGGCCATGGAGGCCGCAAATTGAAGGTACTTGTAATGTGATAAATATGATAATCATGAACAAGGGTGAAAATTGCATACGTTTGCTGAGTTTTTGGCCTAAATCTCACAATTATTTAGCAAAATACACACTTGTGCATTTTATACCCTTAAATGCATTTTATTCACTTAAACTTTCTATTAAACATATTTATTTAGGTTTTTCACTTTTCGCTATGAGTTAATGACGTCAATTACTCGCAAGTTTCTGGTTCCAAGCTCAATATTTTCATATTTGTCTTAATTTAAACCCCATTTTCATGATTTTTTTGGCAAACCTTGTGTTTTATCACAGTCTTCATGTTCAATCCAATCCGTACTTTTGTGAGTGTTTCGTTTTACTATACTTGATGACAAAAGTTCTGTACGGATGTCCCTTTAACATCCATGCAAAGCTTTTGTGCTTAAGTATATCTAAGGTATATGGATACACTGTCATGTTCTCCCGCCATTCAGTCAAGAGAATACAAATTTGTAACTTCCTGTTAGCTTCTCTGGGCCACAAAATTCCTTCCCAAGATGTCGACTGCTCTTGTTTCAAGAGCTGCAGACATCAGATGTGAGATGTCTTCGTGTTAACTCGGAAAGACAGGTGTTCCCCAGCCAGCCACCTTTAACACCGCGCACTGAGAAAGACGATAGGCAAGGGTGTCAGGAGGGATACGTCTGATGCAGCGAGAACTTCTTAGACTTAGGACGAGAATCATACTTTTACACATCCAAATCCAATATCTGTGCGTGCATGTATGTATATGTAACCAGAGAGCGACTAGACCAGTGACTAGACTAGCTAGTTGTTCATTTGTTAGATCAGGGACCGAGGTTATAAAACTTGAGTATAATCTCAAACTCAAAATAAAGCACACTGATTGGCTGCTTCCGAGCATGTGCTCGGGAGCAGCCAATCAGCGTGCTTTATTTTGAGTTTGAGAATGTACTCAAGTTTAATAACCTCCGGGCCAGATGCCATGCATGACATCCATTTACATAGGTTCCACTTTTATACAAGTCACGCTTTCAATGAGTTATTAGTTATGGGACAGCTAGGTTTGGCAAAGAGTGCATACCCAAATCAGATTGCAAGCCGTCACATCATGGTCTACACTGTTTGCCATACCATCAACATAATTTGGATGCATCGCTGAGTTGTAAAGCCAAACTGTTCCAACTTTTGGTTTTCTTTACGATTTTAATTTTACTTCACTGCAGCTGGTGTTGTACCGTGTGGCGGCCGTAAAACGTCTCCCTAAACATCATCCATAGTGCAGGTTATATTTTATTTTCGTCTTTTGTGATCATAGCATATATTCTGAGAAATCTGAAATTTTAGATTGGTTTAGACTCTTATTCTAGATCATCGTCTTTTATATTATTTGGACCTTTTTTATACTAACCAGTCTTTGAATCAACTGCCCATCAAGATTAAGACATTACCGTATGCTTTTCTCTGGTTTATTCACCAGATATTGTCAGGGTTACTGATGAGGCTTAATTAGCCAAAAACTACGTAGTCTGGCCCATGTTCCTTCTTGTGAATGTGTTCTCTGCTCTTGAAGGAACTCTTTAAGATTTTAATTTATACTTTAATTTGTTTTATTGACCCAGTTTAGAATGTTTAAATTTTTAAATGTTTATATTTTCCAGAATATTGGCGCAGCCTTTAAATGGCGGGAAAGTTACCACATATTTCTACTGGTATCTTGACATTTCATCGACAAAACATCATACATATAGATTCATCATCTAAACACAGACCACATGGACGATTTCGTGAGTACTTTCTCTATTATAAATTATAATTGGTTAAAGACGAGCGGCCGGACCGTAAAGTACAGTCGGCTCTAGATATCTCTAAGTCGAAGTTTATCTCAAACTACTCTTATCTCAAAGTAATTTTTTGGTTCCAGAAAATTAACTTTGAGACACTTATACTCTGTGATAACTGGAGCTGAAATGTACATAGAAATTGGAAAATATGTGTAAACTATATGCTTGGAGGGTACTTTGAGATATCATTGTTCGAGATATCGAGAGTCAGCTGTATGTGATCTCAATAATTTGTCTTTTCATCGACTCTTGGAGCAATTTCTTCCTCAGGGAAGATTTTTGCTATTGTTTTTTTATATATATAATCATAATTCCAATAAGAAAACCAAAAGTATATCCGAACCTCTCAAATTCTAGTATAAGCATTATCCAAAACTGTTTTAAGCGTATATCCAAAACTCTTTTAAACTTTAAAGTCTGAAGAGAAGTTATTTAAGGGTATTTATGTTGTAGTATTTTAGAATACACCCGGTTTTCCCTGCTGTTTTTTTTCTCTGTTTTATCATTTCCTATGCGACTCGAGGTATTGTCTTTACTGAAAACGTATATTCAACTCGACTGATGCTAAATAGAATTGTGGCACCCGATACACAAGAATATTTGTCTTATACCCCGAGGCAAAGATAAAAAACAGAATATTTTTTTTTAATTTTGAACCATTAAAGTTTAGGTGACCAGATTCAGCAAAGTAACCGTAATCGATGCATGCCTGAGAAATGATTTTAGTGCGTAATATGACCGATTTACTGTGCGAACACTGACAATGAAGAAATGTCCAACCCCGTATTGTGTCTTTACGCAAACCACTACACGTTTCCCTTATCAAAGATAGATATTAAAGTTTCCAATAATTAATTTTTAACTGCTCTGATAGGATTCTTTTTATAACAGCTTTCATGTTGAACTTACGAAACATGTCATCAAAGTTGTCACATGTGACCCATGCCGCTGCTATGTCAACGTGACTTGTTTGTTTACAACGTGACTGGAGATACTTCCCCACTGTGATTTACTACCGTATTCTACAGTTGTACATGTAAGGCGGATGGTTCCCTTCCAAAACACTAACAAAAGTCTAGATTCGTCTGATAACACGGATCCGTCTGATAAGACGGATCTAGATGTTTGAGACTTTTTGTGGGAAAATTCTATCTGCTTGTAGTTATTGTAGCATAAGAATGATTCAGTCAGATATTTTGGATATTTTAGAGATTGAAATCCCCGTTTTATAGCCTGGCAAATACGGTACACATATAAAACCATTAATACTTCTAAATTAGATAAAATACGAGTCAATATCGAAATGTTGTGTTTGATAATTACTAATTTCTGCAGATGAAATCCTGTAAATAAGATTAAATCTGACAAAGATTTTACATTTCCATGTGCTAATTCTATCTTCAATACTGACATTTAACCCGGTATATTTGTATTGTATATGCGTGAAAGTGTTTTTTCTATGGCTTACATGAAACACCATGGGTGCTCTGTGATATTGTTAATAGAAAAGTCAGCAGTTACTGTAAAGGTCCGGACGAAAATTAAAAAAAACAGTCCTGAACTAGATTAATTTGTTGTGTAACAAAACATTTTGTCGGTAATTTGTAAAGTACGTCATGGTATATCACGTGCGCGGAGTGCAAACTTTTTTTTATTTATGCCTCCCTTCTCATTGGATACCAACTCTGAGTTTGACGTCAATATGAACGCTAGTTGCTATGGTAATGGAGCCTAAACATCATCTACAACGGAACACGGTTTTTGCCAAGCCCCGCCAAATTTTCAGTCACATTACAAACTGAAATTCTTCAACAGAAACTTCAGATTTTCTCAAATTAAGATTTCATCTAAAATGTTTTTATAGATCCAACAAGCCTTGCGATCATTTAAAAAGAGCCACACGACTGCAAGGATAATATCAGCAGGGCTAGCTTCTTTTACGTTTCCGACATTTTTAAACATAATAATCAAATCTTAATTTCGTGGCCTAACAAAACCTGCGATATGACAGGTGAGATCAAAATGTCTTCAAAAGAAATATCATTTTGCAAAATTAGAATTCTTTTTTTTTACTTGTTCATCATTATGAATCAACCAAAAAGTGGCAAGGCAACACTAAAGAAACTACTTTGGTGACTACATGATGAATGCTGGATCTCAAACGGTTAGTTTTTAGTAGGAATCTATGGTCTGAATTAGTTTTCGCTAACAGTCAGGACCTCATTATAAAAATGATGCAATATGTGTTGTCACCGACCGGATGGAGAATATTTTCGATGTAAATGGAAGCCTGTGATATATGTAGCATCATATATAAATCTAAACGTCCTAGTATCATTATAGCTTTGAAATTTAAATTTTCGGTGTAGCATTTTAATTCTCTTGAGTGTAGGTTCTTATAGGAAAAGACATCATAGTGTCTTTCGATATCGCTCTGTTTATCAGGCGAACCAGAAACAGCGTAGGAACGGCAAGGTTTGCCGAGCCAGTCCGACGCGTTTCTGGTCGAGCCTGATAAATTTGATATCAAAAGACACTTACATGGTTTTCTATTTATCCTGCACCATTAGAAGATATTAAAGCGTAGAGAGCGTCAAGCAAATGAAAAGTAAATGCAATTTTGTTCGAACCTGCTGACGTCAGGAATGCAGTATGATGTAAGTTTGTGACGTAATTTAACAAATCTAACTTTGTTATCACGACCAACGTCAGTATATAGCTAATCGTTTTAGAGATCGCTTCTAAAGACACAGCTATCATTCGCGCATTGACAAGGGCAAGGTGACACGATAGGTACGTCACATTACTCTATCATATCCCTATTATCAGGTGGAATCTGCAGTGGCTGTGGATGCATGATAAAATATTTAAAGTGCACTTAGCCATTCATCGAATCTCATTATAAGTAAGAGGCAATTATTTTTTTTCAAACTCAGTTTCTGTAACTACCAGTGAAAGGCATCTCAATCTAGATATAGGATATTTAAGACTTATAATATAATGTAATGAGCTATGTGCACTTGGTCCTAATCTCGTTATCACTTCAACCTCGATATTTCAAAAGCAGCCTTCATTAGATGTGTTCTGGAAAACTAATCCTTGGAAAGAAGGAATCTACATCTTCCATTGATATCGTGCTTTGCACGTTCAAATAGTAGCATGACAGCCGTCATCTGAGCAAATTGTACGATAAACAATCATGTTACTGCAGTCTGAGTAATCTAAACGGGTGATGTTGTTCCAAACGCGTAAGATTTTTTGTTATAATTATGTCTTATTCATATCTATGCAAGTATACTTAAAACGATGCACGCAGTCTTCCTTTGACCTGTAGCTAGAACCTAAATTTTCGTTTCTTTAAACATTTATGTAGGTTTAAACCCCCCAGTAGTTATTACTGACCGTCCCAAGGCGGTACTTTCGTTGCGGTTGCGTTTGTTTATGGTTCGGTGCTGTTTAATTTATTGTGTTTTCATTTTAACCCTTCTTTAATAAAAATTGAAAATAGGTAAAAATAGTTGTTAAATGTTTTTCGTATAATTTGCTTAGTCTGTTGTAACCCTTCAGTTGGACTAAATTATTTAGTGTAGTAAAGATACAAATGTAGCTGAGTTGCCACCTATTTGGGAAAGAGCTGCTGACTCGGCTTATCACTTGTAATTTATTGTTTGTTGGGATGTCTTTGTCAATCTTTCCCTTTGATGTTGGAGATAGGGTTTGGGATCTGATTCAGTCAGTTTCTGAAGTGTAGTTACTCTTTAAATATGTAAGTCCAGGTCATTTCCCTTGAAATCATATAGGTATGTCATTCATTTAAAATATCCAATACACCCCTGGTTAACTATGTATATATAACGGTTGTTTCCAAATGAAAAAAGACTATTACGAAACGAAAAAGAGTTATAGTTCCAAAACGACCTGGTCATCGTGGCTAAACAAATTTGTTTAGCCACGATGACAAAGTAGTTTTGAAACTATGAATCTTTTTCGTTTCTTAAAACCCTTTTTACGTTTCGCAACATCCTTGAAAACCTAATTAACCAGGTGTGAAATATACAAGAACGTGACTGTACAAAGAAAACTCATAGAGGACTCACTGACACAGTTTTCTCTTTTATTGCAGGCAGGGCCCTCCCCTGTGGTGAGCCGGGGTCTGAGAGGGATCGCCATTGTCAAATGTTTAAGCTGACATTATTGTCTGTACTTCCAGGACTTATTCTCATAGCACGAAATGCTGTTAATCTTGCTGATAGTTTTGAAGTAAGTAAACACATTAAATATATTTGTTTTAGAATTTGATATTTTTGTTTTTTCGGGATGTTTTCAGAAAAGTTTTCTTATTTGCTTTTGAAATGGTTTTCGGGACCACAAGACCCATCTCTCGACCTTGAAGACGACTTTAATGAAATTACATAATGACATCTAGCGTAATTTCATTAAAGTCTCCTTCAAACTCTCACCCAGCTCTTGAACTTGAATGCGACGTTAATGAAATTAGATAATAACATATTACGTAATTTCTTTAAAGTCGCATTCAAACGCCCAGCACTTGAATTGAAGGCGACATTAGATCACTTAATAACATATAACATAATTTGTTTTAAATCGCCATTAAGTTCAAGAGCTTATATGGATAGAACATATTTCAAAGAATCTGATACAATGTTTGTCGATGACCGCGTATGTTGTTCTTAACCACTCAAATTTGCTCCACATGATTCACATTAAGCCTTACCTTAGCTCAGTTTTCGAAAAAGTTTTAATGGTATTGAAAGGACGCATTGCTTCAGAGGACATCTGTAGCAATCACACTAAAATACTGGGACGTGAGTGTCTTCGGTAAACGATGTAGAGCAAGACCAGACTGCTCCAAAGAGCAGTATGAACTGCCCTTAGGAGCAGTTTGGTCTGGGTGTGCTATGTTTCCTGTTCCGGGAGCTGTGTTTGAACATAGAGGCGGAACTGTAAATCGAACTTGTTTCAAATACTAGGATGTTTACTATAATCGGTAAAAGTTACCCAGTTACTTGTATTAGGAAAATTGTGATAAATATTTCTACTGTCATTCTTAAGTATAATGTTATTATCCTCCTAAATGTAATAAAGTTAAGACTCAGCAGGCCTTTATTCCATTAACGTCATCATTTAATTAGAGTTTCCATTTTATTTTCTGACGTTCAAGCGCGACTGTTAATCACGTGCAAAGTACATAAGGACAAATGTTTGTGTATATAACTGAAGTCTCCATAGTCCCCCAGTGATGAAATCTCGACGCACACATCATCATAAAAGCGGTTTAGCCTTCACGACCAATGACAGTATGTCGGGTGATAGGCTTTTTATGCGGTATTTGCCTGATATAAAGTAAGGGGAACCGGTCTTTCATTAAACTAAGTCTCTTCAAACATTTACTAGCGGATTTTTTCTGATTCCCCCATTAAGCATGGAAATCTACACACACAAGCGAGAAAATGAATTGGGCCCTTTACCATTCATACATCAAACAGCTGTACTTTTTATTCTTAGCATAAATTACAATAAAATTGATTATGTAAAACGTAGGTCATTTTGACTGCAAACTAAATGTAATTTTTCAACACTTTTTATGAGAAACTCGAGTCCGTTCACATGTAGTTAGCCAGTCATTTACAATGACGAAACTGTAGTGAGACGTCACAATAAGATATTACATGAGTTTTTTTTTACAATCGATAGAGCAATTGGGTCTTTGCGATACAAATATATAAGAAAATTAGAAAATGTTTTAGTATACATTATATTTCTTATATCCAGCATAAAAAGTTATTAACCGTTTGATGACTATTTCAGACCCTCAACGAAAACAAAGTTATCATTCAAAACGTCCTCTTCAGTTTAGAAGTTGGTTCAGTGATTCATCAAACGCAGATAGAACGAGGGACCACGGCCCTTTATGTTTCTTCCGATGGAGATCCTTATCTGGAACCTAGGCTCCGGAACTTGTATATTCAGACAGATGAGGCAATTTCAAGTTTATCGAGATGGATTCCTTTGGATCACGAGCACTTCGCGTCACGTAATCAGTATCACGAGGCAATACGAGAATTCCGCCTCGCTTTGGATCCAACTAATGCAACATTGCCAGATGTAATAGGCTTTTACAGCCGAGACAATAAAGTTTTCATTGAAATGATAGGAAAAAGTATTAATGTTGAGAAGTCGGTGTCTTACTGGACGAGCCTGGTAGCCTATCAGATGCTGATAATGAGTAAAGAGCAAGCTGGTATCGAAAGAGCACTTGGAAGCACATATTATGCAAGAGGTTGGTAAGAATTCATTCCTTTCTTTTTAGTTTTAAACTGGGGTGAGGGGGTGTCGATCGGGTGATAGTGCTAGGTAACTGTCTGCCGGAGCGTCCTACTTATTTGGAAAATAGTATGGCAAGGACCCTCTGTGCTTGCAGTAGGTGCGGGATGGGTTGTTTGAAAATTTTATCTCACCTATATTATCACTTTTCTACTCCCTCTCTCTAGGAGACGGCTCGATATAGACTGAATTACTGTCTCAAAGAGTAGTAAAACCCAAAACAACCATACATTTAGATTGAACATCCTCTAGCATCAATGCTGAAGTTTCGTGGCACTTCGCTTCATTCTACGGCACCCTAAACAGATTGAAAAGATACGCGCGGTTTCAGTCCATATTACAATGTAGAAACAACATACATGTATCAAGGTTTGGTATACTCGGGCGCAGATGCAATGAAGCTTCAGCATTGAGGCGTCCAATATATTATGTAGAGCCGCGACATGACAAAACCAACAAAGCGACTTGTGTGCCCAGCAAAGACTCAGATCAGCCAGGGCAATCGCCTAGTCTGATGTCTTTGCTGTGCACTTATAGGGCAGCTAAGAGCCTTAACTAGGTCCATGCGGACAGTGAGGACTCTGATCAGACTGGGAGGATACACAGGCTGATCTGCCCAGGCTGATCTAAGTCTTTGCTGGGAGCACATGCCACTTTGTTGGTTTTTTCGTGTCGCGGTTCATATATTAGCTTGAAGTATGACAAGAGCCTACTGTGTATGCTAAACACGCAGGCTGGGATTTTCGGAAATAATTTTCTTCCGTCTGTAATATTGCTGTTATGTCTCCAACTCTGTGGGCGACGGCTTGACATAGACTTAAATACTGTCTCAAAGGGTCGATGAACCCCAAACTACCAAAACACCACCAGATGACTTGAAACTACTATTACAAATTTAGTGTTCTATAAAAGAGAACAAGTAATTAATAATATTTATTTTTCTGACATTATTTGCTATTACATATTAGACTGAAACAGAAACGTGTTTTCCACCTCAGAAAAAAAAATGCCTGGATATTCTGAAAAAAAGGCATGTGTTTGTAGCTAGGGATACAATCTAGGAAAAGTTCTAAATAAATGTATCACATTGATAACAACCATCTGTCCGGGCAAATTAGGCGCAATACAATCATGAATTCAATTATCAATAACTACTGCGTACCGAAGATAAGCAACGACAAATGTCCAGCTTGTTCGTGACTGAATAAACCTAAGCATGACTTATTGGTCACGTGGCCTATATGTCACGCTTTATGTATTAACCCGGTTCTAAGATACTCCTTTGACAATGTGTTTTGCTCGCCTTTTTGCTAATCAGGTGGCAATATTGTGTACAATATTGCCACCTGATTAGCAGAAAGGCGAACAAGTACGTCACCCAACGAGTATTCTTAGTAAACAATTCCTCTACTCGTGTGTGAATGACCTTTGTGTTTTACTGAAATGTGCATGCGTAAAGAACTATTTTAGAACGAAGTCGTATTAGGTGCCATTATATTTGGTTCTGATTTTTTGCCGTCTTTTGTTTATCGAATGGCTCCACATGTGTGAAATATTCTAGAAAGGACCGTGTAACAAATTTGGAAAGAAGCGAAGTCTCGGCATGACGTCGTGGTCAGTAAACATTGTACGGATTTCAAGTATCAGAAGGTATTTCGAACAACTGAACATGGCATGAAATCCAAAACCCAGGATAAGCACATTTCAGGGGCATTTGCGAATCTTTTCTGTTTCTCTACAAACGTGTTTAAAGAACCTAAATGGCTTTTTTTCAGGTTTTGATTTATGGATTTGGGAAGGTAAGACGTAAGACACAAACAAAATCCAAAACATGTAATCAAAAACAATCTTGAAGGTACCTGTAACGATAAGAAGGGAAAACACTAAATTACATAAATGCATTATTTAACTGAAAAATATCCATGCAAAAATGTGTGAATCCAGATCGTATCATATTGTTTAACTGACTGCTGTCAACCCAGAAGGCATGCAGCATTGGATGAATGTTGATTTGAAGTCATGACGTTGAATCAAACTTGATTCAATGTTGAGTCAACGTTGCGTGCCCATTGCGAAGTGTTAACGCCCTGACAACGCATCTAGTTTTGTCTTTCCAATCGATAGTTTGAATGAGTATAATAATTGAGATATTGTTTGTGTACCTTGGAAATTCACAAAAAAAAGTTGCAGATTCTTCTTTTAACAGCAAAATGTACACATTTTGATTTTGTCTCCGCTATGTACGACTGAGGCAGATGCGGTTTCTTGGATTAAAGGAAAATGGTGTACTGGGAGTTCAAAGATTGCACCAAACTCAAAGTCTTTAGTTTACATCGACCCTGAGAGACAGCCGAGTTACAGTAACTTTATATGATATAATCCTCATAACCTTGTTTTCCACAGCAAACTTACATGCAAACACTTCAATTTTTATAATGTCACAGGTAACTCACCTGCTAGCAAATAAAGAAGTCAATTGTGGTTTGGTTAACAATGATAATTGAAGTTTCTTGTCTTTCATATTGTATTCTGAGCGTATTTTATCAGAATTTCATTTAAAGTCTCAATACTTAGCGAGGTAAATGCTCTAAATGACATGTACACGCCTTTTAGAAATCACGGTTCATCTTCATGTTACAAACGGAAATTGCGAAGGCTAGCTATTAGATTTTAATATTCTGGAAATTAATATACGTGTTTATGTAAACAGTTTAGACGCAGATCAGACTGCTCCTACGAAGCTATCGAAACAGTTCTTACACTGTTTTCTGTTACTTCTGTGTCTTGACATCATCATTCAACACAACAATGAACTAGCCTCGGCTGTAAAATGAACTAGCCTAATATATACAATCATGACAATAACTGGCCTAAACTAAACAATGTTCTAGCCCAGAGGCTTATGAATTACGCCTCTGACTAGCCTTAACAGAATTTTCGATAAGAATAAACTGAAACAGGCACGGTTTGTCTGTTACGTACATGTCTGGACATCATTATTCAACGAAACAATGAACTAGCCTCGATTGCACAATGAACTTGCCTAAATAAACAATGGACAGGCCTAAACTGAACGAAGTGGGATAGCCTAAACTAAACAGTGGCCAAGCCTGAACTGAATATTGGATTAGCCTGAATTGTACGACGAACTAGCCTAAAATGGGGAATGAACTGGCATAAACTGGACGTTGGACATTCCTATATTGATCAATGAACTACCATAAACTAAACAGTTGACTAGCCTTACCTGGAAAATGAAATAACACAATAATTAGCCGTGACAAAAGAAAACCAACAAAGTGGTTGTGCGCCCAGCGCATACTCAGATCAGCCTGGGCATCCGTCCAGTTTGAGCAGACTCTCCGGTAAGTGCTCAAAGGGTACATGTAGCTAAGGATCTAAGCTACCTCCATGCGGACAGTGAAGACTATGATCAGACTGGGCGGATGCCCAGGCTGATCTGAGTCTGCGCTGGTCGCACAACCACATTGTTGGTTTTGTTGTGTCGCGGCTCAATTATACTGAATTATGCAGTTGCCTCAAATGAACAACGGTTTATCCCAAACACAACAACGATCTAGCCTAAACTGACCAGTAAACCAGTCTAAACTGACCAATGAACTAGTCTAAAGTGAACAACGGACTAGCCTAAGCTGAACACTGACTTAACCTCAATAGAGCAATTACTAAATTGAGACATGAACTAGCCTATACTAAACAAGGCACCAAGCCTTAAATTTACAATAAGCAATTCTCAAATGAACACTGAATTGGCCTTAACTGAAGAATGAACCAGCCTTAACTTAAAAACCTAGTACCCTTAACTAAAAATGGTTTGGTCTAAACTGAACAATGATCTAGCATAACCTGAACAACAGGCCTACATAAACTGCTCAATGAACTGGCTTCAAATTAATAGTGGACTAGCCTAATTGAGTAATGGGCTACCCTTACCTGAACGATGGACAAACACTAATTGAGCCGCGACACGACAAAACCAACAAAGTAGTTGTGCGCCCAGTGCAGACTCAGATCAGCCGGGGCATCCACCCAGTCTGAACAGAGCCTTCGCTGTCCGCATGGAGGTAGCTAAGACCCTTAGCTACCCTTTGAGCACTTAGCGAAGAGTCTGATCAGACTGAGTGGATGACCAGGCTGATCTTAGTGTGCACTGGGCGCACAACCACATTGTTGGTTTTCTCGCGACGCGGCTCAATAGTTTAATTGACCATCCTAAACTAAACAATGAACTTATAGGCTCAACTGAACAGTGAACTAGCCTAATACGAACAATAGACTAGCCTGAGCTGAACTTCGAATTATACTGAGCTGAATAATGGACTGGCCTAAAGTGGACACTTTACTATCCTAAAGTGAACAGTGAACTACCCTGACTTGCACAAAGAACGTGCTTAAACCATACAAAGGACTAGCCTCAACTGAACAATGAAGTATCCTGTACTGAACATTGGGCTAGCTTTAACCGGACAATGGACTACCGAAATTCAAAGTTGGAAGAATCAGTTATAAACAAGGCCGTCGTCGGCGGTCCGGCCGGTCCGGCGATGGCCGGACCACTTTTTCGGCCGAATATGGTATTGGCTGTACCACTTTTTTTCATTCGGCCGAATACAGTATTGGCCGGACCACTTTTTTCCGTTATTCCTTCTTTGCCATGGTCTCAAAATGCATTAAAATCGCTTCTAGAGACGTCCTGAATTCAAACATTTTCTCGGGGGAGGTCCCTCGAACCCCCTTACGAGAGGAAGGAAACCCCCTCTCGTATTCTCCCCTATTCTCTCGTATTCCTTCGGCACTCGGGGAACACCTTTGGCAGTCTTTAAAAGCTGGGGTAATTAAAATCTAAAAAAGTTCCTTCAAGATCAGAGAATCTGCACTATGGATGATGTACGGGGAGACTTTTTACGGCTTCCACGCGGCACAACACCAGCTGCAGTGAGGTACAATTAAAATCTAAAAAAGTTCCTTCAAGATCAGAGAATACATATAGAAGTAGGAATATGGGCCAGACTACGTATTTTCGGCTAATAAAGCCTCGTCAGTGACCCTGACAGTATCTGGGGCTGAAACAAGAAAAAAAGCATACTGTAATTTCTTAATTTTAATTGGGCAGTCGATTCAAATACTGATTAATTTCAAAAGGATCCAAATAGTATAAAAGACGATGATCTAGAATATAGTCTAAATCGATCTCAAATTTGAAATATAGCATTTGAAATATAGCAAATACTCATAAAATAAATTGAGTTTTACAAGCAAAATGGTCTCAAAATGCATTAAAATCGCTTCCAGAGACGTCCTGAATTAAATTTTTTTCTAGGGGGAGGTCCCCCACACCCCCCTTACGAGAGGGGCCTACCCCCTCTCGTACTCTCCCCCACTCGTGCCTTCGGAAATCTGGGCGTTCCATTGCCGTACCACTTTTCAAAAGCCGACGACGGGCCTGATAAACATTTATCTGGCTAAGTGTTAAATATTTTAAACAGCTTCTTTTTATTTTTATAGGCTCGTCGAAGACTGGTCGTATTATGTCTTGGCATCCGTCCGTCCGCCCTTCCGTTTGTCTGTCCGTCTTTCCGTCCGTTAACTTATCCTGTAAGTTCAATAACTCCTAACATGTACAAGTAAACCTTTGAATATTTTTTGTAACTTGGGTCGAATGTTCACCTTGTCGAGAAATGTGCTGAGCTTATTTTTCAACAATGTCCGATAAAGGCCAAGGTCACTTTTTTGAGGTCGAAGTTTATAAAGGTATCATTTTGTGAACGTTTCATATCTAAAAAATAGTTCAAGATGTCTTGATGAAAATGTGTACAAATATAACGCATCATGAGACAATGAACAGAGAAAAAGAACCATAATCTCTTTTCAGTTTTGACGGAATTGTGCTCTTTTGTTGTTTTTCGTACAGTAATTGCATATAAGCTTCGTGGCCACTCCATATCGTTTCAATCGTTTAAGATTTTTCATGAAAATATGTACAGATATAAATCACTATCAGACAGTGTTCAGAGAAAAACTTTCAGTTTTGGCGAAATTTTGCCCCGTTGAGTTTTTCGTATAATGATTTTGTATTAGCTTTGTTTCCACTCCGTATCTCCATAACTCCTTAACATATTTAGTTTTTAAAACTTGGATCAAATTTGCGCCCCATCAAGACAATGTGCAAAACTTATATTTCAGCATTGTCTGACAAAGGTCAAGGTCACACTAAGAGGTTGGAGTTTAAAAGGTAATATTTGCTGTCGGCTCTATATCTCGAAAACCGATTTCTTCAAGTGATGAAAATTTGTATATATACGAATCAGACGATGTGCAACGAAAAAGTGTCATGACCTATTTTCAATATTGATGGAATTATGCCCTTTTGTAATTTTGTATTTCCTTCATGTCTGTTCCATATATTTAACAATTTGAGATTTCTTGATGAAGTTTGCACAAATATAAACACTATCACACAATATGTAAAGAAAAGAACCCATAACCCTACTTTCAGTTTTGATGATAGCATCCACCTTTGTCTATGTCACGGTCTTGTAGTGATTTCAAGTCTGCTCCCTAAATTTTACAATGTATAAGAGCCGCGACACGACAAACCCAACAATGTGGTTGTGCGCTCAGCGCAGACTCACATCAGCCTAGGCATCCGCCCAGTCTGATCAGAGTCTTCACTGTCCGCATGGAGCTAGCTTGGAACCTCAGCTACCCTTTGAGCACTTAACGAAGAGTCTGATCAAACTGGGCGGATGCCCAGGCTGATCTGAGTCTTCGCTGGGCGCACAACCACATTGTTGGTTTTCTCGTGTCGCTGCTCATATTAAGATTTTAATCCACTTTGTACAAACATATGACACTGTCATACCCTACTTTAAGTTTTGCAGACTTATGGTCCTTTGTATAACACTTATTGTGATTTCAAATCTGTCTCACTATTGAAGATTTCAGTTACTGACAACGTTCTGTCATCTCTTGTTTCCTTTCCTACTTAAAACTCTTACGGGCATATATTGCCCCGCTCTTCTATTACAGTTCGAACAGCAATACACTTAAGTTACGAGCTTGCGAGGCTACACTCCATTTGCCGTTATTTCTTTGTTTAATGAAATAACAATAAATACGATGTTCCATTCGTGTGGTAACATTATGCTACTTCCGTTTTGTAACGTACTCCAGTCATACTTGAGCGATTTCGTTTAATATTCATTCTTATGCTGTCAGTGAATTTTCACAAGATTTCCTTAGAGATCAATATTTCATAGCGCCACATCAAATTTAGTTAAGCTTCATTTGGAATAACTTTGATCTTCCTAAACGGTGTTAGGCTGTGAACGCAAATATCAGATGGCATGTGCACTTTGTGGCATAATACACAAAAAGCGTTATGGCTTACCTAATTATTAGCTATCCGAGTTTTTTTTTTTTTTTAAATCAGGCTTAATGGCAAATAATGCAGTCTCTATCCTTTAGGAGCAAACTGCTGAAGATTTTTACATCAAAGTTCTTATATTCACTCTTACCACTGACTTCCCATAGGTAAACCGTATAGAGCAACTGGCTTCATACACCGATGAACGACAATTGAACAAGTGACGTTGTCGTCAAGCGACGTCTTAGGTAAACAAACATCTTGATTGGTCCACGTAACGTTCGATTGACACCACGTTATGGCGACGGCTGTTTAACGTAATGGGCGAATACGTCATTTGCATACTCTACATTAAATTACCACGAAAACAGCACAGGAAGGATCTAAAAATAAAGTGTAAATATAACAATAAAAATTTGAATTTTCAGCGTACATCGTGTAAAAAGCCAGTGGTCGTCGCTAACATTCTACAAGAAGCGCTTCGCGCTTCATGGAATTTTAGCTGCGGCCACTGGCTTCATCACGCGATGAAAATTTAAAGAATAACTACACTTCAGGAACTGACTGAATCAGATCCCAAGCCCTATCCCCAACATCAAAGGGAAAGATTGACAAAGACATAAGCTGTAAACTCAAATTTCAATTTTTAAGTAAGTCCAGTGTGTCCCATACCTGACAAGGTCATTAGTGCTCGATCTTTTATACTAAAGGTTTAGTCTGGTCTCGTCTTTTCTTTGCATGATCACTTGGACGCCACAGATGACTCTGCAGCATTCTATGTTTTCAGCTGCCATAATTGTGATTGCACAGTTTATCCCTGTCTACTTTTAAATTTTGTTTTCCCAAATCTTCCAACGTTACCTCTTCTTTTCCTTTTGCATCTAACGAATGCCGAATATTGCACATCAATTGCAAGTCTTCGATACTGATTCTTATATCAGTAAGTTAAGGTTTGTTGGTATGGCTGTATGGATGATAGGCAATTATACAGGCTAATGAGCCATCAACTTATACATATTACACAAAGCTGAACTTTACCATATTTTCAGGTCAGTTTCCACTGCCAGATCTACTGTGGTACAAAGAAAAGAAAACATTGGGTGAATCCTACCTAGATCAATGTCTTAAGTATTCAGTCACCGTGAATGATCTTATTGACGAGATGTACACAAACACAAACCTTGCTAGAAACATTGACCTTATGCGGGAGACAATTATTGCCAACGGTTACACAGAACCCTCAGTAATTGCCGGTTCTATATGGTTTGATAATATGACGGCATATATTGAGATCTTGAAAACCGTTCAAGACAACCTGGGAAAACAAATAATTGAAGTGAGTTTTATTATTTTACCTGAAATAATTTGTACTGCCTGTTTGTTGCGATCCTCACCCTATGTCTTGTCTTGCCATATTTACAAAGGGAAGCAACTTGGCTGGCTTCCTTCCATATAGGGTCTTCTCTTGAAGGAAATAATTATCTCTTTTAAGAGCGAATTCTTTCCTTTAATAGTTAGAAGGGAAGTATTATGAAAATGGTAGAGTTGCTTCTTCTGAACATTTGTAAATTAAAGTGGGCAAAGGACTTAAACCATGTCTGAACTCGCAAATCATACAAAGGGGGGGGGGGGGGGGGGGGGGGGGGTGCCTATAAGGCCCTTTTTCTGCCAAAGAGCAAAACGTTTTATTTTCAGCTGATGATTAGACGATAGTGTCCGCTATACTGAATCAATAGTGGTTAAGCTCCGTAAGCCCTACTTTTGGAATAATGGGGTTATTAAAGTGGGTGGGGTAAATCAACATGAACCAGGGGTGTCATATTATACGCTATATTTCTCCTTCAAATTTAATGGCATTCATAAATACCTTCCTTTATGAGTTGAAGTAATGTCTTTGGTGACATCTTTTCTCAAATTCTATCTTTTAAAGTAAAATCTTATGTCTGCAGAATTTCTTTTACAGACCCTGTCAATTTTTCATTAATTTTGGTACTTTGAATTCAATATACTCTACCATATCTCTAGAACCAATTGATGACTTCTTACCAAACTAACATGGGTTCACCGCTGGAAGAGTGCAAACTGTTGATTAAATTTTGGTGACCTTGACCTTTGTTTCAAGGTCACGGTAAGACTTATAATGTCAATTTTAAGTCAAGTTTTGACCATTGTCTACACAGTAGCTCCTAAACTGATATGAAATCATGACCAAAGTGGCCTAAATCAACAATTATGAGGAGTTAGAGCACTTGTTATGATCAAATGGTCATGACATCATCTTCAAGGTAAAGGTCAAGGTTAGACTAAACAGAGTTTAACTTATAATCTCACACAGCTAGTAAGCAGAAATTTAACAAATATGTATGTTTCTATTTGTAAATCAATGCTTACTATGCATGTAATGATCTTGACCTTGATCTGAAGGTCACCAGTACATTCAGAAGTTCATTATTTTAACTAGACTTTTCTATAACCTTTAAGTTTAACCCAATTCTGTTTCATCATGTTTGGCTAATACTGACCTTCAGACCAAGGTCAAGGTCATTCTGTGCACATTAAACACTGATTTTCAAATGAAAACACTCAGATTTGGTACATTTATGTCGACTGATTGATGAAATCTATGATTAAACTCTGTTTAGTCTAGCCATGACCTTGACCTTGAAGATGATGTCATGGCCATTTAATCATGATGTCATGGCCATTTAATCATAACTAGTGCTCTAACTCCTCATAATGTTTACTTTAGGCCACTTTGGGGACAATTCCATATCAATTCAGGAGCTACTATGTATACAA
This sequence comes from Ctena decussata, assembly GCA_963989385.1. Classification (NCBI taxonomy): domain Eukaryota; kingdom Metazoa; phylum Mollusca; class Bivalvia; order Lucinida; family Lucinidae; genus Ctena; species Ctena decussata. The sequence goes on along the minus strand of OZ022510.1, from coordinate 23,116,110 downwards.
TGGCCAAAACTTGACTTAAAATTGACATTATAAGTCTTACTGTGACCTTGAAAGAAAGGTCAAGGTCACCAAAATTTAATCAACAGTTTGCACTCTCCCAACGGTGAACCCATGCTAGTTTGGTAAGAAGCCATTCATTGGTTCTAGAGATATGGTAGAGTATATTGAATTCAAAGTACCAAAATTAATGAAAATTGACAGTGTCTCTAAAAGAAATTCTGCAGACATAAGATTTTACTTTAAAAGACAGAATTTGAGAAAAGATGTCACCAAAGACATTACTTCAACTTATAAAGAAAGGTATTTATGCATGCCATTAAATTTGAATGAGAAATATTGCTTATAATATGACTACCCTGGTTCATGCTGTTTTACCCCACCCACTTTAATAACCCCATTATTCCAAAAGTAGGGCTTACGGAGCTTAACCACTATTGATTCAGTATAGCGGACACTATAGTCTAATCATCAGCTGAAAATAAAACATTTTGCTCTTGGGCAGAAAAGGGGCCTTATAGGCACCCCCCCCCCCCCCCCCCCACCCCTTTGACAATTCCGGAAATATTTTAGAAACTCAGACATAGACTCCAAAATAGAGGCGCGATCAGATGTTCGTTATAGTAAGCATCACATGGCAATTATAATACATCCACCGTCCATATCTATGAAGGGATCGCTGACAAACTGCACTTTTAGGTACATCACGAGATCGCTACTTTAACTGGGTCTCTAGTTTTTATACTCATTGCACATTACATAGCGCGTGTATATGGTGCTAATTTTCAGCATTTTTTTCAGATTAGCATTGTTGTTGAACGAAATACGTTCGTTATTAGTTGCGATCCTTCGTTATATTAAACAAATGGACAGCAACTTTCAAGTCATCAGGGCATACGCTGTTTTATTGGTTAAAGGGCTTTTTTTAAACATGAAATCATGATTAAAATAGAATCAGAATATCATTTTATTAAAACTAGGCATAGTCCTTTCAAAACAGTGAGAGGTACGTAGTTACCGTCTACATGGTAATTTTTGGCGGTGTTCCATTGTTCAAGGTATTTTGCGGTCACTTAGAAACCGCAAATATTAAAATCGCGAATAATTATCTGTTTTTTACAAAACGTCTCCTGTAGACACAGTGTTCATATATTTTGTGTGTGTTTGCTTCGGTAGTTGCTGGTACTTTTCTCTTGAGCCAGTTCTTTCATTAACCTGCGGCGGTCCTGCCGCACGTTAATGAAAGAACTGAGTCAAGTGAAAAAGAAATAGTTTTGCTTTTCAAACGTGTTGCTAACCACGAAAATTAAAAATCGCGAAAATTGATATTTATGTTTGTGACCCTTAATCGCAAAAATTTGAACCCGCGAAAATTACCGCGTATACGGTAGTGAATTCAGTATGACAAATGGTACGCTGTGGATTTTCAATAGCTTACTCTTTTTAGTTTTCAGTTGAAGCCAATTTCTTTTCACCTTTTACAGGAAACAGAAAGAAGCAATCTTAGTTTGGAGCAGGATTTGACATTACATATTCTTGAGCTCATTATAGCACTGGTTCTGGTTCCCATAGTTGCTATTCTTGTACGGAACGTTACAAATAAGATTCAGGAATTCTCAGCGGGGCTCCAAAAGAAAACAGCGGAGCTCGAACAGGAACGTAAACGGACGGAAAATCTTCTTTTTCAGCTTTTACCGCAAACAGTGGCACGGAAGTTAATGAGCAGCGGCCATGTTTTACCGGAAGCGTATCATTCTGTGACAGTTATGTTTTCGGATGTTGTCGGCTTTACAGCTATTTGTAGCCGAAGCAGTCCGATGCAAGTAGTTGCTATGCTCAATAAATTGTATTTAACTTTTGATGAAAAATTGGAGGATTATGATATTTATAAGCTTGAAACTATAGGTAAGTGTTTATAATTGTTTGATCGGCGACACGACAAAACCAACAAAGTGGCATATGCGCCCAGTCAAGATTCAGATCAGCCTGGCCATCCACCCAGTCTGATCAGAGTCTTCGCTATCGGTAGCAAAGGTATACGAAGGTAGCTAAGACCCTAAGTAACCCTTTAAGCGCACAGCGAAGACTCTGATTAGAGTGGGTGGATGCCTAGACTGATCTGAGTCTTTGCTGGGCGCACATGCCACTCTGTTGGTGTTTGTCCTATCGCACCTTATTTGAGCCGCGACACGAGAATACCAACAATGTGGTTGTTCGCCCAGTGCAGACTCAGAGCAACCTGGGCGGCCGCCCAGTCTGATCAAAGCTTTCGCTCTGCACTTAAATGGTAGCTGAGGGTCTAAGCTACCTTCATGTGGACAGCGAAGACTCTGATCAGACTGGGCGGATGCCCAGGCTGATCTGAGTCTGCGCTGGCCGCACAACCACTTTGTTGGTTTTCTCGTGTCGCGGCTCATTTGTTGTATTTTTGTATATATTGCTGTTGATTAAAAGGTTACTATAATCAGTGACAAAATAAAGCAGATCACAAGAATTTAGGTTAATTTCAGGGTTCATGTGGGTTTGTTTTTTTAAATGTCTTGATTTGATTAAAAATAGGGTAATGAATGGCTATAAAATCACCAGCATAATGGTCGTTACTGGTTAATTACGCACAAAGTTTGTATCTATTAGCTACTCCTATCCTTCTTGTTTTCTGCCATTTTCACAAAGCTGAACTTGTTTTGGTACTTTCTGTTTGCTTCCCCAAACAGCAAATGTATAAATTTTAATGCATTGTCTCTAAATCCTAAACATTTTTTTGGCTTCAGGTGACGGGTATATGGTAGCATCCGGTTTACCCGTGAGAAATGGCGATAAACACGTTAGTGAAATAGCTCTATTAGCCTTAGATCTGCGGGACACTATGGCTGAACTAGAAATACCTCATCTCAACAACGAAAAATTCAGACTTCGAATCGGGTTTAATACAGGTAAGTCATCGTGTGAGTGCGTATTCATTTGCATATGGACATGCAAGTTTACATGCATGCGTGCATTAATTTACATGTATAAGGACGTTTTTGGGAAGCAGACCAATTTGTATCTCATCAGTGACTTAAATAGCTGGTATTCATGGGGTTAATACTCTAAACTTGCATTTCTGATGCTTATGGTTTAGAGTCCAGCTCATGTCGTAGTTTTGTGAGGAACAATAAGCTCATGTCGTTGTTTTGTGATGAGCCATACCTCTCTCCAAATTTCAAACATGTAAGCGAGAACATTCCGTAGACGAAAAGGATATCAGCAAATTGGTAATCAGCATTACCAATATGCATTACCAATTAGCATGAAATTGCAAATAGGAGATACTAGACCCAGCACACACAACGTTGGATCATCGTTGATTCAATGTCATGACGTTGAATCAATGTTAAGTCAACGTTGTGTGCCTAGTGGGGAAGCGCCCTTTTCTGTTAAGGTATATGGATTTATCCCCACGTTTTGCAACCATTGAAAATATAGGGGCAGAGGTACTCCCCAAAACTGTGCAGGACTACCTTAATTTGCGATGATGAGAATTCAGAGTTCCTTTAGATACACAAAGGCATGCAGCTGAATCCTATTTTATTTAAGAAATGAATTAGTTCTGGCAGTGATTTTTTTAGTATTAGTTCGATGTTTGGACCCAAGTCGCAAAGTAGATCATATTATAAACGCGGAGCGCGAGTGATGTATCTACTTACAACTAACCGACAATGAATTTTTACTCAACACTTCAAAGCAAGGGCTGTTCTAATACATTTGAAAACACTAAAAAGTACCTTTTTCTTTCAAGTTTTCTGAACCTTCTGACGGAGCATGCGTGCAAACATTTTACCTGTATCACAGATAGCATAATGTACTTTTCGATGACAATGTTTGAAAGATAGAGTGACGTCACGGAACGTTATCAAAGCGTCACAAATACGTCAGGAATTGCCACTGACATCAGCAATTAGGTCACGCGCTCCGAAATGATCTCCATTGCTTCATATCATCTGTTGATTTAAACTTTTTGTTGTGTTTGTTTTCCGTTTTTCTTGTAATGCTGAACTCCTCATTTATTGAGGAAATACAAATTATTAAAAGAGCAGATGACAAAAAGGAGTTATTTGAAGCTTTTGTTTCCGTATGTGCAAGCTTATCCTATTTTGATTAAAAGAAAGTTGCACCTTTGGGCTATCTTCGGTTCATGCTAGCACATTGGCTGTAAAAAGTCTTGCTGCCAGTTTTGAACCTGGAAAAGACTAATTAACTTGTGTTATTTGACCAAATTACATCATTTATTTCCGCAAAAGCACGCTACGAGTAAAACACCATTATTATCCTATCTGTTTGTTCTTCACCCACTCATTTGTCTACTCATGCATTCTTGATTATACAATTTTATATCTAATTGTGTTACCATAGAAATCTAAGTATTTGAACTGATATGTCTTAGCAAACAGTGGTACCCAGATCAGACTGCTCGAGGAGCAGTCTGATTAGGGCTACACTGTTTGCCATTCTCTCTGTATCTTTAAGAGGCATTCTGAAACTAGCCTGTTACGTTATTGGCACGTGCAGTAATTATTTTATGTGTTTCCTTTTTAATTAAAAAAGAAAAAAAAGGATAGGGAAAAATGCGGTTCACGCTTTTATATATAATCGTGTTAGGTAACGAGCTATTATTTTTTCAAAGTGACTATTACTGAGCATCATCAACCTGAATTGACCTTCTCATTTATAAGTTATTTTCTAGATTATTTTTTTTTCTGTGTGCCTGAGTTTGTAGGGGAAAATAGGGAACATGTACTTTAATAAATGTGTCATTATAGAACAGAAGTAGTCTGATTAGTGCAGTAAGCATAGCATATGGCTACAAGGCATCTTATCTACTAAGTGTAGGTCAGAGCCCAGCACGGGGCACAGTTACTTTTCAAAAGAACTAAAAGTTATATACATGTATCTATGCATTTTTTTGCAATGGTGAACACATTTAAAATGTTTTACAACCAAGACTTCCTTAGGTGTGCGTTTACACGATAATGAAGCATATATAGATATACAACTGTTGAATAGTCAAAAGCAACCGAGGCCCTTTTAAAATTACAAGTGGACATGTACATGTATACGTACGTAATAAATAATTTAAAAGATAACGGACTGTCGCACAATTGTGGACGTAGTGACCCATGCGTCTCCTTTCGATGCCTTTAACTTTCTTGGATGTTGCATTACGTACAAAGGAGCCCGGCAGCTCAGTAGGTTAAGCAATGACATGCTGATCTAGTGGTCTCGGGTTCGAGTCCCGCTGGAGTGAACGGGGCTCCATGGCAAACAGCCTTTCATTTTCACCCTCCCATCGTCCCGGTATGACTGAAATACTGTTGAAAAAGACGCTAAATTGCAAGTCATCCATCTATTGCGTTACTTACAGAATGCATACTTCTGTCTGTAATATGTTCAAACATTGAGGATATGTCTGCCAAACCAAGTATGGCCATACCCAGATATAATTTGCAGTCCAGCCAAGGGAATTAATCGTGTCATTTCCGTCAAATCTTCTTAATCGATACTTGCAGTTACTTGTATTTTCCCACTGGCCGCTGATAGAGTATCGATGTCAGCGGATTTGCCCCTTTACTTTTCTCGAGTTATGACATATTAAGAAAACTGAATAGTAAAACTGATTTTGTTGTCGCTGAACAAAACATATTTGTTGTATGATAAAAGTATTTAACTGTTTTATGTATGATGGCTCTTTACAACGTTAAAGCTCATGTCATTCTCTGATTCTTCTTTTTTACATACACATTGCCATAACAACTCGAGGCAATGCATTGATTCAGTGTAAAAAAATGAATCAGTCGGCTTGACTATATTTGTTTCCGGTGTGTATGTTAAACCAATGCTGATTCAGTGTCAAGAAATTGTATCAACCGGCTTGATAATATTTGTTACAACAGCATGTACGTTGGATCAACGTTACATCAATGTTGATTCTGTTCAATTTGATACAACATTGCTTCATCGCAGTGTGATATTCACAGGAAAACACGTTTCAGATCATATCGAAATCTAGATACATGTATAAGACACAGTTAGATTTTGATTTGTTCTCTTTTAAAACAATCGCAAAAATCCAGTTCCGGCTATCAAAATCATCTAGATCCGTCTAATAAGGCGAATCTAGGGTTTAGATTTTGAATTGTTCTCTTTTAAAACAATCGCAAAAATCCAGATCCGGCTTTCGAAAAAAATCTAGATCCGTCTAATATGGCGAATCTCGAGTTTAGGATTGTTCCCTTCCAAAACAATTTCAAGATCTAGATTCATCTGATAGACGGATCTAGATTTTAGAATTGTTTTGGAATAGGGGGAACTATAAGACTGGTTTGTATATTTGCAGTCATTCTGGAAGGGTACCCCCCCCCCCCCCCCCCACCCGCCCCTCTATTATAACCATATTAGAACGATGGTCACTATTTCAGGGCCTGTTGTTGCGGGCGTTGTTGGTATTAAGATGCCCCGATATTGTATCTTTGGGGATACAGTAAATACAGCGAGTAGAATGGAGTCAACAGGGATACGTAAGTACAGTTTAAACCGTAATCATTACATCCGATGATTAGATATATATTAGGTTTAAATATTTGGACTACGTGAAAGCAGGAGAAACTATATTACAGCTGAGTCCCGCTATCTCACACACTGATATCTTAAAGTAATCTCTTATATCAAAGAATTAAGATTGGACATATTTCGTATTTTTCTTACAACTCCTGTTATCTGAAACTACTGGTATCTCAAAGTAAATATTGTGAGACCAGAAAATTTAATAAAAGAGATATTAGAAGTTTGAGGTGAACTTCGTCGTTTTGAAATAGCGAGTGTAGACTGTGTGTTTTGCATCTATTCAGACCTGAAATGATTGCGCGAGGAGTAGGACATACTTGTACCTCTCTTTTCTATGACATTGCAGATTAACACATCTCTCAAATCATGCAAATAAAATAATCATTGCTGGTTGCTTTTGACATGTTTTAATGTTGGAAGAAAACAAAATCGTATTCATCCAATCGCTCGTTGGCACGGAATCAAGATCCCAGTTGTATGTTTTTACCGGGAGCTCATTATTCCTCTGCATGGAAAAAATATAAGCATCTGATTCTACTATAATGCCACTTGTGGGGTCATACCCTGCATGCACACAGAATGGCGGTTTTTAAGATAAACAGTCTGTTAGGACTAGTAAAACTATCATCCGTATGATGACGTTGTTGATTTTTTTTCAATTCTCGTAAGGATGTTCCCCATGTAGCTCAGCCGAACGTGTCCATAGTCGAACACACCTCGGGCCGTTTGATCGTCCACATATATATATGGTGACACGGCTCGTTTATAGACATTTATCAGAGCTCAAGCTAAAAGCGGTAATTCAAAGATATTTTTGTTATTTCTCAAGGAAAACACATGTTGTGGCCTTCATTTGAACCGACTCGGCTGTTAAGGTGCTTCACTTTTGTGGCAAATAACGCAGATGTTTTCACTTTTCTCAATAACAGTAAACTCTTACTGGGAGGAATGTTTACATCCAGGGCAACTCTTAAACAAGTACATGCAGGGAAAATTTACTGCTTTCCTTTTAAGAAAGGAGTTCATATTTGGAGAAGTCAGTACTGAAGCAAACAGCTGTCTCATAACAGTCTCTTGATGACGAAAAAGACGTATCTATTTGCGTGGTCGAGTGGTTGGAGCGACTCGGTTATGATGCAGATGGTCGCCGGAATGTCGTGAGTGGCGACTGGTCAACTCTCTCTGTCAACACAGCAGTAAATGGGTACCTATTGCGAATCAGTGAAGGATAAGACAGCGAAAGTAGAGGGATGGGCTTCACCTTTGATTTGCTTTGCCTAAGATAAGTGGGCCTCTAACTCCTTCGGCCCCTACGACAACTAGGCTTTGTGAAACCTTGACATTACCTTATATATTTAACTTAAGTCGTATTTTCAATTCTATTTTCAGCTCTCAAAATACAGTTTACAGAAAGTTCATATCAAGATTTAATAAAACATCCAGGTTTTATAATAAGAGAACGGGGAAAAGTTGCTGTCAAAGTAAGTATTTAACTTTTTGATGTTTTTGGCAACAGTATGTGATGCTGTTGTTGTTCGAAGTACATGGAGCTCCGTTATGACATGCATGTACAGCAAGTGAACAAAAGCGTTCATCACAAAGTGACTTGTCATTTAAATCAATGTACTTACATAAATTTTGTAAAAATAAAATATTATTGCGAAACTGAGACAGTTATCACCATGCATATTTTGCAAATGGATGCCTGCAATGAACATAATGCAAAATTCGATTCTTTTGCTATTTTCCTTTATCAATAGTTTCTGGTAAAGGAAGACGTACGTGTCGAAGTGCCCTAAAGTTTTAATAATGACAATACTAGGGTAAAGTCAAACAGTGACATTGTTTTCTTTATACGTAATTTAATTGTAATCTAAACAAAATTAACTGGACAAACAGTAAAAATCCTGATGAGACGGCTCATGATGAGCCGTCTTATCTGGATTGTCACTGATTGCAAGGGTTTGTCCGAATTTACCAGCTGTCCGAAGTTACCCAACTTGATCCTATTAGAGAAATAACATACATGTAGTTCACTAAACTTTTCAATTTTATTGAAATGAGATAAGCAATAACGAATAAAATGAAATAATTATTGTATCTTTTTAATAAACTTGAAATTCATATTGGTCTCTAAATGTATTTGACTTGATTTATACAGTATTTAATTAATTTGACTTGATTTATACAGTATTTAATTACATTCATTTGTACTTGTGTGAACGTCCTCCCTGTTACAACTGGCATAAACAATAGAATGTCAAATCAGCCTTAGAAAGTCGCTTAAGGGACACACAAATACTGTTCTCAATACAAGCTCATGAACCCTGCCTTTGTTTCAACAGACTTTAAAAAGGTAGCTGTTTAAGACAGATGACCCTTAACATGGTAACCTCTTAAAGTTTCCATAGTCATACCAGCGGAAAAAAACAACGTCTAAAAACAAATCATCATGAAGAACGGTTCAACCGTCGCGATTGGCGATGAAATGTGGATTGGTGTGATTACTTTTGAGTCAAATTACTGGACAAAAATAGGAGGAAAATGACATGACCAAATGCTCCACAAAATACAATCAAGTTTCCTTTTCTGGTTCCCCGTCGAGCGATGCCATATTAACAAAGCGGGACAATAAATGGGGGTCTCATGTCTGTACTTCAGACCATTGTTACCATTTTATCATTTTATTCAAACTAATATCGAAAGTAGGTCATTATAGTTGCCAAATAAAATGACCAATATGATTTTCAAACCTTCATTGTGAAATTCAGGATAATTTCATTTGTGTAAAATTGGCTAATCACGGTCATTTACAATGACGAAATTATTCCGAAAAGCTTGAAGTGATACCATTTACGATAAAACATCTCTTGATAGTTGTAAAATGCAATGTATACTATTACTACTTTTGCAGGGCAAGGGCGAAATGACAACTTTTTGGTTGGAAGGATATGAGCCAGATAGCTTAAGACCACCCACCAATGTATCAAATGTGAACTTTGTAAATGTTTGTGAAGCCATAAGCTGATGAAAGGAAGTAGCTGTGAGACAATATCAAGCATATCATTCCAAATACTGCGTTATTACTATAGGGATGATGCAAACGGGATTGTTAGAGAACAGTCCAGTGAAGAGGAACATGGGTTCGAGGTTATAAAACTTGAGAATAATATCAAACTCAAAACAAAGCACACTGATTGGCTGCTTCCGAGCATGTGCTCGGAAGCAGCCAGTCAGTGTACTTTATTTTGAAACATGCTCGGAAGCAGCCAATCAGTGTGCTTTGTTTTGAGTTTGAGAATGTACTCAAGTTTTATAACCTCGGGGCATGGTTGTAATTTTAACTGCGACAGGATACAAACAAATCAATCTGAACAAAAGGCATGCAAACCTCATTGTTGTATTAGAAATGGGAGAATAACTGGCTGGTCAGTTATTTGAGTTTTATGACCTCCTAGCGATGTTTGGAGAAATACTAAGATTAGCTACATATACCTGATGCTGCCTTTTATAGTCTACCCAGGCCTTTAACTTGGCGATCTGATGAAACATTCTCAGTCACGGATTAAAAATAGTTCCACAAAAACATTTTCTCATAGACTTTAGTGTATTTATATGTTTACAAGAAATTAGTTTTGGCGATTCGTCCAGGCCAACAATTACAAATCACTATGAAAGGCTTGAATAAACTTTGCAATAAACATTGTTTACAGGATTAAATTCTGCCCCCTCATTGCGAAGAGACAGGTTGTCAAACTTAGTGCACATTTGAACAAGTTTCCATTGCCGTCAATGACAACGTCGCGAAAAATGGACCAAAATAAAAAACATTATAGTTAAAGACATGTTGTTTAGGTATATTATGTTGAATGACGGAAATGCAACTAATGTACATGTATTGCATGCATTATTCGTTTAGCTTTCCGTCAGTACATGTACCAAAATATCCGTTCAGAAGAAGTGACAAAATATAATTTCCATTAAACAAGAAAATACGCGGGAGTCTCTGGGAAAGTAAATTTTGTGGAATTACCTTTGACCTTGGCTGTAGATACGACACTTATTGCGGCTTCGTACAGCATTAAAATTTAGCGGGAACACGCATTTACTTGATCGAGGTGGTCAGTGTAAAATATATTCATCTATTGAAACCTTGATTCAACGTCACGGGAACAGTGCATACAGCCAAAACCGATATAGCACGTGCAGTTTACTTTTTATGATTACTAGGTGTCTCGAAATCGTGGATCATGTTTTCACGTATTGTAAGGCCTTCTGTTATCAGAAAACTTTTTAACTTTTGCATTATTTTAGCAAAAAGACATTTTTTTTCTTCAGTGAAGCATTCTACTAAATGTTGCCCTTCAGGAGGAGGTGAATTCAATAAAACCTCAAAATTATATTTGTGACATTTTTCCTGTCTTCTACACTGCTGATATTGCAAAATTTGCGTCAAGTGAAAAATCGTTAGTTGCAAGGCGTTTTTCGGCTTTAAGTAAATAAAATAAAAGCGATTAATGTATTTCGAAAAAAAAAAAAAAAAAAAAAAAAAAAAACAATGCAAATTTTGGATGAATGAAAGTACAGAGTTTTGGCGGAATATTATATAGCAGACTAACAAAATTATCACGTCATTACGACTACCGGAAGTAGTATCTTGTAAATAAAACAGATATTGTGCAATGCTTCGACCACACAAAATTTTCAAACACTGCTCTTACAAATAAAACAAATACAGCCATTTAGAAAAAAAATGTCCACGTTTTATTAAGATGCCCTGTAGATTCGTCAGGATCAAGATACTTTGAATGCAAACAGAAAAAATAAATTAACATTATTCATGCACATAATCAGGTCCAGAGGTTATAAAACTTAAGTACATTCTCAAACTGAAAATAAAGCACACTGATTGGCTGCTTCCGAGCACATGCTCGGAAGAGCACATGCTCGGAAGCAGCTAACCAGTGTGCTTTAGTTTGAGTTTGAGATTATTATCAAGTTTTATAACCTCGAACCCTGATCTGAGTCTTTTCTGTTTGCACTTATCCCTTACAGTGTATTTTCCCGTGTACATCCCGCACAACACTTTCACATTTGGGCGCGCATATTACTTGTAAATCCGAACTCTTTTATATGAAAAAAATGTTAAAATGAAATAAAACTGAAAATACACTATTTGTTATTTTTTCTGTTTTTATCATTCTTGTTTTATCTGCTTTTTATTGCTTTTTATTATTGTGCATTCACGTTTTGGGGCATGTGCAAATAGTACAGACCAAGTTCAAACCCTGAGTTCTACGGCGTGTGTACTAAGTCTGCACTATAAACTTACAGACATCTCTATACAAAGTACAATAATAATAAAAGCAACCACCAATGACCCCTAAAACTTGAAATGTACTCATCCGAATAATAAGGATGGACAAGTCCAAGGGTCAAAAAAGGATTAGTCGATCAGAACAATTTCTAAAATACTGCTAAAAACATTCAGATGATATCTAAGAAAGCACCAACCCACACAGTGCAGCAATTGAAAACAAAAGTTGAAGCTAATACTTAATAGTTTTCTGTCAACATGGTCAACGAACCTCCAAAAACAATTGGACCAGTCTACGTTCAGTGGTAGAAGAACTCAGGAGAAAAATACTAGCAGGTTATCACACCTGGTTAACTATGTTTTCAAGGATGTTACGAAACGAAAAGAACTATTACGAAACGAAAACATTCAGATGAATCGAAAAAGTGTCATAGTTACCAAACGACTAGATCAAAATTAAAAAGAGCTGTTACGAAACGAAAAAGGGTCATAGTTATCAAACGATCTGATACTGTTACGAAATGAAAAAAGTCATAGTTACCAAACGATCTAGTCATCAGGTCGTTTGGTAGCTATGACACTTTTTCGATTCGTAACAGCTCTTTTTCGTTTCGTAACAACCCTTGTATATACATAGTTAACCAAAAGTATAGGCTTATAAGGACGCAGTCATATTTTATTTCGTATTTGTCAGCCAAATCACAATTGTTTAACAGGGATTTTCTACGAACAAAAACGTTTCTATTGTTTGACATAATGTTTAAGTACTCAATTCGAAAATTCTGCGGAACTGAGATTCATGTGACAGAAAAATTCAAGGTGTTCAATAGCCGTGCGGCTGCATGAGCAAAGGATATTAGCAAACTATTTTGATTTACAGAGCTTAGTACTCAACAAACTTGTTCCATCTAGTTTGCCAGTCATTGGTACCCGATCGTAAAACTCAAGATTTTGGTCCCCTAATCAGCCCTCCATAGCAGCAGTCAGCTCAACATCTTCGTCAGATTGTTTTTTAAGCCTTGGCAAGGGGTTGGTAGTCGCCGGGGGCTAAGGTCAAAAGGACAGGGTGGAAGAGGGAGGAGCTCGGAGCCACACGCGCGCACAGCTTCCATCACAAACTGGCTGGTGTGGACCGGAGCGTTGTGCTGGTGGAGCGAGCGGAATCCCACCGGGGCGGGGCAGGTGCGTGGAGAGAGGTGAATGATAGGTATCTTCCGCAAAGGTGTATTGACTGAACAATTCCAGCCGACAGTATGATCTAACATGGCACCAGTGTCTAACATATTGATGCATAACATGTGTGGTGCATTGTACTATCCTAATGAGGCTCAAAAATTTTGATATTCCTTACCGTATCATTTTCATTTAGGATTGGCTTCCTGTTTGGAAGGCAAGAGGCTCAAAACGTTTTGATAATTGAGCCGCGACACGACAAAACCAACAATGTGGTTGTGCACTCAGCGCAGACTCAGATCAGCCTGGGCATCCGCCCAGTCTGATCAGAGTCTTCGCTGTCCGCATGGAGGTAGCTTAGATCCTTCGCTACCCTTCGAGCACTTAACGCAGAGTCTGGTCAAACTTGGTGGATGCCCAGGCTGATCTGAGTCTACCCTTGGCACACCACCACATTGTTGGTTTTCTCGCGTCGCAGCTCATATGTCTTCGTATTCAGTGCAAACACAAAGACCCGACCCTTGTTCATCTTTGTGAAGATGCGCCAAAAGAAACACCTGCAAAGACACTAAAAGAACATGACACGTGTACTCATGACAAAAAAGAAAACAGAAGGGGGGATACAAACAAGGAAGAACAACTTTGAAACACAAATGAACCGCGACACGACAAAACCAAAAAAAGTGGCATGTGCGCCAAGGAAAGAGTCGCATAGGCCTAGACATCCGCCTAATCTGATCAGAGTTTTCACTAGGCTAAGGGTTTAAGCTAGCTCCATGCGGACAGCGAAGACTCTGATCAGACCGGGCAGATGCCCAGGCTGATCTGAGATATCGCTGGACGCACATGCAATTTTGTTGGTTTTGTCATGTCGCGTCTCAAATACGAATCAGAGAAACATCTCAGTACAACTCATAAACAACAAAAGAAAAAATCATAAAATATGTTGGTCTGAAAGAAAACGGCAACGAATTTCTCTTGTATTATTCTCATTACAATTATTTGTTTTTTCGTTAATACCTTGTTTTAATGTCTCTAATATGCTTTTGTACCCTGGGGACTCACCTGCGCTCGACCTTCGACGTTGAATTACTGGAATACTATAAAACGTCTAAAATGGTACATCTAACTCTAATAAATCTAGTTGTCCAAAAACTGGAACAGTATGGTATTTACAATGCGGCACTGCGTCTAACAGTAAAAGATGCGGATGGGGCGGCAAACAGTGTAAGTGCTGATCATACTGCTCCTGAAGGAGCTGCCTGAGCTGTGCCTGCACTGTTTCCAGAGCTCCAGATGAGAGGGGGTATTGAGGATAATTCAAAGATAATTTTTCTCATTTCTTAACGAAACCATATGTTGTGACCCCTCATTAGAGCCGTCTCGACGAGACGGTTCTAATGATGGGTCACAAAATATGTTTTTATGGAGAAATATGGATAATTATCCTTGAATTATCTCTGTTACCCCTTCTTATCTGGAGCACTGTGTTTCATCAAAGCTATCTGTCCATATAAATTTTACGGCACACACATATTTTCTTATTTCGGTTTGGCTTGTTCTCCGGTCTTATGTCTAATTTTTGTTGTGCAAAGTCATATTTCTAGAGGGACATTACAGCTGATAATATCAGAAATTAATGGGTCTGATCATATTTCTATTTAAAGCAGAACGAGACAGGAATTTAATAAAAACTATGAACATATGATTCCCAGACCGGCATCAAAATGCTGCACAATTTATTTCATACAAGTAAAATAAGACCCATGCACTTCCACTAATTAGCTATCATTTCCATTCTCATGTCATACATGTTCTGAAAATACCACAACGAACAAATAGCATCTCAATTCAGTAACCGATAGCTTCGTCTATGCGTCTGGAATTAATTTCCTCGCAATTTGATACGATAAATTTAATTGTGTAGAAAAAATAAGTTGATCTTTAGTATTTATAACTTGAAATTTTGCAGATGGGGTACATCAGTTTTTGACAAACAATGACTAACCATTTTGATACAGTGGCGTAGGAAGGTTCTCGATATTAGTGGGGTGAGGAGAACGGCAAACCCTTCGACAATCTATTTTTTTCTTTGGTGGTGGAGGTTGGGCATGAGGTGGGGCCACCATGCATTCCAAAATTATTTCGGGGAGGGGTGCTGCCCCACTCTCCCTACGCCTCCCTACGCCTATGTGATACATGTAAGATAAATTCAGGGGGGGGGGGGGGGGTTCTTTATATTTTACGGATGCCTTCTTTGAAATAGACCATTTGAGTGGTGTTGCGAAAAGGTGCTTTAGGCCACGAAAATATTATGTAGAATTTCAAGACTACAGCCTCGCATGAACACAATTAATAAAAATAGCCATCAGAGGAGATGGCAAATCCCCCGACCGAAGACCCCCATGGGCCTTGGTAAAAGGGTGCACTTCAAAACACATATAAGTAATATATTGTCATTCTTTTATGCTTCTGATTGACACTATCTGTTAAACAGATGCATGATAATCTAACACTCAGACTAAAATAGTATGCCTGACTGCTAAAAAGAAGTAATATCTCAAACAGGCGCCATATACATAAATATATAGCATATGATACATTAAACTTTCAAAATGTGTGAATAACTTCTAAACTACAAGCCCTACAAACCTAATTCTGAGCTCTCTAGTAAGTGAATTTGGACAAAGAATCCAAATCTGGAGAAAAAAAAATTTTTGGTGGGGTGGGGTGGGTTGGGGAGGTGGGGGCGAGGGGAATGTGGAGGGGTCAGAGAGAGTTAGGAACACTGATAAGATATCACAGCATGTTCATCAATATTCTAAAAGGTATAAGGTTATTAAAATTGTGGCGCAGGCCAGGGTTATACAGATATGGAGCAGAGACTCAAACAGCAGCTCAAAATACCAAAGGGAAATAACTCACAAAGTATGAATGCAAGAGTTTTCATTCATGTATGAGACAAATCGACATGACCTGTTCTTCATACCTGTGAAGTATCATGAAAATATTTCAAAAGGTATTCAAGCTATGGAGCGGACACCTAAAATCATCAAAGGGAAATAACTCAAAACGTTATAAAGCAAGAGTTGTCATTCTTGTTCACGACACATCGTCATGACCTGTTCTACATATTTGTGAAGTATCATGAAAACATTTCAAAAGGTATTCAAGTTATAGAGCGGACTCGAAATCATACATAAAACCATCAAGGGAAAATAACTCAAAAAGTAAGAAAGCAAGAGTTGTCATTCTTGTTCGCGACACATCATCATGACCTGTTCTACATATCTGTGAAGTATCATAAAAATATTTCAAAAGGTATATGAGTTATAGAGTGGACACGAAACCACACCTTAAATGATTAAGGGCAAATAGCTAAAAAAGTAAGAAAGCAAGAGTTGTCATTCTTGTTCGCGACACATCGTCATGACCTGTTCTACATATCTGTGAAGTATCATGAAACTATTGCCCCGGGTACCCTAGGATGTATGCGAGGATGGCTTGATGCACTATTGCCTGAGGCCAAGGATAATGGTGTATCAGGCCACCCAAGGTGCCGAGGGGCAATAACTTTTAATAGTACCCAACCTACTTTTATACCTTTTATTATCCAATCCACTATATACAGATAATGGTATATGCTTTGCCATGTCACTGGTTGGCCTCCACAACGCATTTCATTGAATTATTAACCAACCAACAGCTTAGACTATGCCATGCTTATGATGCCACTCATGTAAATGTAATGAGAAAACAGCGTGGTATGGTTTTGTCTATATGCCATGTCGTCAAGCGTCACGAGAATGACTTGGAAAATCACGAGCTTGCCGAATTCGAGCACCTGTCATGCAGTTGATTGCTAGTAGAATATGGTTGGTTACAGGTTCGGTTGAGTGATACGAAAGCTATTTCATTGCTGTTTGGCAGAATAGTCAATACTATGTTACTCATTACCATGGACAGGTCAATGCACTACTACCTGAGGCCTTGTGGCTTCGGGCAACAGTGAATGGAGCTGTTCACGGTACCTCGAGGCATAATTTTGACTATTTACCAAACAGGCATGAAATAACAGGACAATATCCATGTTACAGAAGAGTATTACCAAAATCGCCATAATCAGTCATGAATACTACATTCATCCGATGAATGACGATGGAATTATCTATGTACATTAAGTCATGTCTAAGTGGTTTCAAAGGGGTACAGAGCAAAACCTAAAAAACGGTTAAAATCATCTATCAACAATAAATCAACAATTCTGCCTTATCTTAGGTGTGGATGAGCGCACTAGCTCCTTGTTGAACGCACTAGCTCCATGTCGAGCGCTCTAGCTCAGGCAGAAATTTTGTCAATATTGTCCAGGTACGTAATCTCCACCCACACTTTTTTGCTTATTTGTGACTTTTCATGCTTGAATTTACCAGGGATGGTGCTTTAGAGGGTCTGAACGCTATAGTTTGGACGGAAAATGATAAAATCGTGTACCCAAATCTCCATATTGACAGAAATTGGTGGAGTTTTAGTTCGGTGTTTC
Organism: Ctena decussata; assembly: GCA_963989385.1. Taxonomy (NCBI): domain Eukaryota; kingdom Metazoa; phylum Mollusca; class Bivalvia; order Lucinida; family Lucinidae; genus Ctena; species Ctena decussata. Next base: position 23,098,483 of record OZ022510.1, on the reverse strand, counting down.
AAACATTTGCCACAAGATAGTTCAAACCCTGCACATTTCTGCGGCGAACTCCGACGGGGAATGAAGTTGAATCATATCTACACACAATAGCATCGGCAGTTGTTTCCTGCGATCGCTAATAAAGAAATAAAAAATGATAAAATTCTTCAAGACCTACCTTTGTTTACTGATTTTCTGTCGACAGCACTAGCTCGCGGGTTCCCGGATGTGACGAGGGAACGAAATTCCGTTGACTCATTTTGGAGCTAGTTCCACTGATTACCACCCGTGAAAAAGGCAAAACTCGTTTTCAATGCTTTTTAAAATCACCGAAATCACCAATGAGCTAGGAAAGATAGTAAATTATGCACGAATACCAGTAAGGTTTCCGCATAACTGTTTACAGCATTTTTGGCAGACGTGGACCCTGCTTCGCTCACTTCCGGATATTTTTTTCCGAACGTTTAAGTTTTGTTTAAGGTTCCCGACGAATATATTGTATCTATGAAATCCAAAAAAAATGAGAAGACTGCACTGCGTGATAAAGAAACACTGTTTAGGTCATAATTTCTGCTTAGTAGATACAGCATTCCAAAATGCATGTTTTGTTTTAAGCATCTGGAGTTAATACAAATTTACAACATTTAAAAGTTATGATGACCATACAGTTGAAACATGACCACTTACCCTTGAATTTAACCTAATTCAAAGTTTGACCCAAAGACATTTTATAGCAAACTAGACTGCATTATTTGATACTTTCACGAAAATGTTCAGTTTTATGCCAATAGAATGGAAAGAAAATGACTATGGGTCACGGAAAGTTGCTAAAAAAGATTTCCAACGTAATAGATAAAATGCCTGGCTTTCTAATCAGTTTTAGAATAAGGAAGAACTCTTGGTCAGATCCCATTAGACACACACCATTGAATCACGGAACAGAATTAAGTCAACATTGGTTCAAAGGCATGACTTTAAATCAATGTTGTATCAATGTTGATTTAACGTTGTGTGCCTGCTAGGACGGCAAGTTTATTGCTTTTATTTACATTCGTTTCAATCAAGCGCTTGATGAGAAATTTTATGTAAGCGCATTAAGCGGTAAAACTGAAGCAGTTAAACATTTATACGCATTTTGTCCAGCGTCAGTGACGTCATGTTGTCGCCGACATCCAATCAGATTGTAAAGAGCCATGGTCTATTCTGACGTAAATTGCATGCAGGGCATAAAACTGACTTATTATGCTGAGTGTAAAATGTCATTGGTGATTTCGGACCTGCCGTCAGTTACGGAAACTGCAGGCCCGTATCAAGACCAGCACGAACTGGCAGGGCTCTGGATAACTGGTGGGGCTTGGAGGGGCCAAGGTGTGTGTATTTTTGGGTGGGAGGGGGTGCTTGAAAATGTATGACCTGATTGGGGAACCTTTTGATTAGAATTTTTTATTATGTCTTTCTTGCCTTGAAATATATGTTGTGATATCTCATCAGATTCCAATGCGATGTCACAGCGTATATATTTATATAATCACATGGATAAATTATCTCGAACTTCCATCAGATACTCCTTATTATCTAAAGGCTACATATTATACATAACACAGAAGCCTAGGTAGCGGGACTGAAACCCAAAAGCCCACCCCCTGGATCCGGGGCTGCCTGCAAAAGCTGCAACCATCATGTCAAATCTACAATAAGAAAAATATTCTGAGGCAATATTCTGCTTAATGGAAATGAATCTGTCGGGAAAAGATCAATGGTAGTCTTGAGTCAGTGACAAACAAATATTAGGTTTATTTTTAGATTAATGCTTGGCCATCTTCACGTGAGACTGAATGAAAAAAACAGCCTGAAATTTCCTTGTCTGGGTCGCAACCATATAATGTATTCCATTAATCTAGCGCACATATTTGGAATACTTATAGTCCATGATGTAAAGCAAAAATGTTGTATTTTAATTCTTGTAACGATGTTACCCCGACCACCCCCCCTCCGACACCTCAGTGGAACGTATCCATGGCCAAAGAACTGGGCACCGTCATTTGGGTCCGTCCTTGTCGTTGATAAAACAGTAACCATCACTACAACTCTTCTTTTTTGAACGCCATTATGATGGCTGTCAACATCTGGTTCTTGTTAACAACCCTGGCTAACGCCACACCACAGGATATCTTAGCTACCATGTAGCTGACTTGCCACTTTGCACTGCCGCTCTTAAACCGCGCCGAGATGTCTCTCCTGTCCGAATTCCGCGAGAGCATTATAAAAACAATAGAAAACAACGAACCACTGGACAGATGTATATAGTTACGTAGTTATGACGTCATCAATACAACGGTTTGATGTGCATACCTGCGCAGTAGCTTGCTATTGGTAATGCAATAACCTGTCATTTACCTCATTTATTCCTAGTATACTCTTCCATCGTCAAAACATTGGATGAATCCATTTATCATTTTAGGGGAGGATGGTTTTTCTGCTGCGTCTGATATAGGATGGCACTGTTTGCTTATGTTCTTTTTATAGGAAGCTATTCATAATTGGTTAATTTCTTGTTAAACGTAAAAGCGTATGTGAACCCTTAAATTTTACGGTTGAACGTATTGTAGAGCATACGAGAGCTCTACTTTTTGTTTAACAATAATATTGTTTGATCGCAAGACGACAGCTATAAATAAATATCGTCCATTTCCCTGAAGTATAGTAAGACTGTTGTAAATAATCAGTGCCGTCGTATAAGACGTTATTATTCGGAAGCCTTAAAACTGTCTCTTGTCAGAGAGAAAATAAATGTGCCAGTTGAGATTTCCAGTCTATTCATATAAAGAAAAGGTCAAAGAATCAAAATGTTTTTGTAGGGATTGACCGAACAATGTGCAAATGTGACATTGTTCATGTAGCCATCATGAAGGACATACAGTGTACTATGATTAAGACAAGGAAAGACCAAGTGCTCGTCTTTCATATAGGGAGTCGTGGATTCGACAACCAACGCATAGCATATGTCCGATAAATTTCTATATTTACTTTCTTGGTGTATTTTCTGAAAAGCCCTGAAAAAGCCCTGAAAAGCCCTGAAATAAACCATTAGAAAGTAATGTAGTTTACATTCTAATAATAACATTGAGACACGCGACGTCAATGACGTCAAAATGAACAATGGCTCTCTACAAACTGATTGAACGTCAGCGACGTCATGACGTCATGCGTGCTTTCTGCTGTTAACAGGAAAAACTGCGTGTACATGTTTTACTACTTCAATTTTAGCGCTTATATAAGATTGTTCATGAAAGATTTGATTGAAACGAATGTAAATATAAGCGATGAACATATTTTTTTCTGTTGTTTATCGAAGTGTAAACTACATTGGGTCACTAGCAAAGTTTACATGAACCCCTTCGGGCTTCATTCATTTTGCGCGTGACCCAATGTAGTTTACACTTCGATAAACCTCAGAAAAATGAAATTCATTCCTTAATTATTCCGATAGACCAGGAAATCCGCAAGAAGGTAAAAAGTTTTATTATATACCTATCAATGATACGCCATTTGAACTGCCGGTTTTCTAACCATCTGATACAGACAGCCGTATCAAACTAAAGTTTTCTGAATCCGTATCACTATCCCTTAACACGAGGTTATGTCTGAGTTCCAGCTTCAGGCGCGTCATATGTTAACGTGCATCTTAGAAACGAGAACCAGAGAAAAGAAACACGTGACGAAACGTCAACAAATACGTCAAAAAGCGCGCCTTTATAGCTCAGTCGGTAGAGTTTGTCTCACGACTAGCTACACACCTTTGCCGCACAGGTTCGAATCCGGGTCGATGCATTAGCGCTGGGAAGTGTGAATGGTTTGCTGCTCTCTCAGGTATATAATAAACAAATTATTATTATAGTAACTTGATCTGGCGTAATGTATCACGTCTTGCAAGCGTCTCGGGTGATCCGATGGTATGAGCTCATCCACGAGACCTGATACAGTACGCCAAATCAAGTTACTATTATAATAGTGTGTGTGTATCATTGTGATGTCAGTGATTACAGTACATGTATCGTTGAGCGTCGGTGGTGGCGCCTGCCTCATTGTAACTGAGCGGTAAACAAAAACAACAAACAAAAAGACTTTTATTATTAAATCTCAGATACAATATGTTACATATGAACAAAGAAAAGAGTCACGATTAAACACGATATCATGGCGACTGTTACATAACAATAACAACTTACATTTTATAGTATGGAAACTCGAAAAAAAAAATTGACTTGCAGAGAGGAGAGAATATGGGGAGACAGGAGAGATAGGGGAGGCTGGAGATACATGCTACTGATAGAATTCGTTTACATAATATATGAGTTACTGTTAGATGGAAACAGGGTGTAAACTCACACCTGTCAGTGTAATTATATGCACTCGTTTAATTATCTTGTCAGTAATAATCATAGCAATAATAAATAAACAAGTAAATAAATAAATACATATATATCAGACCTTTTTCACGTCATAGAAATAAAAAAAGTAATGTGAATAAATAAATGAAGATGAATAATAAATAAATAAATAAATAAATAAATAAATAAATGATAATAATAAAAATAATAGTAGTTACATGTATAATAATAGTAATAATAAACACTAAGGCCGCTTGAACATTCATATCTGACATCCTTATTTACTTCATTCTGGCTTTATTCTAAAATGTTGTATCATTGTGGCGTCAGTGATTAGAGTACACATGCATCGTTGAACGTATGTGGTGGCGCCTGCCTTATTGAAATGGCAAATAAAAGTTATTTTTGGGCTTTCGAACTGGCAAAACTGTACAAAAGTCATGTGCATGCAAAACTAGACATACAAGGGCGTAGCTACGTATACGGCAAATACGCAAGTGTGTATTGAAATTTTGTCAAAATTGACAAAATTTCAAAACGCACCTGCAAATTTGCATGCTGAAAATTTATAAATTAGACAATATTTCAATACCAATTACCAAAGTGGCTGAAATACTAGCTTTCCCTTCAAGAAGTAGAGAATAAAACATGGTTGTGCGTATTATGAAATTGCCCCTAGTTACGCCCCTGCATACATCGAGGTGATGTGTCTGTTATGGTTTCGTACCCAGGAACTGTGAACTAAGAGGCACGACAGGACAAACAAGGACATTTTAATCAAAACTGTTTCCTCAGTAATTTCTTAATAATCAAAACATTCTAATTAAAATCTAAAAGAGTTTCTTCAAGAGCACAGAATACATTCGAAAGGAGGAACATGGGCTATACTTCGCATGTTCCTTCATTCGAAAGTTTCGGAGAAAGCATACTGTAATTCTCATTTTTGGTAAGGCATCCGATTTCAAGACTGACTAGTACATGTATCAAAAGGTGTCCCAAACATAATCCAAGCGATAATTTAGTATATAAGTCTGAGCCCGTTCTGCAATTTCTCATTTCTGGGTCTACACCCACTGCATAGACCTCATACTAGAACTTTGTACTGTTTAGAAGAACTTATAACCTATAAAAATATGGAATGATATTTTGCTTTTTAACTCTTCTTCTGTCCAATTCCCTTAAGATAGATCTTCTGACGCAGTGTCTGTCCGTCTTCTTCAATTCGAAGAAAATAGGAGATTTTGTTTTCTACAGTTAAGGATAACTCACTTTGAGTTGTGTTCTACAAGAAAAAAAAATAGGAAAAACGACGAATTTCTTAGGAAAATCTATGTCTTATCTGTTCCTACATTGTTTGTGTATCTCCCGGAAGTTAGACGGCTATTAAAGGTTTTCCAATTTCAATTTTTCAGGTGAACAGGGGAACCAAAACTGCCTTTGTTATTCTCTACCCTCCCCCGCTCCCTTCTGCAAGAGTAGTCACATTGCTTCTTCGTCCAGGGAAGTAAATATGAGCCGCGACACGAGAAAACCAACCAGCAAAGACTCAGATAAGACTAAGAAGCTGCTCAGTTTGATCAGATTCGTTAAGTGCTCAAAGGGTAGCTAAGGGTCTAAGCTACCTCCATGCGGACAGCAAAGACTCTGATCAGACTGGGCGAATGCCAAGGCTGACCTGAGTCTGCGCTGGGCACACAACCACTTTGTTGGTTTTCTCGTGTCGCGGCTCTTATGAACTCACAAATCGTTCCACTTTGTGAAAAAATGCAGAAAAACATGTCGATATGACGATGTACAAGTACTTTAAAACGACTATTAGCGTCTGTTAGATGTAATAACAATTTTAAATTCATTCACGTAATAGGCCGTTGTCAAGCTTTTCATTTATTTGACGTGAACTACAGTCAACACTTTCAAATAGTAAACTATGAAAAATCACTCGTAAACAATTAAGAATTGCTCCATTTATAGATCCCATGCATTTAACTCTGAATCAACTATTGTTCTAAGAAGAAAGAGAGTTTTAATGCTTAATGGGAAAGGCTAAACGAGCGTGAATACAAAAAGAGTATTTAATCATAAAGGCGTTTCAGCATTTTCAGGGAAACAATAACTTAACCTTATAACTATAATTCTTATGACTAAAAGCGTTCCTTTGGTTGGACTCAATAAAAGACAAATGTTTAATAAAGGCAACTGTGTTATTTAAAGGACAGTTTGATATCTGTTTGCTTTTGCATTGATTTTAAGGTTCCGTTGACACCCAATAGCGTCTAATGTATAAACATAATATATATCGAACCTTGGAGTACTCGAAATTATCCTCAGAAGCAGCAGTACATGTAAACAGATAGAATAATTCCAAGAATATTAAGCAATTAGAATAACAATAATAATAATAATAATAATAATAGAAATAATTATAATAATAGTAATACTATATTCATAATCATGATTAAAACGTAATTTTAATTAAAGATGATAATGAAAAAAAAAGGATTTTTCGTTAGAAAATAAAAATAAATGAATAAAAAAAGCAAAAAAGAAAAAAAAAGATTTTTCGCTAAAACATGAAAATAAATGAATAAAAACAAAACTAAAAAACAAGCAACAAGGCTGCATCTGCGTAACCACCTTAAGGCGAATGGATAAACATTCAGTGGGAGCAACTTTTTATTTTTCAATATGTCTTCATTCAATATGAGGGTCAGTTCTTAAAGAAAAGAATTTGCTCCGAGAGGAGCAATTTTTTTCCTTTAAGAACAGATCACAGTTTGGAAGGGCTTTGTTGTTCATGGGGGCAATTAGGAAGTAATAAAAGTACCCTCCCTTTGACAAAACATGCGGAAAACGTGGGGCGTACCGGTCAAATTAACACTTAGAACTTCAAGAAAATAAAAAAAGTAACTGTTTCCCATAGCCTAATAGCCGTAGGGGCAGTGGGTGTTAGAGACCCACTGTATCTTGGGCACAGCTGATGAAAGGCGGAACCCATCTCTCTCCTTTCGCTGCCTTAACCTTCCTTGATTCGAAAAAGGTGGGTTGACAGAGAGAGTTTTCCAGTCGTCGGATGGCGACGGTGAGCCGCGAACTCACGATCTTCCGGCGACTTTCTGCACAATAATCGAGCCACTCTAACCACTCGACTACGGCGCCTCTTTTCAATGGTATTTTAAGAAAATAACGTTGTATGAAAAAGGTTTAAAACAGTTGCAGACGTGCTCATCTGTCGTGCTTTTTGTTCGTTTGTCTAGCCCTGGTACATGCAGCTCATATCTCGGTGAGATTTTGCCAGAAGCTGCGGTGCATGTATGAATCATGCTTGGGACAGGAATTCCTTTCAACCAGTTACATGTAGCTGTGTTCAATTGAACACCCAGCTTTTCATTGTTATCCTTTCGCCGTTTCGATATGACTAAAATACTGTTGAAAGGGACAAAAAAAGTAAGTCATTTATACGGCCATCTGTACATGAACTATTATTGTTACATGATTGTTTTACTTTCTTGCTGTTGCTTAAAATGCTAAAGTGGGATAGTACCCTGTAATTTTTACATTTCCAGGAACCCAACTTCTTTTTTCTATTTTAAGAGTTGAAAGCTGTTGAAAAAAAAAAAAAAACAATTCAAGATTAAATTCAAAATATTTTCCTGTCGATATTTATTTATCATATGACGTCGCTGTTATTCAATGGATAACGTCGTATCATAAAAATCGTATGACCACACGTGGTATAACACTTTGGCGCGTACACGTAACGCCATTGACAACAATGCGTTTTCATGTTGATTTTTTTTTCATTTTGAAGGCGTTAAAACACCATTTTAAAGGGTCATATGATAAACAGAATCTTGCACTCGTCGTCATTTCATGTGAAGTTTATGAAACTCGCCGAAGGCTCGTTTCATAAATTTCATATTAAATGACCACTCATGTAAGATCCTCTATATGAAGTGTGTGATACTACTCTACAATTAGTAGGTAAATGACATGTCTTAAAGTTGTAATCACCTCCGAATTCAGAGGTTATTGAAGTCATTACAAGATTTATAATGAATATCGCAAGAATCCGTATGTATTAAAAATAATAATAGTAAAAGTAATAAAATCAAAGATAATGAATATAATAGCTTGTGGTTTCTATAATGCATTTATTCCAGAATAAACAGATTAAATTCTATTGGTGTCATACAGACTTACTTGTAAAAACACTACACTGACTCAGCTGATAAAACCTGTCATTCATTTTACAGGTAACCTTTACCTATAGCCAGTAGCCAATCAAAATGCATGACAAAGCTTTGGACTTTGGACTCTAAAATCATACTGAAGCGAAACGAGCCTAATCTGCCTTTTATAGTTACGACTGGCCTTTAACGACCATTTTGCTATATAGTGTTGAAATGTATAGCGTATGTTCTCGTCTCTGCGGTGTACAAAAAGCTAATATATTCTGAACGTGTGGCCAAAGTACAGTTGAATCTTATTAACTCAAACTCTGATATTTCAAATGCTCTCTTATATGAAAGTATATAGTTTGGAAATATATCCTATTTTTCTCATTATTTCTGTTATCTCTAACGAATGGCCTGATAATTTAAAAGTGATTTTCTTAGATATATCCCAACATAAAGTATTGTTTACACTATTCACTCTTCTGAAAACGTTCAAATAACGAGAGAAGTCACGTTGAGAGGGTGCAGTTTAATTTGATTTAGGCATTTACATTTTTATGAATAATTTTCTGATTTTTGTTGCAGCGTCAGAATTTCTATGATCGTCCTATATATAAAGTGGATAATTCTATATCATATATACAATGTAATTTACACTATAATGTTAAATTGTAAATTCTATCTAACTCTTCTAGGGATACCTTAAAATGATATGCTGCAAAAACTGAAATGCCCGTCAAATCAGATAGTCATAATACTTTCTAAGGTTAAGCAATACCTATCACTTTAGGCAACCGATATTTTCTATGAAATTCAAACTTCATTAACATTCCTGTCAAGATATGAATTATTGTAATTTCGTTTTATGTTACTGCTGATACACTATCTACATGATAAACTCTTTAAGGTAATTTAGATTATGCTAGACGTTTATCTCTTTATCTCAAGTGTTCCACTGTATCGATTACATTCAATATGCCTCTCTGTCCTTCCTTGAAGTCTCTTTTACAGAATTAGCACATCTAATGAGCCTCATTCTTATTACATGTACGAGGTATCAGCGTGCGTGTCAGATGTAAGTAAACTCGGTTCTGATTAACTTCCTTTCTAAACAGCGAAACATTTTTTTTCTTTTCTTTGTTTTCAGAAATATTTACTTGACAGGCCTGAAATAGTCCAACTTGTCTATTGACCATCTATCTAGGGCATAAAATTGCGATAGAATCTAATAAAAACAAAAATAGAACAAATCTGGAAAAATGGCGGATCATGATCGAAATCGCATGGTAAAGCCGTATAGGCCATTTGCTGTCTATAAAACAGGTCATTTTGCTAAATATCTCTAAAACTACCACAGCTATTACTGTGAAGTAAAGCGGATCTTTAATGTCTATCTTATACATAACTAATCTATAATTTTTCTCTACATTATATTTTGAAACTAAAAAGTTTCTTTTGAAAACTGCCCATTTTTAGAAGATACTTTAACTATATTTTACAAGGGAGTAAGTTTATTCATGGAACAGCCTTAGAATGGCCAATATTTACATAATTATGTCAAATGTTAGTTAATTGTACAGAGTTACTCAATGGCACCTACATACCTGTTAATCTTTTCATATGAGTAAAAATGAAATTCACTTATTTATTTGTTGCGAAGATAATTGATTAGTGATGAATAGGATTAATTTATCTATAGAAACATGTCTTGTTTGTGATGCATATATGGGCATTGCTTATAGCTATTACATTAAATGATTGTACTTCCCTCTACCAGTCAGGTACATAACCTTTAAAAGTTAATAAAAATATAACTTGAAGCGGTTAAAAATTATCCTATTTACCACTAATTTCAAAGTGAGGCTGTAGAAAATAACTTATTTAGGTTATGTCTGCAATTATTTAGGCCAAGGTCAGATTTGCAATCTCCAAATAAATAACTGTTGTAAGTTAAAAGTAGCTAATTTCCTGATCTTCAAGGGCCTTGCGTACCAATTTCTAGACGATGCGTACAGAATTTTATTGCTTAATCATAAAGTTATGTAAGAGATCTTTCAGGGAAAATTACCCAACTGTCCATAAAAATTGCTGTAACTCCAGAATATGAAGGTGAAAAAAGACACTTTAACTTAAACAAGTTACTTTTGCTATAGTCACAAAAAATTATAACTGCTTCAAGTTATATATTTTTTAACTTTTAAAGGTTATGTACCTGACTGTCTACTGAAGCTGAAAATTTTGTAAATTTTTGTACAGGATTGAATAGACAAAAGCAAAAAATTGACATGATAAAATTCTGAAAGTCAGTTTCCAGTTATGTATTAGTTTGACAATACCAGTGGAGAAAAAAATCAATTTTATCACCAATAATAAAACAGAAAATGTCCAAAATGACCTGTTTTATAGACAGCAAATGGCCTATACATGTAACATTTCATGTACATGTAAAATCACGTGCGCGAATAAGGAACTTACATTGATATCATAACGTGATCACAAGACCTTCTATTGATACTTTTACTGGCTATTGATTTGGCTAATTTGCATATACAATTTGAACTGATCTTTTTAATTTGTCATTTATTTAAAGTCTCCATAGTCCTATCAATGGTAAAATTGCCTAAACAGAAAACACCATGAAATGCGGTCCAACCTTCATGATGGGTGACAAATCGTATGTAGATCCGCGTACATTGTGTCAGCTTACTGGCAAAAAAAGAGCGGGAACACTATTTTGATAAATGTCAAATCGCTCAACAAAACACAATATCTGTGTCTGTTTCCCGTTGAGCAATGCAATATAAATAAATACAAGACAATGTTTTTTTTTTTTTATCATTTTATTCAGGCTAATGATATCGCAAGTAGGGCATTTTAGTTCGCCACTAAAATGACCCAAATAATGTTTTCAAACCTTTTTTATATGAAACTCAAGGATTTAATTAGTTTAAAGTTGTCTAATCACAATTATTTGCAATGACGAAACAATGGTGAGAAACTTGCAGCGATACCTCACGATGAAATATTTCATGCCGATAGAATAATAGGACCTTTGAACCAGAACACTTTTATGAGCTTTCAACCAGAATTTATTTTTGATATTATGACGAGTAACGAAATTTAGTAAATACATAAAATTTTTATTTGTTTATGGCGAAATGACGAGGGTGTAAATGTATATCTTTAAGTGGACATTCCTCGATTATGATTATTCCTTTAAAGCTACATTTATCATTACTTCAATGAAACATCATTTCCCTCAAGGCTGATTGAAAAATGAGCCTAACAATAAAAATGTTGGCGTACATGTATATTCCAGGTATCCAATGCATATTTCAAAATAATTCCCTTTGTGGTCGACACTTCTTTTCCAGCGATGACGCAGCGACAATCGCATGCATTAAAGGATTTTTCATAAATGTCTAAAACACGCCTACAACACCAGTGACAGTCCAGATCTAATAAGCCCACGTCTTTTAAGAGAAGGGGCTGATCAACTTAGAATTCCATTAAGTATTTTTTTCAATCGACTTATTGCTGCAGGAAAATTTTCACAAGCATGGAAGCATGGCAATATTATTCCTGTTCATAAAAAAGATGATACCCAGTTACCCAATAACTACCGCCCAATATCCTTACTAAGTGGACTAGGAAGGACAATGGAGCGTTCTATTCACAAATATGTTTACAACAAGTGCATAACTAACCGGATCATTTCTCCACATCATTCTGGTTTCATTCTAGGAGATTCCACTACATACCAACTACTTAACCTTTATGACTCATTCTGTGAAGCTGCTGACTCTGGCAAAGAAGTGCGTGTAGTTTTTCTAGATATAAGCAAAGCATTTGACAGGGTCTGGCATAAGGGGCTTCTACATAAACTTCAAACAGTTGGAATCTCAGGTAATCTTCTTGAATGGTTTTCAGATTATCTCTCAAATAGAGAACAGCGAGTTGTCCTGAATGGTAAAATGTCTAGTTATCTCTCTGTACCTGCTGGTGTTCCGCAAGGGTCGATCTTAGGCCCTTTGTTATTCTTAATTTACATTAACGACATTGTAGAAAATCTAAATTGCAATGTGAAACTATTCGCAGACGATACTAGTTTGTATGTAATTGTTGAAACCCCAAACACTGCTGCAAATACTTTAAACGCCAACCTTTCGAATATTCACATATGGGCAAAGCAATGGCTAGTAGATCTAAATCCACTGAAAACTGAATCAATGATATTCTCAAGAAAACGCTTCCGACCCAATCACCCACCTCTTGTAATGAACAATACTATTGTGAAGGAAGTTAATAGTCATCGTCATCTAGGCATAACCTTTTCTTCTGGTCTAACTTGGCACAACCATGTTACAGAAATTGCTAACAAGGCCTGGCAACGTGTAAATGTTCTGAGGGCTTTCAAATTTAAATTTGACCGAAAATCACTCGAACGAATGTATATTTCCTTTATAAGGCCGGTTATTGAATACAGCGGAGCAGTATGGTGCAATCTATAGATAGGACTCTTCTTGAATCAATCCAAATTGAGGCCATGAGAATAGTTACAGGAGCCACAAAATTGTGTAGTATTGCCAAGCTTTACGATGACTTAGGCTGGGATACACTTGAGTCAAGGCGCGAGAAACAGTAGCTCATAATCTTTTATAAAATGGTTAATGGACTTGCACCTGCCTATCTTAACCATTTAGTACCAGGTCTTGTTCAAGATCAGTCACAATATTCTCTTCGCAATTCTAACGATATCTCTACAGTTCATGCTAACTCTACTTTATACTATAATTCTTTTCTCCCATCAGCCATTAGAGCATGGAATAACTTACCCATGTTAATTAGGAATAGCGTTTCTCTTGCCGACTTTAAGAAAAACTTATACGAGGTAAGAATAAAGCCCCCATATTATTATTACTACGGAAACAGAACAGCTCAAGTTTATCACGCACGATTACGCCTTGAATGCAGCTCTCTAAAATCACATCTACATAGGAAAAATATACATAGGAAAAATATAATTGACAGTTCAACGTGTTCTTGTGGTCGAACAGAAACAGTAAAATATGTTGTTTTCCTTCTCTCTCTCTCTCTCTCTCTCTCTCTCTCTCTCTATTAAGCTTATTTCTTGTATATGGTTCGATTTATTCTTATTGAATGCTGTTCTCACATCAAACTTTTCCTAGTACGAGGGGCATTTCAGAAATAATGTAAATGAGTCTGCCATTCCTTGGAATGTTGACCGTTTTCAAAATTTATGTCTTAACTATTAGGTTTACATATCACCCAATGGCTTTTACTAAAAGAATTTGAGTCAATGGTATTTTCTTCAAAATATGCGTTGAAAATTGGTGCAAGGGTAAGGACACTGAGTAGAAACGGACGGAATATTTATGTGAAGACAAATTCATATTTCTTAACTCTGAACAACAAGCAGCCCTTGATTGATATCAATATTATCTGTTATACTGAAAATATTCCAATATGAAATCCATTGTATAAGCTTTGCTAAATCGTAAGAATTGCCTTGCAAAGTATGCTAATCATAGAACAATGCGAATTTCTGATGACGTCACTTCCTGTGCTTAATTGAAATGTATAGTAAGCTGTTTAAACTTCGGTATTGAGGTCAATTTAAGTGAAAGTGAATGTTTTATGACATGTGTGAAACAAAAAATAAAGAAAATTTAATTCGTCATGCTTATTTTATGTTAAAAAAGAATCTTTAACGGTACTTTATGCTCTTTTGTCAGTGGCCTACCTGATTTTTTAAGATAAGTTTCCCCACCCACCCACATATTTCAATGTCAGTATGTCATATAAAATAACAAGTTTTGCAAGTCTTTATGTATGAATTTTGTTTTCAATATGCCTTCCTAATTTTTGGCATTAAGCAAAATTAAATGTATTTAGCCTGTGTATTTTTATTAGAAGATAATTTAATTTTATTGTTTTGTACCTTACATGAATTGCTGCTACTTCGCAACTTCCGGCGTGAAGTTTGCACACGTATCATCCAGTTGCATCAGTGATTTGATGCCAGTCGTTACAAAATATAATGACCTCATCATTTCAGTAATAAAATGCCTGTCATGTGTTGAAATTGGATGTGAATAAGTCTAAAATCTCAATTTGTTGGTATAAGGCATTTATAATAACTTTGCATTTTTAACCACATAGCAGTTAAAAAATTATCTCGTTTATTATGTTACAGGTGTAAAATCTGGAAACGATTTCTGTATAACTTTCTTATTTTACATTTAAAGGACAGTATTATGTGTTTCTTCATTAGAATATATCATTTCCTCATTGAGAAAACAGCAACAGAACACAAGAGACTTTCAGTGAAAATGTACAGTTTCCAGTATACACACCCTTATGACGTATAAGCACGTGCTGTCATGCATGAGTGACTTAGAAATTCTATTAACACATACCATTCTAAAGCTCTTGAATTTTCCTTTCCAATGATATATAAAGCCACTGCTAAATATCAGCCAATAGACTACCTTGAGATCATTTACATTATTTCTGAAATGCCCCTCGTACATTAATGTATATGTTCATATAAACGTTTCTTAATTGTCTATTGCTTAGAAATCTTACGCACTCATTTATCGTTGCAAATACATGTTAAATATGAGACGATGTCTATAAGCTAGTTAGCTTGTTATCGAATCCTTTATATTATCCATGTATGAATTGATTGTGTATGTTTATATGTTGAATAAAATACTGTTTAAACTAAACTAACACCAGTGACATCATTATTGGTATAAATTGGTATACTGCATACAGTCATTTAATGAGCATACACTCTGAGCTGAGAAGGAGTCACATTCCTCATCTTCATCGTCAGAATCTATTTCTCCCCTCATCTCCATCAATAACTCAGTTGCTGGTCTTTCCAGTCTGAGGTGTTAGAATCATAACAGGTCAGCATTGCCTTGTCAATGTCGATTAGCTCTTGAAATTCACAGTCAAAGAGCTGTTTAGCCAAGGAGTGAAGTGCAAAGGGGTAATTATCAGCAGCATCATCATCAATGGCAGGACCTTTATCCCTTTCTGATGACCCAATTTCATCCCCTTCACCCCTTTCTGATGACCCAATTCGAAACCCACAATTTAAGAAACATTTATTGATTGTGGTGCTCTCCACCTGATTCCATGAACCAGCAATCCAATAAACAGCATCAAGAATACTGATTTCCTCAAGCAAATCATTTCCAGTTTTACCCTGGCAAAGGTCCATTTGATTAATGATATGCTGCAACTGTCGTTTGCGGTATTTCAGTTTAAATGTTTGAATAACCCCTTGATCCATGGGTTGACTTAAAGATTTTGTATTAGCTGGAAAATATTTATTTGTTACATTTCTGAGGGTAACTGGTAAAGGGGATGGGGCATTGTCAACAAGTACATGTAGTAACACTTTTTGGCCACGCATCTGGCGATCAAGCCATCGTAGCCACTCTTCATAGAGCACACCGGTCATCCAAGCCTTTTTGTTGGCGCTATACAAAACAGGCAGACTATTCACTGACACATTGTTAAAGCATCTCGGTTTTTTGGATTTTCCGATGACTAGGGGTCTCATCTTCTCACCTGAAAACGATCGAAAAAAAATAATAATAAAAAACTTACCAAATTCTTCCACAAACTTCATATGTTACAAAATTGATCTCTATTTCAACGCGGATGCCATTTTGAAATGTCACGTAGTCGCGAGAATGGTCACATGATTGGAACAATTTTCCCCCTATATTACTGTGCTCGATTAGCGAGTATAGTAAACATGACGACTTACTGGTAAAACTTCCACAAAGGGCTACAGTCAGTCGATCTTTGGACCGCTTGCCACCAGCGCAGTCCTCTCCCTTCTTGGAATAAGTAGATCTAGTAGTGTCTCTAAAGAACAACCCGGTTTCGTCCATATTAAATATGTTTTGGGCTTCATAGCCTTCGCACAAAGCGGAAGTCTTGTTTTCCAGTCTACCACTACGGCTGTGTCAACGGCCCCACGTTCCCCGGACATAGTCGTAAATACTAGACTATCGTTCAGTTTGAGAAAGCTCTCTAGCCACCCATTTGACGCTTTATTTGCACCAAGATCACTGGCAAATTTCAATGCTTTTTCTCTCAGTATGGGCCTGATACATGAATACGTCGGCCGCTGGCCTCCTTAAACCATTTCAGACACAACGCATTAATCTCATCATACGTCGTGGCTCAACGGGGGCGTTTGTATTCCATGTTTGAATTTGCTTCACATTTTTCCATAATTTCTCTTTTTCCTTTCATGATAAATTCAATCTGTGTTCTTCCAACACCCATTTGTTCCGCTATTACACTGCTGGTCTTCCCAGTCTCAGAGAGTTTGATGACATTCATCCTTTCTTCCAAATTTAAAAATTAAGAAATACAGTCGTTAATTATATTCGAAGATCTAAGAAAGATTATTTTGATAAGATTGAGGATACGCTCACTAGCGAAAATCCAAATCCAAAGTTATTCTGGAAAACTTCAAAACAATTTCTTAAAATCGGTAAAACCTCTCAGAATGTGCCCACACCTACACTTAACGATGAATTTGCTGAAACTGACCTTCAAAAAGCTGAAATGCTAAACAAATATTTCGCTTCACAATCGCACGTTAATTATAACAATAAAGTCCTTCCCCAACCTACAACTGTCTTTCACGACCCCTTAGATTTGTTCGTTATCACTCCCCAAAGCATAAAAGATGTTCTCGATAACCTTGATGCTAGTAAGTCCTGTGAACCAGATCTTATGAGACCACGCCTGCTAAAAGAAGGGTCTTCTTTACTTACAACACCGTATTCTATAATGTTTAACTCATCGTTACAACTGGGAGAATTTCCATCCCAGTGGAAAGGTGCAAACGTAAAATGTTTCCACAAGAAAGATGATCGGTCTTTGCCCTCAAACTATAGACCAATTTCACTTCTCTGTCAAGCTGGCAAAGTCGTGGAACGATGAGTTCACAAAGAATGATATAACTACATTAATACACATAACCTTTTAACTGACAGGCGACAGCGTGTTGTCATAAACGGACAAGCATCTCAGTGGACCTTTGTAAATGCTGATGTACCGTAACGGTCCATTCTCGGACCGCTGCTATTCCTAGTTTATATAAATGACATTGTTAATGAGCTTAATGCCTCTGTAAGACTCTTTGCTGACGATACAAGCCTATATATTATTGTTGATAATCCGAATACTGCAGCCGTAACATTAAACAATGACCTGAGACATATCAGCAATTGGGCTAGTGACTGGTTAGATGATTTTAATCCTTCCAAAACATTTTCCATGCTGATATCAAGGAAACGCAATCCTGTAAACCACCCTCCTCTTATCAACGTAGCATTGACATGCACGTCAACCCACAAACATTTAGGTTTAACTTTCTCAGATACATGTAACTGGACCAACAACATCACAAATATTACAGATGCTGCATGGAGTAGACTTAATCTCCTTCGCACCCTTAAATTCAAACTTAATAGATGTGCTCTTGAGAAAATGTATTTTGCATTCATAAGGCCCGTATTAGAGTATAGTGACTCAATATGGAAGAATGTCACAGCCCATAGTAAAAACAGTTAGAAGCAATACACTAATACAAATCTTTTCTATAACTCTTTCTTCCCTTCTACCATTCGCGCCTGGAACGACCGTTTTGAAGATTTTAAAAACTCACCATCTGTGGCATCTTTTAAATATCGTCTAAATAGAGACATACACACACCACCAAAATACTTCAACGCCGGTTCCAGAATGGGCCAGATACTTCACGCACGAAAACGGATGGAATGTAGTGCTCTCAATTCACATTTATACAGAAAAAATACTGTCCCTAGTGTTTCATGCTCATGTGGTGAATTCGAAAGCGCATATCACTTCTTTTTTAAATGTCCAAACTACTCCAATGTAAAAAACATGTTCTTACCGCGTAATTTAAATGACTTAAACACACATCAGCTACTTCATGGAATGGGGACGTTCCTAATTTTGATAACGAACGCTTATTTCTGCAAGTACATGATTTCATAACTCACTCGAGAAGGTTTATTTAGAAATTACGGCACATCTCTCGCCCAAATATAGATCTAAGTCGGTTGCAGCAGGGGTGGTGGGAACTCGGTCAAAAGTGAATAGAATTATGTTTATTTATTTAAGTCAACCGCACTGGCTGGTCACTCCACTAATCTTTTCACCAGTTCACGAAAGATATATTTTCTGTCTAAACTTATCCTGATTCAGCTTGTGATATCATAAGCCAGTGCGGTCGTACTGTTGTATTTATTATTATTATTATTATTATTATTATTATTATTTTGTCACGGTAGACACTTGTATCTCTTTAAGCTAGCCTGGCAAATGCTACTCGTTTACATGTGCCTGCCGAAGCTCTGCGGGGACAGATGTCTGCGAAAGGCTTGTCTGTACATAGGTTCTCCCACACAGTCCCTGGGCACCTGGTCTCCGTGGAGCTATGGGGCACAAAAACCTGCGAAGAGTACTTGTCGGTCTTTCCCTTTGGTGTTGGGGGTGGGGATTGGGGTCTGATTCATTCAGTTCCTGGAGTGTAGTTACTCTTTAAATTTGCTGGCTACGGATATGTGTTAAGCTATGTAGTATTCTCTATTTTAATCATTTTTGCATTCATTCCTTTCACATGATTTACTTGTTTTCTTTCCATCATTCACGTATGTTGCTGTATTCATATTGTTTCAGGAGATGATTTAAATAAGCTTCAGGTTTCTATCAGATCCTGTACCATGTAATATTATGTACAATTGTATAGCAACTTATTTGAAGAAAATATTGTTTAAACCAAATTTAAAAATTTCCTTTTTGACATTTTTTAGCTTTTTAAACACTGAGTTAAAGTCGTAATATAAAACAGCAATACCTACAATGTGTTATTTCAGGATTCTGCATGCTACTGTTAACGTTACGATTTTCTACGGCTTTTGATGAAGATTTCTAATGTTAACGGCCGTTTAGCAGACGATTTTAACAAAATAAATATTAATTTTCATAGTTTTAATGCAAATCTAGCCTTTTATGCTATGCCGAAGAACTCAAACTCATACTGTTATCCCTTTGCACGTAAATTTTTTCGTTTTTCTGGCAGTTTTATCGAAACAGGCTTAGCGAGAATCCCAGTCATCATAAGTCGGTTTTACTGGCTCTATTTACTCCTTTATTTGTCCATACAGAGGAACATTGCACTAAATTGTAAATGTACACCGATATTTACTGCAGCATGCACGAATGTATGAAAACATGTGAATTTTAGAAAAAAGGTTTTATAGTTTTCTACGGCTAATCCAAACCTTATGTATTGGTTTTCGAATGTTATGCTAACGTATTCTACGGCGGGCTTTTATGTTTCCTACGGTGGATATTGTGACATGAAAAGCAGAATAGTAAAATAGAGATGGTTAACCTATGTGTGCAAGGCGATTTTAGCAAATGCTTTAAGAACCACCTGTCCTGATCGAAATAAGAACCCGAGATCTCCGAGAATATCATAAGACCCTTAGTGATCACAACTTCAATATAAGTTGAATGATTGTAAAACATCATAGAAAGATTGGCTAATCTTACACTTTTTCAGTGCATGCATATAAAATATTAACTTGTTTTTTTAATACGGAGGTCCCTATTTGCAAACTAAACTCAAATTCAACGATTGCCTCAAGGTAAGGTCAAGTCGTATTCATAGACATAAGTGCAGCTGGAGTAAACTCCAATAAGTAAGGTTTGGTCGAGGAACGGCGAAGCTCCCTCGACGGCGGCTCGAGTTAATTTTGATAAGTATTTCAGCGAGTTCATGGCTATGATATGACAGTGCGAAGAAGCACGACTACCAAAAGCTGCTGTCATCGGCCAGATGGCTTCTATGCTATACATTTTTTTTCTTTTTGTGTGTGTGTGTGTGTGTGTTTGTGTGTGACAAATTCATATTTTATGGTGCTACGTTTCACAGACAGAGTTTTGGCTCACGTCATGTGATTTGTATTTCCTTTCAGCTATAATTGCGTTTAAAAAATATTAAGTCTATATTCATATATTCAGACGTCTCAGAGAGAGAAATGAGAGAGAGAGAGAGAGAGAGAGAGAAAGAAAGAGAAGAGAGAGCCCTCCCCACACATACTCATTCACACGTGGTCGGGTAGGGCTACGTTTTGTGTAGGCGAGTCTTACTGGTGTAAGCTAGAGCATGGTTTGTCCTCCTGTACGGAGACATAAACCACGAGCTTTAGCGAGTGTATTATCGACCCAGGGTTTTCCCCTCGACCTTGTAATAAAGGAGTTTTTGGGACCCACACACCAATTTTTCAAGGGTCCAATGCATAAAGTAAAGGGTCCTGTGCTCTGAAAGTTTTATAAATGTCCCGGTCAATTACCAGAATTTTATAAATACTTCCTTCTGAAAATCATTTCTTTGTATTGTGCCAAGAATAACATAATTTTTATTAGAATTCATCACCTTGAATTGGTACTTGAGTTTTTGTTTTGGCAGTGCCAGTGGATGCATAATTTTTTTTTCTGGGAGTCCCAGACATCATTCTGGGGGTCTGAGACTCTCAATCTTGCGTCCGGGAAAACCCTGCGACCGTACAGGCGGACAAACTGCGTTCTTTCTCACTTATAGCATGATACCCATTGTAGGCCATGCACGTTATGGGGTATCTCATGCTAAAGATTTGGGTATCCGAGGATCGACTATAAATCTTGATAATAATTGCTGTGCCTTGCAGCAGGTGCGGAATGGGGGTCGGATTTCATTTTACTCTCGTCTGTCCTATCGTTCCTTCATTCTCTCTCTGACTGACCGCTCGATAAAGACTGAAACACTGTCTCAAATAGCCGTAAAACCCCAAACAAACAACAACCTCAAACTTGTCAAAAACCAGCCGAATTTCTTAATACTTGATTGATAACTTAACAATGTTGAGCTAGAATATAACTTTTAAAAAAGGAAACTCGGACACTATTTACACATTTTTAGCGGAAACTAGATCTACAAAGAAACGTAATACCTTCAAAAACCTCTTCGGGTCCCCTTTTTTAGGCTGACTTGTCTCCAGTCATCATAAATATATGTTAAAAATGTCATTGAGATCCGACAAATGCGGTATAAGTAAAATCCTAAAATGCGGACAGCAGACTGGCGGACAGATTGAAAAGAATGTAACATTACCCAAACCCCAAACTCCTTTTGCCATCGGGAAGAAAACTGGTTACGGTGTCAAATCGATAACTCTATACTACCTGTAAACTTTAGCCCTTGGCCACAAATTCCAGTGTCTTAATGGTCAATAGAGAGAAAATTTTCGACCAAGCTTCGAATCAATAGTTAGCAAAATTAGGCGTTCAGGGAAGAAATTTCCCATTTAGCTATGTATGTAAAAAAAAATACAATAGATTCGCAAATGTTAATTTATATATGTAATTCGGGTCCAAAAACGAAGATTCGCGTAATTTGAATAAATTGTGTTAAGAAACTTATGGTTTGTAGAAAGAAAACTATGGGCTCTGATGGAAGAAACTTCTCATTGACGCATTTCTATAATTATTATACCAGATTAAAGAGCTTGAAATGCTCTTTTGAGCTAGACGTTATAATTTAATGTCGGAAAATATATTAAATAAGAAAATATAATTCATTTTTGAGCTTCTGTACATTTTCCTGTTTAACTGAGAACCGTGCACAGGTGATCGTTTATCTCCGACCCTCTTTGATATTATCGAAAAAAAATCCCGTAACTATAACGAGAATTCTTCCCTGTGGATATAGGTGGTAGTGGTGTGATTAGGGGAAGGGGTGGTCTTTGAAAGTACTAAGCTTCAACATTTTTTTTTTGATTTTATTTTAATTTTCATTTTTATACAATATTAAAAGAGGGTGCTCAACATAAATGTTCTACATTGACCTTAGCTACATAACCCTAGATGATCTTGAATCAAGTACTGCTACATATCATTAGTTTCAAACACACGCAAGAAAATAATTAATAAACAATAATAATAATAATAATAATTATAATAATAACAAACATTTTATTACAAAATATTTCTGTCTTAAAATGGCTATTTTAATCTCCAGTCCTCTCAGTATCAAAGTCAATTGTATCCAAGTTTGGTACACCTAACATAAGAAAAATTCACTTTTGGTTACTGAAATTTAAGCAATTAAAAACGGACGGAATCATAGACTTATGGACAGTCGGACAGGCAGACGGATGAACGAACGGACGGACGGACCCCCATAGCATACATCGTCTATTGAGGGTGGGGGATGGGGGATGGAGGGGCTACAATGATATAGAAACACGCCCATAACAATTAATTTTAGAATCACCGAAGCTGTTCATTGCATGCAACAACGTCGTCCCCGTGTCACTATACTAGTATATGCCTAGTTCGGATAAAATCCGTGGTATAAAAGCTGTTCACGAAACAAATAAAGCGCATACGACGTGTGAAGGCGGGAAGGGGTCGTTTTTTTTTGTTTTTTTTTTGGGGGGGGGGAGGGGGGGGGCGGGGCGCTCGCAGAAACTACCAGGAGGTAGAGTTAAACAACAATAAATACAGTGATACGACAGTGATTTATGTTTTTTTCTCTGTATAAGTGGTTCCCATAAAAGGTCCCAGTCCCAATTCAAAATAGTATCTTTTTTCCCAACTGCAAGTTGAAAAATTCCCAGTTGGAGGAAGAATTTTTCTAGGGACCTACACGCACAAATTTACTTGCTTGCAGAACTGGCAGATATATAGCTATAATTGAATTTAAATATTATACATTCAATTTCATGCCCCCTTTCCCACCACTTGAGCCAATGTAGGTGTTCTGAAATTTCAAATTTAAGGAAAATACAAAGAGATTTGTCCCAATTGCACAATTCCCAAAATAATGAAAACATCACTGTACGAGAATAGGAAAATCGATGAATGTTTCAGCCAAAATACTGGTGAAGGACGGTATCGAATCCATGACCCATGTTTAACAGGCTACACCGTGAACAGCAAGGTAAACCGGATGAACGCTCAGACGTCAAGCAGAAAAGCGTAGTTCCCGCGGTACATTTATAATTTAACGAATTGTACAGTTAGCATGATTTAATTCTACACTGTTAAGTCAACCATGTCTCAAAATTTAGAGTCATTACAGTTTATATACTTTAGGGGGTCCGGTCTCGGTCCACACTGTCCTTTACATGATGCGTGTCTGACTGGAGTGTAGCTGGAGTCTCCTTCACGAAGACAAAGTGAATACCAAAACTGTATAATGACACTGAAGAGGCTTTATTAGCCGAAACTACGTAGTCTGACCCACTTTCCGTCTTCTGAATGTATTCTCTGGTCTTGAAGGAACTCTTTAAGATTTTAATTTTACCTCACTGCAGCTGGTGTTGTGCTGTTTGGCGGCCGTAAAACGTCTCCCCGTACATCATCTATAGTGCAGATTATATTTCATTTTCGACCTTTTGGATCAGTGGATATATTCTGAAAAATCCGAAATTTTAGATTGGTTTATACTCATATTCTAAACCATCATTTTATATATTATTGGACCCTTTTTGATACTAATCAGACTTTGATTCGACTGTACAATTAAGATTAAGAAATTACAGTTTGCTTTTCTCTGGTTTCGTCACCAGATATTGTCAGGGTCACTGAAGAGGCTTTATTAGCCGAAACTACGTAGTCTGGCCATCGTTCCTTCTTCTGAATGTATTCTCTGGTCTTGAAGGAACTCTTAAAAATTTTAATTGAGCTTCACGCATTCAAGGCTTACTCGAGCGTCACTTCAACTGACCTTACTGGAGTATGAGTCGAGTATGAGTTTGAGTTGTGTTTGTGAATGTGGGCCTGAGTGGTTTATTGCCGTGCATTATGATTACAGCTTTATGATTTATGTCATCTTCAAAGGTTGATTTGTCATTGAAACAGTGGCAGCAATGAAATATTCTTCTGGAAATATGGAGAAACATCTTTTTTTAAAGGGATGAATTAAATGTATTTAGTCATGACTATTACAATTAAGATAGGAAGGAGAGAGTCATGCCCATTAAATCCCCCATCTTAGGCCAGAAAGAAGTTTGTATACATTTTCTTTCATTTATCTTGACATTTCTTGAAAACTGACTCATAAAATTCATAATGTTTGCAAGAAGGTGAGAATGAATACCACCGCCAAGAACCGTAGAATACTTTATCATAGTTGACAATTTAACCGTAGACTGCTTTATCTTAGCCGAAAGAAATCATAACATCTACCGCCGAATACTATAACAAGAAATGATGAAAAAAGGCAAATTACGGCACAAAAGTGACTTTCCGGAAAGAGATTTAAGGGTGGCGGAGAGCATTATTATGTTTAAGCACCCGACTATGGATTATATTCTATAAATATATGATAAAATGTCTACTTTCACTTTCTTCTCTATAAAAGCTGATTTAAGGAAGAACAAAGCACTCATCGGCCCGGAATATATGCATTGTTATCGTAAAACTTATTACAGGCAAATTTTCCTATGACTAAAGGCATATATACCTTAATTATCAAATTTTACTCCAGTTTTATAATTTTTTTACACGGTTTCTAATGGCGCTTTCCCACAATTCTTTGTAAAACCGGCAAAAACCATAACGTTAGCATACGCATACAGAATACCGCAATAACACATTGTAGGTAGTGAACAGTGTCATTCAAAACGCAGTGACCTAACTGAGCTTATTTCACGGACCGTTAAATGTTTGGCAAATAACCCTATCAGGAGGTGTGCGCAAAAGGCAGAATTTATGAGCAACAAGTTATTACAGCAATCACAAATACTCAATTAAGCAGACCAATTACATGTATACTGGCCTTTGCCCCGAAGCAAAATAAACAAACAAACATGAGGAACGCATTGTTTGACCGTTATTTAGAGACGACAGCCCATCTCGGGAAGGGTACGGAGTGACCGCTGACCGTAGTTCTCAATGGACCGCTATTCACAGGCAATATATAAGGGAAATTTGACAGAAGGAATGCAGACCGACCGCTGTTGCCAGGACACCGTTATTCGGAGGTGACCGTAAGCACAGGTTCGACAGTAATTCTTCCAAGCCAGTTGCATATTCATATTACCAGAGGGTCATGTCTTGAGGATACGGACGATGATCAGCCCGGCTGAATTCACAGTTTTGCAGAGCAGCCACAACAGCAAGATAATTGAGCCACGCCATGTGACTACCAACGATGTGCCGATTTCGTCATGTGATACTCGGATCATCTGTCTCATTTATTCAGGATAATCAGAGACCTCTCTGTGGTCTATGGCTTGGGCCACTTTCATAGACGGCTGATGTGACAAGCGAAGGCTCTGATCAGACTCTACTTATCTGCAGTCTGATCAGAGCTTTGCTTGCCACCAATGCTACATTGTAGGAAATCACATGACATGATGTGGCTCATATGTACATTCTCACGGTGAAACGACCGAGACACTGCTTGCCTCGTGGAAAGGCAATCGTGAAGCCAAACACATTTTAAATATTTAAAAACAAAACTAATTGACAGCTGTATCTTAGTTGGAGGTGGAGATGTGGAATGGTTCCAATATTCTCTAGGTATTCTGCTTACAATATTCAACTCCTTATTTGATTTTTTGTGTGTTTTTCAATTTGTTTAGCTCACTCACCTAAGCCAAGGACTTTTTTTTTGGGGGGGGGGGGGGGGGGGTGGAGCTTACAGAATAGGTATGGTTCGTCGTCCGTCATTGTCCGTTTGTCCACAATTTCAAACGTTTCTCCTTTGAAATCGCTTGGCGATTATAACCAAATTTAATATACAGCCCCCAGGATGTGCAGGACAAACATATTGCTTAAATGATCTGGTTTACATGAGTTACATGGCTGTCACGCCCATATGTGGTAAAACCCTTTCAAATCTTCTTTTCCAGAACCATTTGACCGATGGCTTTGCAAATTGGTATGTAGCATTGATTACACGAGTACTATCAATTTTTGAATGATGACCTTGAGTTGTTCCTGACCGTTTTAACGGCAAAGTCAAATTTGCTTTCGGGTGCTTTTATATGGGCGAAATGCTAGAACATAAGATTTTATGGAAGCTTTAGACGTTTTTGTTGTAAAAATTGGTATATGCTGATATCTAAATGAGAAAATAAAGCTTTATGAGTACATGATCAGGGTCATTCTTTGACCTTTTACCAAGGTCTTTCATATTTCGACAATTTAAACAAGTCCTCAAAGCCACTTGGTCAATTGTAACCACCAAACTTCATATAGAGACTCCATGGCGTGCAGGACACAAACATTTGTTCAAGCGTTCCAGGTCATATGACCAACATGGCCACTACGTCTATATATGGTAAACACATTGAAAAGTCGTCTCCAGAACCAATCAACGGATAGCCTTGAAACTTGTAGCATCGGAACCCGACTACTACCAAGATTGTTTAAATTGTGAACTTAAGTTGATCTTGAATCTTTTACGGTAAGGTCAACTTTGCTTTTCTGATGATTTCATATGGGACGATGCTAGAACATAAGAGTTCATGGACTTGTAGAGTTTTTTTGTGTGCAAAGTTGATAAATACAGTCAACTGAATGAGTACATGAATATTTTTGATTAACAGATGCCAAGGTGATTCTTTGAATTTTAACAAGGTCCCTCATTTTTTGACAGTTTCAAACTATTCAGACTATAAGGTTTGTACAAATGATGACTAGTTTGACCTTTGACCATTTTACTCAGGTGAGCGATTCAGGACATAATGACCCTTGTGTTTACGGAAGGGAACAACTTTTGTAACTATCTGTTTGCTACTCCTTTTTATACCTTGTGTAGGATTTTGTTGAGATTTCCATCAAAATATGATAGTTCCTGCTTCTTCTAAGTTATCGGTAAATCACAGACTGGTAAAAGTTTTGCCGGCTATGCTAGCTTTCATAATTATCATGAACTTCTAGAGTATCGGGGATAGTTCTTTCGAGAAAATATTGATGCAGATGGTGGGTGAAGGCAACCTTGCATAACTACGTCTTGTTTTCTTTAACCGCCTACCTGTTCTGTCTTTCATCTGGACAGCAGTAATATAAGGATCTGTTATGGGTGTGAGGTGTGGATAGAAAAATCTGTCACGAGGGTAGCTGTTCGGCATCACGAGGTTTGCCGAGTGATGCCGAACAGTGATCCCGAGTGACGGATTTTCCTATCGGCACCTCTCAACAATGATAGATACCTTTTCTTGCACACCATGTTTTGTTTTAACTTCAGAACTTCTTAAAATGCGTGATTCTATTGCTTGAGAGGTTTCAAATTGATTTTGAAAGAAGGCGCCGCTTTGAACGACCGCCATTCGGCTCTTTACGTCAACGACTGGCGTGCATAAACTGACGTCATTTTACCGTCTTCGTGACGTCATCATCAAAAATGCCAACGTCACTTAACGACGCAGGTACGTGAGCTCCTATACAACCAATGCATTGAAAGCTCGTGATTTTTTTCTCCGGTCCTGGGTCAGAACACCAGGGTAAGATGAGATTTCTATCCAAGGTGAAAAAATGGCATTTTCTATCCGGTGTGCAAGAATAACCTCGTACCAGGAAGATTCGTGATTTGCATTGACGTTGTACTACCGCATTGTGGCCCATGTGGTCCATAAGACTGCATGCCATACCCTGTCGAAGGCGTTGATTAAATCTACGAAGACATGGTACAGATTTCGCAGATTACCTTATGGAACAAACTACTTTTTTGAACAATTTGGGGAAGTTAAACCTGAAAATTCATTATGGTTACAAATCCTTAATCAGGGTCCATGTTGACAGATTGTATCGCCAGACATTAGCTACAGCTGTAAGTTTAGCAAAAGGCTATAAAATTACAGTTTTGAAGATATAGGAGAGTTTTAAAAGCAATTGAATATTGCTGTTTCTGAAAAAAAATCACCTCGAATAAAGGGGAGTTTGCGAGCTTGTGCCTAGAGGTAGGATGTTGAAAATACTCTTCACATAGAAATCTGACATTGAAGTTTGGTTACGTGGTGTATCATCCGGCTCGAGACTCAGCCTTTTCTGGTTCTAGCAGAACTGTAGGTTGCCCTTTTCAGAGTAATAGAATCAGCAAATGAGTCGAAGGTCTCGATCAGATCTAGTTACAGATCTTTGTAATAAACATCAGTAATGATCTTCCTGCTTGCTTGAACATATTCTGCTGGCGTGGTTCATTTTCACAGAGTTTTATTCATAGTTCATAGTTTATAAGTATATTTGTTTTAATATCTTATTACTGAAACACTAAAAAGGTTTCCAATTTTGTAACTTATCAATTATGTCTCCCCCCTTCAGGGTCGGGAGACATATTGTTTTTCCCCGGGCGTCTGTCCGTCTGTCTGTCTGTCCGTCCGTCCGTCCGTCTGTCTGTCTGTCCGTCTGTCTGTCACAAATCGTGTCCGTTCTATAACTTGAAAACCGCTCAAGCTATATTCGCAAAACTTCATATAAATATCAATCAACATGAGACGACGTGCAGAGTGCAAGAATGGTAACTCTGGCATTTATACTTTTTGAGTTATTTCCCTTGGAACTTAGGCCATCACAAAATTGTGTTTCAGTCGTGTCCGTTCTATAATTGAAAACCGCTGAAGCTATATTCGCAAAACTTTATATAAATATTAATCAACATGAGACGACGTGCAGAGTGCAAGAATGGTAACTCTAGCATTTATACTTTTTGAGTTATTTTCCTTGGAACTTAGTCCATTACAAAATTGTGTTTCAATCGTGTCCGTTCTATAACATGAAAAACGCTCAAGCTATATTCGCGAAACTTCATATAAATATTAATCAACACGAGACGACGTGCAGAGTGCAAGAATGGTAACTCTGGCATTTATACTTTTTGAGTTATTTCCCTTGGAACTTAGTCCATCACAAAATTGTGTTTCAATTGTGTCCGCTCTGTAACTTGAAAACTGCTCAAGCTTTATTCACGAAACTTCATACAAATATCAATCAACATGAGGCGATATGCAGAGTGCACAAATGGTAACTCTGGCATTAATACTTTTTTAGTTATTTCCCTTGGAACTTTGTCCATCACAAAATTGTGTCTCAGTCGAGTCCGTCTATAACTTTAAAACCATTCAAGCTATATTCATGAAAGTTCATACAAATATCAGTCAACATCAGACGACGTGCAGAATGCACTCTGGCGTTTATACTTTTTGAGTTATTTCCCTTGGAACTTTGTCCATCACAAAATTGCGTCTCAGTCGAGTCCGTCTATAACTTTAAAACCATTCAAGCTATATTCATGAAAGTTCATACAAATATCAATCAACATCAGACGAGGTGCATTATGCAAGAACCATAACTTTAGCATTTATACTATTTGAGTTATTTCCCTTAGAACTTTGTCAGTCACAAAATCGTGTCTCAGTTTTGTCTGCTCTATAACTTGAAAACCATTCAAGCTATATTCACGAAACTTCATACAAATATCAATCAACATTAGAAGAATTGCATAGTGCAAGAACCATAACTCTTGCATTTATACTTCTTGAGTTATTTCCCTTGGACCTTTGTCAGTCAAAAAATCGTGTCTCAACCGCTTTATTACTTGAAAACCGGACAAGCTATATTCACGAAACTTCATACAAATGTCAGTCAACACTAGACAACCTGCAGAGCACAGCATTTATACTATTTGAGTTATTTCCCTTGGAACTTTGTCATTCACAAAATCGTGTCTCAATCGTCTAAGCTCTATAACTTGAAAACCGTTTAAGCTATATTCAAGAAACTTCATACAAATATCAGTCAACATATAAATAGACGACATGCAGAGCACTGTAACTCTTGCATTTATATTTTTTGACAAAAACTAAATATGAATATCAGTCAACATTACATGACATGCAGAGCATAACAACTATAACTCTTGCTTTTATACTTTTTACTTATTATGAATCCCTGCTTCAGGGTAGGGAAACATATTGTTTTTTCCCTTGGCGTCTTAATGACTGGTCCTTTTGACATCAAAAAGGGGGGAGACATCTGTTTTTTCGTAGGAAAACAATTCTAGTCTTTCTGCTGCCTTTGATATTAACCCATTTATGCCCAGTGGAATATTTTATTCTTATCATATTGATGAGTCCATTTGTCATTTAAGGGGTGTCTGGTTTAGTTTATTTTTAATAATTTTATTTTATATTACGCAGAGATACCGATTTGTCTTACGCAAAAAGTAAAGACCCTGATCAGACGCCGCGTTTTGCGGCGTCTGGTCTAGGTCTGCACTGTTTGCATGTGTCCCATTTATGGGACGCCAGGAATGAATGGGTAAACATGCTACAAAATTTTCTTTGACATACATGTATTCGCGGTAGTTCAAAAAGTTTGAAACGAGCTTTTCACATGCCTTATATGAAACAATATTTTGCACAATCATGAAACCAATTAGCATGAAAATATCAAAGAATTGTTCAAATTCGTTTTCAAAAAAAGGACTGACAGGAACATACAAATATAAAGCTTAGAAACAAAACGAATTGTTTCATTTCGTGAGGGGCCCAGCTTCCCTTCAGAAGAATCTTTCTGAAAAGAAACTTGATAGTGTTCGTCTTCCCCTGATATTTGATATCTTGATTTGGAAAGAAGACATTGTCACGGAATACTGTCAGATATACAGTAGACATTCTTTGTGTTGGGACACACAGGTTTGAGCCATAAGTGTACAACCATATCAGATTGCTCCTACGGAAGCTGACTAATCAGGGCTTCCACTGTTTACCAATCCATCTGTATTATTTGAACCCATATTGCATTGTGAACCCATTTTATCCATTTTCAGGACAATTACAATAATTATTTTGGGTTCCCATTTTTTTCAGTTTGTACGGTGCATTCAGTTTCTCTTATAATGTAGCAAAATCGGACTTTCCTCTTTGAGTTGCAGGAGACTTGTGGCATGGGGGTAGTGTGCTATGTATTTTAATTATTGACCTACGCAGGCACATCATTATGGGAATTCAACTTAACAAAAACAAAAAGGGCAACAATGTCGGAAATTAAGCTGTACGCATTGTTCAATGCTTGACTTGTTTAAAGTTACAAGTTAATACCATGTTCCTCCTCTCCTGTTTTGCCAAATTTGTTTTAGGGCTATAGGGTACATTTAAATGTTTTAACATCATTTTGCTTAAGAGAAAATCATTTTTCACTTTCTGCTTGTTTCAATGTGAAAGAACGATATCAAACGGGGTCTAATCTTTAAGAAAATATTTTGTTCCTATAGGACAAATTATTTTCTTTAAGACTTGACCCTGTTTACAATTGAGCCCCATTGACAACGGATGCCATGATCAAACTGGCAGAGTTGCCTCCCTTAAAGGTGAAGCACAAACACATGCAATCGTTCTTTTGTTACTAACTTCGTTCAACACGGACAGACACCGACAAATATGATATTCTGCAGTAGCAAATGGACGGATGGATGAGTTGCGATTTACGTCCTATTCAACAGTATTTCAGTCATATATACAGACGATGGTAGGGTGATAATGAAAGGCTGTGTGCAATGGAACCCCGTTTGCGGTTAGAAAGGTTTCCGCTTTGAGCGGGGCTCGACCCCGGCACCGCTAGATTGGTAGGCCAGCCTGCAGTCGCATTCATCATTTAACTTCTGGTTTTCATCTTGTCTTAAATCAGCCGCGACATGACAAAGCCAACAAAGTGGTAAGTGCGCCCAGCGAAGACGCAGATCAGCCTGACCATCCGCCAAGTCTGATTAGAGTGTTTGCTGTCGGCATGGCGGTAGCTTAAATCCTTAGGTACAATGTACCCCTTAAGTGCGTAGCAAAGACTCTGATCAGACTGGGCGGATGCCCAGGCTGATCTGAGTCTTTGCTGGGCGCCCATGCCACTTTGTTGGTTTTGTCGTGTTGTGCCTCACATTAACATCAATGTGTATGTTTCTAAATGGTTGACATTGAATGGACTTTCATAAAATCCCTGGTTTTGATGATAATTTCGTTATTATGAACTATTTCAAATTGATAAAGCCAGTACTGTACATTGATTTTAACACCATCATGAGAAAACGGTACATTAATGGTTATCATTTTTTACGGTTTCAACCATATTTATATATGAAAATGGCATCTGTTCCTATCATATCAGCGTGTTGTAACTGTCATGTAGGATGACGTACACATCTGTCTTTGAACCGTTTGTACTGATATAGTTTTTATATTCAGTAGACAGTAGTAAAACTTAAAGAAAATCGTTCGTCAGTTAGCTATCTTACATATTTCAATGCATCAGGAACAAACTCGATCAACCTAGAATATTGTTTGAAAACTTAATTCTGAATGGCTGACAGACTATCGAACAAGCACTTAAACTGCTTGACATGATCACAATGAGAAATCGCGATCAAAAGAAGCTCATAGATTCATTGGAAGCAAATCGTATTGGAATAACTGAAAGGAACTGTCTGGAATTCTAATGGGCTACAAGAGTTTGCTATTAGACTATTTGTCTTTCATCTGTTATTCAGTTGCAACTGTATATTAAGTGCATTGCGCGTCTTTGTTCATTGTCTTGTAATTTAACTGAGTTCTTAAGATTTATGAAACACCTTTATGATTTTTTCTGCCGTTCACACAGTTTGCTTGCCGGGGCGATGAAGCTGTTTAAGATAGAATCTACTCTTAAAGGAAATAATTTGCTCCAAATTGTTTCCTTTAAGATTTGATACCTATTGAGAAAGGATGCAAAACGAAAATTGAATCACTTCATCTAAAAGTGCACCCAATTACCTTCAAACCACTGACGCAACTATATCGTGATATATCATATCCATTTTACCACAAGTTGCCTGTTTGTGCATATATCATTACCCAAGGGTTGTTAAGCCATTTCTAAACGTTGTCCCATCACGCCAATACATAGATGCAATACCAGTCTACTGGACATTTAGTAGGTACATGTATGATAGTGGACACTCGAGTCAATATTATGTTTTAAGTAGGACAAGATAGGTGCTTACAGGAAATCGTACTCCATCCTTATAAATTGGATCAGTCCATTTATCATTTTAGGGATGATAGGGTTATTTCATTTTGATCATTTTTTAGAAATAGCTGTGTTTTTTTATGGAAAAAGTGCAGACCCTGATCAGACGCCGCGTTCTGCGACATCTGCTTTGGCTTTGCATTGTTTGCATATGTTCTTTTTATTGGGCGCTAGGTACATATATTAATAGGTTAAAACGGTAAATGTCTCAGCAACTAGCCTTTTAGATACAAATTAGAAAACTATAATGCTGTATCGTGATAAGTGACTGCACTGTTGATTGCGTTGTTTATTATTTTGCAAGTAGTTTGAAAATATTTAGAATAGATGTACATATAAGGTGTGGGGCTGCATCGCCATGTTTTGCGACATTTTCTTGTTGAGAGAGAGAGTTTTGTGACTTCCTGTTTGCTTAATTTGACAACGATGCCTGTCCAAAAAGTGGCCTTCACGTAAATGAAAGAATTTCTTGTATAGGGGGGGGGGGGGGGGGTCACATTTTGCTTCCTGCAAGAATTAGAAGAGGCTTTTTTTTCTTTAAGTGTTGACCCCCTCCAAGATTGGATTGGGGTAGGGGGCGTTTATTGGTTGATCCCCATCTAGAAGATGGCAGAGGTGAAAATGACAGAATGACTTACCCTGATTGTGTTCCCATTTACCTTAAAACAAGTATTCTTGTTGTTGTAGTGAAACTTCTCCTCGACCGGAGGGATGACAGGCACGACAACCGTGCAGACAGCGAGACAAGAAATATGGCGGTAA
The DNA here is from genome assembly GCA_963989385.1 of Ctena decussata. Lineage (NCBI taxonomy): Eukaryota > Metazoa > Mollusca > Bivalvia > Lucinida > Lucinidae > Ctena > Ctena decussata. The sequence continues at coordinate 23,064,036 of OZ022510.1, read as the reverse complement.
ACAAGAAAGCATGACTAAGATACTACAGATATTAAAGAGAATATATTACCGCCCCAGCCTATGCTGTCAAGCTACTATGTGGTGCTGCCAAGAACCACCATTGTGGCGTAGGTAAAATTACTACATTGGCGCTGTGACAAACCAACGGAAAGGGAAGTTTTTCGTCGGGAATCGACGAGTGTCACCAGTTTTCGCGACTCTGCAATTTTGATGCAAGGGAATAGAGACCTGCCATTTCACGTATTGAGGTAGTCTACGGGAATCGGCCAGTGATATTCAGGTGTATTAATTTGCAGACTACCGAAAACTTTGTAGATTTATGTAAAATATTTCAAAAAAATAAATAAATAAAACAGCCTGTGTTCTACTCAAAATTGAATGCAATCTTTTGGTATTTTCTAAATTTATACTAGCAGGCTTTAACAATTCAGAGGCTTTAAAAAAACTTCTTTAAAACACCTGGCCTTCAATTTTCCATTCTCTTTTTGTCCAAAAAAAAAAGACAGAAACAGAAATAAATAGAAGTCAAACAAAACAATAAGCCTCTCACAAATTGTCTTCTGAGCGCGATCTAACCACTTCTCATAAGCAGGACCCGCAAATCCATGATGTTGTCATACACTAATCGACCTGTAGCTTACGCAGGTTAAAGGAGTGTATCAGGGCACTTCCCCGCCAACATTTCTTTTCAACAAACAGGAGGAGAAAGCCAGGGGTTCTCAACAACATACTCCATGGGAATGGTTGCGAAAGAAGATAGTGAAATCAGGGGGCGACCCACAACAGGGTATGCCCCGCCACAGGGACACATGACATCCCGCATGCTCCATCCTGAAGAAATACAGTTACCAGCTTATGGAGGCTTCAGCCAAGGCAGTTCCAGCTCCCATGAGTCATACCAAGATGTTGGCAGTGACAAAACTTGGGGCCAGCTACGAAAGGGATGGACTGTGCCCGCAGACCACAGTGTGTGGTACCCGGATGTCACAGTGGAGCCAGGATTGAGCTGGTCTCAGCAGTGCACCACCAAGTTTGAGACCAGATATCAAGTTTTACAGGGACAACCGCAAGCAGGTGTTGCCCCGCCTTATTGCCAAGTTCCACAGGGGCAGCTGCAGGGAGGCTTTGCCCCGAGTGTATTTCAACAGGGACAGTCTCAGGTAGGGTCTGCCCCAAGCCTTTTTCAACAGGGACATCCCCAGGAAGGGTCTGCCCCGAGTGCATTCCAGCAGACACAAACATCTACGCTGCCGTTTCAACCTGATTGGCTGCCAAAATCTCTGTACTTTGATCAGTCAGAAACTTGGACAGATTTTTACAGGAAATTTGACAACTATGCTAAAGACAAGCATTGGTCTTCACATGAATGCAAGTCAAACTTGACATATGTGCTGAGCGGAAAAGCTGCAAAATTCCTGGCCATCCTAAATAAGCAGGCACCAGATCTTCCGTATTATGATTTGATAATCAAGATGGAAAGACTAATGGAAGCTCAAGAGCGCTCAGAACTAGTTTGTAAAAATCATTCCATTTACAGTCAACAGAATTTGGCTGATAGGCCCAGCTTCATGGAATGCAGAAATACCTACAACGTTTGTGAGACCCCATGGTATCAGCCTGTTGAAAATCCAGTATGGTCCACGTCAAGGCAAGGCTCACAGCTATACACGCCACTCAGGGAGCCCCGTCATCAAAAACAAGAAAGATATGTAACTTACAGGGGCCCTGAAAATACAGTTCATTTGCCTGCTAATGAATCTTTTAGTAGCTCTTCAATCATTAAAAGCCCAGAACAGGACAATAGAAATAACCTGCAAGGTGTAGCTGGTCTGGGAGAGAAGATGGCTCACCATGAAAACACCTGCACATCATCCGTTCATAAACAGAAAAGATATGTCACATTTAGGGGTGACCCAAAGAATGCTGAAAAGTCAACAGTGGATGAAGCCACACACACTTCTGATGCTGGTAAGAAATGTATAGAAATTGCAGAAGCAAAACTTGAGGAGTCATTCACCCAAGTTGAGGCTCAATTGCATCATTTAATTGAAATAATTTCAAAATCAAAGGACCTGCAATATGAAACAGCATACTCATCAGAAAGAAAGGCAGATACCCCTACTGGACATTTGAACCATGGTTCACAGGGACTTTCCAAAAAGGTCTCTCCCAACAAGAAAAGGAGCACTTCCAAGAAGCTGAAGTTTGAAGGATTTGAAAGAGAAGCTTCAGAATCTCAAGTACTAGATATAACTCCTCATCGAGAAGAGGACATGAACCAGGAAAAGGTTAGCAAGGATTATACTGAATGTAAAACAAAACCCAGTGCCGAAGAAGAGCAAACAGAAGAAAGGGTAATAGCCCTCGACAGTGTGGAAAGCTATGAAGATTTCATAAATAGCATGTACTTTGAGACATTTGCAAGCTCAACTCTAAAGGTCGAAGCACTAGACACATGTCAAGAATATGAAGATTGGATTGGTGAGAAGTTTGAAGGGACTTTCAACACCTTGTCTCTGTACAGCATAGAGGATGCAGTCACTTCAAATGAAGTTGTTCAAGAGGAATTTGAGGAGCTGAGACAGGAAGCAGTCATAGAGGATAATATTTCTATGGAGGTAAATTCTGACAGGGCCCAAAGGGATCCAAACAACATCTCTGGCTCCAACCTTAGTGCTAGGTTTCCTAGTCCAAGGGGAGGCCTAGATCCAATCCAGCCACTCACAAAGGAAAAAGGCCTAGCTACTCAAAACTGTGCTGTTACTGAGCACCATTCGCTCAAGGTAGAAGCCATTGAGACTTTGAAAAATTATGGAGCGTGGATAGATGGAATCTACAAAAGAAGTTTTGGCGCATCATCACCAAAGTTAAAATCCCTTCGTTCAGCCCAAGAGTATGAGAAATGGATAGACAATAGGTGCAGAGAGATTGTAAATAATTCTTCACTGTATGCTACGTACTCAGATTTGAGTGGAGAATACATTCCTGCAGGCCGAGACCCTTCAGACATGCAGAACAATTCAGATAGCATTACCCGCATTCAAGAAATTCAGGGTGAAGCAGGCGTCAGCTATCAAGATATTCAGGGTGTAGAAGACGTCAGCTGTAAAGAAATTCAGGGTAAAGTAGACGTCAGCTGTCAAGAGAATCAGGACAAAACAGATACTAGTTGTCGAGAAATTCAGGGTATAGCTGGTGTCAACTGGTCAGAAAATCAGGATATGGCTGATGTTAACTGTTCAGAAAACCAGGGTATAGCTGAAATCAACTGTTCAGAAAATCAGGGTTTAGCTGATGTCAACTGTTCAGAAAATCAGGGTATAGCTGATGTCAACTGTCAGGAAAATCAGGGTAATACAGATGTCAGCTGTCAAGAAAATCAGGGTATGGCTGGTGTCAACTGTCAAGAAAATCAGGGTATAGCTGATTTCAATTGTTCAGAAAATCAGGTTTAGCTGATGTCACTTGTCAAGAAAAGCAGGGTTATGCAGATGTCAGCTGTCAGGAAAATCAAAATATAGCAGATGTCTGCTGTCAAGAAAACCAGAATAAATCGGACTTCCAAGAAAAACAGGGTAAATCAGACTTTACCAGGGCTCAAGAAAATCAGGGTAAATCAGACATTATCCAAACTGAAGAAAATCAGGGTAAATTAGAAATTACCTGCACTTTAGAAAATCAGGGTAAGTTGACTTGTAATACCCTCTTACATGATACAAATGTGCACTCACTTTCAGCAGAGAGGGAAGACTATGGAGTGCCCATTCCAGAAAAAGCTGTTGACACAGATGCTTGTCAAAGTCTTACAGATAGTATTAATCATTGGAGATCCTTAACAGGGACCATTGTCCCGCAAATGAGTGCCTCACTTCAAGGGCAGACAGATCCCAACAACACAGAAATAGCCCGCATTCAAGCTTCAGGGCTATCACACACTGGCAGTTTCCTGGAGTTGTTGACAGAATTGAAGGAGATGTCAATACAAGTTAATGTGCACAAACCTTTCCTGACATGTCTCCAGCTACAGGTGTTATGTAGATTAGTGTGTAAGACAGTGGGTCTCCAGGATTGCATTGAAAAGTCGCAGTTGAAGAATGTAACACAATGGCCTGGGGACCCAGGGGGCAGCTCAGAAGAAGAAACTCTACATGTATTTAAGGAGATGTCTGATGAAAGTGATTGTCAGATCAGGGCACCTTTCAGCCCGGAACAACAAGAAGCGCTGAAACCGCATTTAACACAGGTTTCAGTAGATAAAGTAGCCCATCCGCTTGCAGACCTGATCCTGGAGCAAGGAAATGCGAGTCTTGGTGCAACAGTAAAACAAACACCTAAGTCGCATGACAAGTATTTCCATTTGCATTTAACACAGGTTTCAGTAGATAAAGTAGCCCATCCACTTGCAGACCTGATCCTGGAGCAAGGAAATGCGAGTCTTGGTGCAACAGTAAAACAAACACCTAAGTCGCATGACAAGTATTTCCATTTGCACAAAATAGCCATGCTTGCAGTCAAAGAAGTGAAAATGGTTCGTTCCATGGATACTTTCCCTTTTCAACAACAGCCATCAGTGGAAGCAGCTGAGGGGGTCTTGTTTACCTGCGACCCAGTAACCAGAATACGTTCACATCAGTGTTTAGCAAATGGCAGGTGGAGCCGACCCACTTTAAGTCAGGGAGTGCTCCGACAGATAAACCATCATTACCAGGTTTCAGCTGGACCCAAACGCATCTGCTAAGGATACCAGTGGAGGAGCTGATAGCTGTAACCCTAGACGATGGGTGGCAGCTATAAAAGTAATTCAAGAAGAATATACTGGGGAACAGATGTCAGATGTGCCCCGCAGTATAACACTTCATGGTTAAACCCCTCTCATATGCCAGGGGTGCAAGAAGAACTTTCAGGGACACGATGTGCCCCGAACTGTATCAGTTACTCTTTAGGTAAGTATAAGCCCCGCTTAAAGGCCAGGGGCTTGGGAAGAACTTTCAGGGACACCTGTGTGCCCCGTATTGCTGATGCTGGCCAGACTGGAAACCAGCAAAAAGAAATAAAAAGGGGAGGAGTGTGGTGAGAATGTTGATCCACCATGCCAGCAGGGTGTTGTCAGAACAGGGATCGGAAGGTCCCGCGTAGCATACTGTCTGTACATTCAACCCGAGGGCCAAGAATGCTAAATATGGACCGCGAAGAGGGGGCCTTCAAAAACAAAACAGGGAAGAATGTAGTGAAACTGCTCCTCGACCGGAGGGATGACAGGCACGACAACCGTGCAGACAGCGAGACAAGAAATATGGCGGTAAACAAGAAAGCATGACAAAGATACTACAGATATTAAAGAGAATATATTACCGCCCCAGCCTATGCTGTAAAGCTACTATGTGGTGCCAAGAACCACCATTGTGGCGTAGGTAAAATTACTACATTGTTTATCGGGTGCCATAATCATATCATGCCAAAGTCCGATGAAAATGCTTTTCCATCATAGTAAATGCCCAATCTCACATAAACAAAGGCATAGGCCATGAAACAGCTCTCAAGCTGGGTCGTGTTCTATATGACAGAGAATAAGCTTTACTTTAGTTGTGTGGCTGCTGTATGAGAACCCTCATTTTTTGTCATGATGAGACAAATCATGGTATTACGTGACAAATATCCATTATTTTAACGAGTCACTATAAGATAAAACTTCAAAGAATATGTGATCGACAATATACAAGCTGACATACTCAAAGAAAGTATTTCAAATTTGAACCTGCTGAACATACGTAGAAGCTGTTACGCAATGCTTCCAAGATTCTTTACCGGCTTTGTCATTTGATCCTTTTAAGTCTGCGTTTCTCAGAAAGCTGTTGAGTTATTTCCGTGCAATTCCTGGTTTACATGTATTTCCTCATTTCTTAGTACATGTATAGGATCGGAACACATTATATATGATTCTTTATCATCGGAACAGATTAGATAGGACTCTTCATGTATATTTGCATGAGATTAGATAGGGTCACCTTTTGACATCTGAAACACTGATATCTCAAAGTACCTTCTCATATCAAAGAATATTGTTTGCACACATTTCCTATTTCTGTTTTCCTTTCAGCTCCTTTTGTCTCAAACTACTGATATCTCAAAGCAAATTTTCTGGGATCAGAAAATTTACTTCCAGATATCAGTAGTTCAGGATGAACTTGGAATTTGAGATATCGAGAGTTGACTGTACGTCCTGAAAATAACTACGGTAAACATTCTAAAAATTGGAACACCATAATAAATTACCAATAAATGTAAGAGTTTGGTAATACAAAGCAGGAATACGCCCAATAGATGCAAATGGAATGGCAAAAAGTGTAGACCTGATCAGACTGTTCCTGAGAGTGTATTCTGACCTGGGTCTGACTCTTTGCTCAGGCTTCTTAGAACTTTAAAGTTCTTTAAAATAATTTTACGGCAGTCTAAACAGAAGCCATTGCAATTTATGGATGACCCCACTACTGCAGGAATAACCAAGAATGAGCCATGAAAATGCCATTAATAGAAATAAATATTAATGACCATTAAAGGCGACATTATTAATGGGCATTAACTTATCCGCAAGGCATTAATTATACCATTAATTTACCCATTAATTTCATAGAAATCAATTAATGCTCATCATTTTTAATGTGCATTAATTGTACCATAAATTGATGGGAATGATATTTTGATTTATTTTTTTAATTGGTTTAAACATATTTTATTCATTTATAAATTTTTACATACATACATATATATAGTACACAATATAATCTTGGGATTGGAACGAACATTAATTGAACATTACCAGGCATTTATAATAAAGAAAAAATGATAATGGCCATTACTCAAGAATAATGGCCATTAAATGGCCATTAAAGGCGACATTATTAATGGGCCATTAATTTTTATGTTTTTTTAATGGGAAAATAAGAGTCATTGTTTTTTTAAGTCTGACATAGGCATTAACTTATCAGCAAGGCATTAATTATACCATTAATTTACCCATTAATTTCATAGAATTCAATTAATGCTTATCATTTTTAATGTGCATTAATTATACCATAAATTGATGGGCATGATATTTTGATTTATTTTTTTAATTGGTTTGAACATATTTTATTCATTTATAAATTTTTACATACATACATATATATAGTACACAATACAATCTTGGGATTGGAACGAACATTAATTGAACATTACCAGACATTAATAATAAAGAAAAAATGATAATGGTTATTACTCAAGAGTAATGGCCAGTAAATTGCCATAAAAGGCGACATTATTAATGGGCCATTAATTTTTATGTTTCTTTTAATGGGAAAATAAGAGTCATTGTTTTGGTTAATGGGCCAGAACTAATGGTTATGAAAAAAAACTAATGCCAATTAAAGGAAACAATATTCAGGGGCATTAAATTTTCTCTCTTGATATAAAGGGAAAAATCATGGACATATGTTTATACTGCCTGTAATGATGACCATTAATTTCAGAAACAAATTAATGGCCATTACTTTAAAATCATGCCATTTTTTCTATATATAATGTCCATAAATAACTTAATTTCTCATGGGCATTAAAAGATCAAAATCTTTTTTCAATGGTCATGACTTTTTTGAATGGTGTTTTCATGGCCATTACTACGGAGACATTTTTCAATGGCCATTATTTTGTTTCAAACCCATAATTTTTATATTTAATACTTTAATGGCCATTACTTTTTTTACAGAAATATTTATTGTAATGGCCATGAGTTTACCAAATATGTTTTAATGACAATTACTAGGGGAAAATTTTTCAATGGCCATTATTTTTTTTGTAAGTTCATAAAGGATAAAAGATCTAAAACTTAAAGACCGTTACCACTATCTCAGCATAATGATCAGAAAAAATAAAACAATGGTGTCATTATGACAAGACTAATGGATAAGATAAAACTAAATACCATCGCATTGTTAGCGACAGGAAGAAGGCAAAATAATGTTACAACTAAATAGATTTAAAGGTAAAAAAAAACAAGGGAACTTAGTTAAAACAGAAGTCAACTAAATATAGTATTAATAAAAATGTTGCCAGATGTATGACTAGTGCAATAGTGTCCACGTGTTCCATGGTGTCGGAACTAGCAAGCACTTCAGAGAAGCCACTATGTGCCTCAAAGAAGCCGCAATGTGCTGTGTTGTACGTCTAGGTCTTAGCCATGTTTGAGGAAGATCAATCTCATTGGCAAAATTACATTTTCTATCAAATCAGAATCAAACTTTTCTAAATAATCAAAAATAACCAATCTTTCATTAAATCATAAACATATAAGTGTGAGATACCTCAATTCCATATTGGCATCAGTTTTGTCAGAGCTGCAGTGGCTTGTGCAATCCTTTCAAGGTTATGGGATGGACTAGGTCTTTCAAAGAAAATTTATCTTCCATTGAATCATACAACCATAAGTGTGAGATACATCAAATTCCAAACTGGCTTCAGTTTTATCAGAGCTGCAGTGGCTTGTGCAATCCTTTCAAGGTTATGGAATCGACTAGTTCTTTCTATTAAATCAATATCTTCTATTGAATCAAACAACCATAAATGTGAGATACAACATTATTCTATTGTCCTCCATTTTCCCATACATATGGCGCATCACATCTCAGCACTGAGATGTAATATGGCATATGTTGTAACACCATCAGACAGTAAAACACCTTTTAATATCTGCATGACATGTGCACAATACTATATCAACCATGGCTGATAATTTACATACTACTAGACAGTATACCCAGTCATTCTGTGCCCTCAGTATGATATTTTATTTTTGCCTGATCAGCATTAGCACTGCTCAGATATCTGCATGAACAGCCTCAGTACTGTTTAGTGTAATTTATTCTAACATCCATCATATGTCGGCGGAGCAGTTTATTTATGTTACCGACATGTTAGTCATCATTGAATAAACTACACTGTGATCGCGGACTTGGGACCGCGTTGGTTCAGCCACGAACATCTCGGAGACAAGTAGTCACCAACCCTCCATGACAAACCAACGACCCTTAACCGGTTTACAGGCGCCCAACCCTCGGGTCACCACAATGTGTTTATTAAAATAACCCTGCCATCTTTTAAGGACACATATAATTATGTTAGTATTTTTAAATCAGCAATGAGTAACTTAAATCAAAGGCACGAAGGACTATTATCCCACTATCTTAAATGGAAAATATGCTATTCACATTTTACTCACTTATGCGTCTATGATCATCTTTCCGATATTAGTACCCCTCTGTCTGGAAGATGTAAATACAAAAACATTTCCATTCCATTTGATTCAAAATAATATTATTTAACGAATTTCACTATTTGTGGATTAATGTAACCTTATATTAATTAAATGCAGCCCATAGCATAGCGGAGGGCTGGGGTATGATCAATTACTGACTGGGTATGACACGAGACTGAGCCAAGCCTGTACCCTCTTCTAACAGATGGGATTTTTACAATTACACAATATGCAGTACTGAGAGCTGTGTGGCGCACCATTGTACAAACAGCACAGCCCACAGACAACATATTGTTTGTAAAGAAGTTTGTAAAATTACCCAAAATCGCATTTGTCAACAATGTATTTGGTGGGTGGGATAAAAAGTTTTCCGATCGAAAGCTTCTGGATCCATTAATATAAGTTTCCATTGATGTTTCACGGTTGTCTTCATTTAAGGTAATATCAAACAATATTTCTGTACCTGATTTAACTCATACCACATGAAAGAGTTAATGATATTGCCATTTATTTATGGCGACATGAGTCGTCTGCTTCTTTCAGTTTACACCCCTGCTTTGAAACAGCTTTTTACCATTTTCTCAGCTAATTATGCAAATTCGACAGTCTCGAAACTCACAGCAAAGTCACGTTATTTATTTTTCTTCACTAAACTACCACAAAACATGACTTCGATGCACTCATCATTATGTAATATAGAAATAAAATATGTATCAAAGGGAAAAAATCCAGGTCCTCCACACTGGCATTAAATAAAATCTATTTCATGTTTTGTTTCTAATGCCCATGAAAGTATATTGATGTCAATGATTTTTCTTTACTTTCGTTTTAATGGTGCCAAAGCGTGGCCAGTATTTTATAATCACTATTAATGAAATTATTATGGGCATGAATTAAGTGTCATTCTTGCATTAAAATTTACCTTTCTGTTTGTAATGCCCATTTCAGAGATATTTAATGGCAATGATTTCAGATTAAAGTTTTTAATAGTCATATTTCTTTTTTTAAAGGGCATTAGAATAATTATTAGCCATTATTTCCCAGATTTATGGGTATCAAAATGTATTCTTCTGTATAATGACCATTAATATGAAACATCGATGGCAATGAGTTTATGTTAATGGTTCTATTTTCAAAACAAAATATTTTGATGGGCATAAAAAAATTGATACCCATTAGTTAAATGTCCTTTGTCTATGAGGCCATTAGTTCCCTTTTAGGTCAGCATATAATGGGCATTAGTTTCACGGATTCTGTCTTTATAATGGCCATGAAATAAGATGGGACACAATTTAATGGCCCTGTTTATATCTTAATGGGTATGAAATTAATCAATGCAAATGAATTGATTTCCCTTTTATTTTGTGGCCATTAGTTACCCTTTGGTTCAGTAAGTAATGGGCATTACTTAATGGTTTTTGCCATTGTAATGGCCATGGAAAAAGAATAAACAAGGATTAATGGCCCCATTAATTTTCAGTTCATGACATGGTATATAATTAAGAGCAATTTTATGCTTTTTTCATTGGATGGTTTTCAAGTAAATGGCCATGATCATGGTTTTTAATTGGTTTTTAATGGGTCTGCATGCATACCATTAATTTTTGTAAACAAAGATTAATGCCTTGATTTAATGGTTTTGAGCGAATACACGGGACTTTCATGGGATTTTAGAGGGATTTTAATGGCTGTCTTCTACAGTAGTGCCCGTAATCAAGAAAAAAAAAATCTTAGACAGCTCCTTCAAGAGCAGAGAATACATTCAGAAGAAGGGGCCAGACTACGTTGTTTCGGCTTATAAAGCCTCCTCACTGACCAGTAGACACGACTTTTACGGCTGTTGTGCAAACATCACCATTTCTTACACAAATTCATATGGTTATTAAGTTAAGGTATATTTGGATACATCTTCATTGGTGGTCACCATTTTTACAAAGGGGAACAAATTGCGTTACTTCCTTTTGGCCACCTTGATTGAAGAAGCCCTTCTATCAGGAGATATGCATGTTCTCTTACAGGAGCAAATTCTTTGATTTAAGAGTTGACCCCAACGACAAGGGAGACAAAACCAAAGAATGAAAGTTGGCAGAGTCGCTTCCTCTGAAATTGTAGCCTTTTGCCTTAATTTTTTTCATGCGATACGAAAGTTATGAAATATGCGGGAAAAAGTTCTTGCACGTGACATAGTACTATGTCCTGAATTAGTCTGTATAACTGTAGTGTATCATGAACATCTTCAAAAGAGTATTAAGGTGGACGATCCCGCAAGAACTCTGTTCTTGCTTGTTTAAAAAACAAACAGAGTTATTGTTCATCATCAAATCGACTAACTGTGGAGTAAATACAGTTATAATATACACTTACAATATCTACCGTAAAGATCCTAAGTTTTCGGGCACATAGGTCTGTACAAACGGTGGAAACTGAGATCAGACTGTTCCTTAGGAACCAGAATGATCAAGATCTTCACAGTTTCCATTCCATCTGCGCATTTTTGTCGACATTACTCTATGGTAGAACCGAATAACAGGAAAATAAATAATAGGGCAAGGACCGGCTGTGCTTGCAGCAGGTGCAGAATTTGGGCAGTCTGTTTGGGGGATATTTTGAACTTAAACATTGTTTTTCTAGGAAACGAAACGGTGAAATGTTTGTTTTTTTGTTTTATTCTTTAACATACGACGTAAGTTTTACTAAAATAATACGCATAAGCATGCCCCATCGATTGATAATATTTTTCAGACGTCTTTCATGCAATTCAATTTTCTTGCATTTTTTCAAAGAATGTAAAAATATACTTATTAACAAGAAAACTGCAATTTTATGTTATCAGTTTGTTTCAAATATCATATATTACAGATTATATGATTTGCTGAAATGAAAGTGCATTCATGTGCTAGAGATATGAATTTTAATGGAAAATGTTTAAAAATAATATGTAGAAATACAAAATATTGTTTTTTAGGAAAACAAAACGGTGAAAATTGTTTTTTTCTTACCCAAATGTTTTATAGCTCTTCGGGTTATTTAGATGGTATAATGGTTTGAATGCCCCGCCAATATTTCTATTCAGTATTCGTCTACCTTAAACTAATTATGGAGGAACATAAACATCTACTGAAAGTGCAGGCATGAATTTGTGTGTAGAAGCAGAACTGCCACTCTTAAATATGACATTAATTATTTTATAATTGTGACCTGGGTCCGAGGTTATAATACTTGAGTATAATCTCAAAATCAAAATAAAGCACACTGATTGGCTGCTTCTGAGCGTGTTTTATAACCTCGAACCCTCAATGTTCTTCTTAATTGTGCAATGTCATGGAAATATCCAAACTATATAGTATTTTAGTTATGAAGCAGAATCAAAATAGCTCGTAAAAGTTGAACCCGAGAGCTGCCATGTCTATACCAGACACATTGTATATGTTCTGCAAATTGAAGGAGCATTTTTTCCTTTACCTTTTGGACGGTATCGGTCATCTACATGTATGCAAGCTAAGAGGAAATAAAAAAAGTTATTTCCTTTCGTAAATATTGCAGAAAACAAGGCGATGTACCGTCTATACTTAGGTTTTTGAAGTTCCTTCGTGATTTTTTTTGAAAGATCTATATTCGTCTCTTGCGAGCTTAATACAGTCACACGAGGTAATTATTTAGTTTATTTCGAGAAGCAGTCGCCTTTAAAGGTTAATACATCGCGTAGTAAGTTACATTTATATGACTATCAATGACTTCGAAAGAAGACACCGATAGAAACATCTGTACTGTCTAGGGTAATTAAACACAGAACAGGAAATGCATGTCGGAAGTTTGATAATTTGCTTTCTTTCAACTGATATCGAGAAGACAATTTGATACCCTGAAAACGCATTTGGGAAGACATTTTGCAGATAAGATGAATGAAAACCTCTCAAAAATTGTTTCCTGCGAAATTGTAATTAGCTCCAATGAGACTGCAATTTCTTGTATACACTTTAATAAGACTAGGATTACAAAGCCTTTTTGTTTGAGCGAAATACCTGAAAGTCATGCCAGTTTCCTAAGCAGCATATTCATAAGCTTTTCTCATTTACAGTTTTCAAATAATATTATGCTTTAAAAGATTAAACAAAACTTAGTCTATTTTACTTAAAAAATTAAACAATACCTTTTACCTTATGCCTTGCGAATGTGCTTTGTTACCATTTTAATAATTAGTTGCCATTATTAAACCAGATATGCCTAGAGACCCATAAAAAGGACGTTGGCAAACAGTGCAGACCCATATAAACGCTGCAAAAACGCGGCGTCTGATCAGTGTCTACACTATTTGCACAGGACAATTGTGTATTTCTGCTTAAAATTAAATAGCGACACTGAAGATGTTAAACACAGGGTATAATTGATTCCGCCAATTTTCGCTTCCTGCAGAGACTGTACGTCATATTTGGCTTCCGCCGAGACTGTCCGCGAACTCTTGCTTCCTGCAGAGACAACTGTCCTCGTAAAATGGCTTCCTGCCGAGACTGTCCGCGTGATTCTGCTTCCTGCCGAGAGCCTCGGCAGGAAGCAGAATCACGCGGACAGTCTCTGCAGGAAGCCATTTATCATGTACAGAAGTCTCGGCAGGAAGCAAGAGTTTGCGGACAGTCTCGGCGGAAGCCAAATATGATGTACAGTCTCTGCAGGAAGCGAAAATAAGCGGAATCGATTATACGCTGTGTTACATATAGAAACGCGCATCTGTCGAACTAATTTTGGAATATTAACGTTTATATAAAATGATATGAGCCGCCACACGACAAAACCAACAAAGTGGTTGTGCGCCCAGCGCAGACTCAGATCAGGCTGGGTATCCGCCCAGTCTGTACTTAGTCTCCGCTGTCCGCATGGAGGAAGCTTAGACCCTTAGCTACCCTTTAAGCCCTTAGCAAACTTTCTAATCCGACTTGGTGGATGCCCAGACTGATCTGCGTCTGCACTAGGCGCAGAACCACTTTGTTGGTTTTCTCGTGTCGCGGCTCATATATAAATAAACAAACCAGACACCCCTTAATTGGCAAATGAACTCATCCAGTTTATAGGACAGAAGCGTCCATCGGGCATAAATAGGTAAAATTAAAATAAAATAAAAGAAGTGAGCTATATGAATCAAGCTGAGGCTGTTGTGGATTTTCATGTTCCCTTCATCCCCCGACCAAATGGTTCGGGGAATATTGCAACAAAATTGACGTACGTTTCTCTGCCAGGGGCATGTTCCCAGCATCAGCATATCTTACCTGTACAGGTAAAGGTGTGAAAAATTATTTGACAAATCAGTGGACCAGAATTACCGGTTATTATAATTACATTGGCTGATTGGAGGTGTTGACACTGTGTGATCAATAGAGAGAATGACACTTTGTTCAGTTCAGTTCAATTCCCCTAATAACGTTCCCCAAGTAGCTCAGCGGTATGTAACCATAGTTTCACACACCTTGCGCCGAGTGTCCGTCCAACAAAATGACACTTTGGAAGTTAATCCTCCTTATATAGTCCACTCCTGTCTTTAAACATATTTTTGTTCGCTCCATAACCTTCGACATATTTTTATGACACTTCATACTTATATAGAACAGATCATGGCATTGTGTAACGTATAAAAATGATAATTCTTTATTTCACACTTCTTGAGTCATCTCCCTTTAATGCTTTTGGCCGAATCATTCTCGCTGTGTTCCTTGAATACCTTTCGGAATATGTTCATGGCATTATACAGATTATATTTAAAATTAGTCATGAAAATGTGTCACATCTATAATGACAATTCTTGGATTCTTACTTTTTTAGTTATTTCCCTTTGATGGTTTAAGTTGCAGTTTTGTGTCCGCTCCATGATTTTAAGGCCCCATCGCTCTATCAGCATGAAAAAAAAATATCATGAGGTATCGCTGCAAGCTCCTCATTATAGTTTCTTCATTGTAAATGACCGTGATTAGCCAGCTTTAAACAAAGAAAACGTCATTGAGTTTCACATAAAAAGGGTTTGAAAACTTATCTGTGTCATTTTAGTTGGCAACTAAAATGCCCTACTTTCGATTTCATTAAGTTAAACGAAATGGTAAAATTACAATGTACAGGCGTGGAGTCCCAATCACTATCCCGCCTATGTTTATATAGCATCGCTAGACGGGAAACCAGAACATGAAATTGTTTCTTGTGGAGCGATTTGATATTTTTCAAAAACTTGTTTTCTCTGCTTTTAGCCAGTTATATGACTCAATGTAAGCCCATCAACCCACATTTTATTACCAAACGTGAAGGTTGAACCGTTTTTTTACAACGACTTGAGTTTTGACATTTTTACCACTGATAGGACTATGGAGACTTTAAATACCTTTAGAAATATTCGGCTTGAGAAGTATAACCTCAGTATTGGTCTAAATACACCCGGGATTTTGATGTAAGTAGCTTTCTCTTTCTACATTCAGTTTCATTTGACTGTTGGCCTATAAACCGTGTCATGATGAATCTAGATATTTCGGTCCAAATCGCTTTCTGCCAAAGAACACTTTCGCCTAGTATGTCGCTCATGTAAAATATAAAACCAACAAGACAGCTAGAAAAAAACAATCGAAGTAAAAAGTATGCAAAGACCAGGAACTGAAACAATCAAAATCCAAATCCAGCCCTCAAACCATAGTTGGAAACAACTAAGATTACAAATAATCAAGATACAGAGAACATATGGCCAACCGAGTGAGCAGCTTGTTCCCAAAAGGTGGCCACTCAGCAACCCAAACCGAACCAAAAATAATAATAACATACATAAGGTAAAACATCTCAGAAACTCTGACACCAAAAACAGGCAACAAAGAACCACAACAGAACTACCGCCTTGGAACGGTCAGTAATGAATTACTGGGGGGCTTAAATCGATTTTACAGGCCCAACCTCACCATCAGTTTCTGAAGTGGTACAAAACATTTAGTTGGTTGTTCGGTTCGCATGATAACCCTCTAACTCGTCAATGAATCATCACGGTAAACACATAAATCAAATTTCAACACCATGAAGAAGCAAAGACGAGGACTCAACAGATACAACGGGCCGTCTGACAGGTGGAGATCCCTGTCCTGCCAAACAACCCCACTGGTTGGAAAGACCACTGGTTGGAAGACGAAATTAAATAATTGTTGCTGGCTCAGTTTTTGATATTGTGTTGAAACTGCGACACTTTTACGGTTATATGACGGGCGGTCAGCCAACCGATCCTCATTGTTATGTGCAACACAGACAGACCCCAAACAAAATTCAACAGCATTTCCGAAATCGAAACCCCCAACACCAACAACAAATTTGCATATCAACATGCGCATTAGTCTTGAAAGTTCAATGGTTGTAAATACTTATGACTAATATGCATTTAATTCCTGTCTTACAATAAGTTGTTTTTACACTTGCTGTAATTCTTTAAAATCATATGCAATTTTTTTTCACAAACAGCATTTTCAGCTTCTTTTTTATCATTCATATTGCAGCTGTCAATATAAACGCCAGGAAAGTATAGTGCGTACGATGAGCATTTCCTACTAACGTGTTTGATTTCCTGGTATAGTGCTTATGTGCTTTCGAAGTCGAAAATGGGCCGTAAAGTTAGAGCACATACCTGACTATGATACTCATTGAGCCGCAACACCTCAAAACCAACAAAGTGGCATGTGCGCTCAGCGAAAACTCATATCAGCATGTGCATCCACCCAGTCTGGTCAGAGTCTTTGCTATGCGCTTAAAGGGTACATGTAGCTGAGGGTCTAAGCTACCTTCATGCCAACAGCGAAGACTCTGGTTAGACGGATGTCCAGGCTGATCTTATATGAATAATATTCTTCTCTGGCCGCTCAATGAGTATCATAGTCAGGTATGTGTTGTAGCCTTACGGCCCATTTTCGACTTCGAAAGAAGCACGTAAGCACTATACTAGGAAATCAAACACGTTAGTAGGAAATGCACATTGGAAGCATTATACTTTCCTGGCTTTTATATTGACAGCTGCCGTGTTTCAACTGTCTTTATTTTGCGATGTTTTGTTTTAATTTGAAATTCTTGCGAGTCCTGAGGTCTTGCTGTCTTAATTTGCTTTCAGAAACCTTTTCCTGATGAAGTTATGCATTATAATAGGTAATTTGAGATAAGAGCAGGCACGGAACATCAAAACGTGAAACCATATATAATGCTTAAAAGGCCGGAAATTGCAACATATGATTCCTAGTAATAAATTGTTTTATTACGTGACGTTATGATGCTGATGTCAACATATAGACCAGATCGAATATACTTTAAAGCGAACTAATTGGTTCTTGTCAATGATAATTATAGAAAGTGTGTCTTGTGTATCTCTTTTTTTTAAAAAAAAAGAAAGTTGCATTTAAATTTCAAGAGATTCAAAGTATTATAATATATAGTGTTAGCTGTCCCGACCCATGGTTGAAAACGATACGGGATATAAGTTTTGTATTGCCTGACATAGACCTCATTTACATGTCGAAGAATCAAGAGGAGGCAAACTAAAAAATGACAGAGTTGCGTCTCCTGAAAGTGTACACATTTACCTCAGATGTTTGCAGTAGATATTCCTGGTTATATGGACGCTGAGAGGTTCGACATCTGAGCCGCGACCCGAGAAAAACAACAATGTGGTTGTGCGCCCAGCGCAGACTCAGATCAGCCTGGGCATCCGCCCAGTCTGATCAGAGTCTTCGCTGTCCGCATGGAGGTAGCTAAGACCCTTAGCTACCCTTTGAGTACTAAACGAATAGTCTGGTCAAACTGGGCGGATGTCCAGGCTGATCTGAGTCTGCACGGGGCGCACAACCACATTGTTGGTTTTGTCGCGTCGCGGCTCATCTTTTGACATTCAGATCTAGGGTTTTGGATTTCTTCTGGTCTGCATTTAGATCAATGTCTTGCTAAACTTTAACTTTATTTTCTTGTTTCGCAGAAGTAACAAATGATGGGATTGATATAGAAGTTTGCATTAAAATCTTATAGAAAAAAGCATTGCTTTTGTTTGCTTCTTCTGAGTTTTCTGTAACTGAATTCAACAAAATACTGCTTGATCAAGCACATAAGGCAACATTGATATAAACTAAGTGCGTTTGCTTCTTCTAACTGTGTTTAATTGACTGCAGCATTAACAAGATGTACATATAAATGGTTGACATAATTTCTGGCCCAGTAGAATCATTGAGTTTGTTTTGAAAATGGAGTTCTGCTCAATCCGGTGCTAGAGGGCGTCGTCGATGTTGCATATTTTGCAACAAATTATGAACAGGTTAATTTGGTTGGTTGGTTGATTTGATGCTTAACGTCCACGGTAAACAACTAAGGTCATGTCGGGACGGTCAGTTAACCTAACCACACTATTCCTCTCCTAAGCGGTTAACCAGTACTATGTGCACATACTTTCGCCAGTAACTGACAACTGCCCTTCTTGAATCAGCGGAAGGAGAAACGAAAGTATGTGGCCAGACCGGGATTCGAACCCAGGACCTCTGACTTACGAGTCAGGTGCCCTACCGATTGCGCTACCCGGCCCGGCATGAACAGGTTAAACAAAACGAAGTCTGCTATACCCTTCCTGTGGTGGATTCATTGTTTTCAATGGATCTAGCTTCTGAGAATCTGTCTGTCGTCACTGCAGATGTTGTTAAGTGAGTTTTGGCTGCCACAGAGCATCTCCCCTTCTTCATCCTAGTGCATATTATATACTCGAGGACTTTAAAAACGCCTCACCTGAAATAAACTGAAATACTGTATTTGTTTTATTATCAACAAAAACAATTCTAGTGATAAATAAAAGAGCATGCATAACTCAAATGCATGAGATAATCGTCAGCACAAACTTAGAATTCAAAAGGTTTAAATACACAAGGCAGAGATAAAAGGGTGTTTTAAAACGTAGGATTTTCAGCAAAACGGTTATAATGCACTGTCCGAATGCTTATCGGAGTAAAGCAAGTTCCCGTCTCCCGCTATATTTCAAGTGTCACTGATTTGAAGCGAGGTAAACAAACGCTCGTAAAATGCAATAATAGCATTTTAAACATGAAATCAAACTTCGAAACCGACAACAATAAATTCACTCAAACAGTATTTCACGGCCAATGGTGGTCTACTCTAGAACCGCGTGTAGTTAAAATGTACATTTTAGAGTTCGTTCAGAATGGAATCATTGACGTTGACGTCATTTACTGCGCTGATAGACAGACGTTTGATGCTGATATCAAAGTATCCGCTGATGTTTACGGATGCCTAGAAAGTAAATCTGTAAGATGTCTGTATCGGATGCTGTCCATCTGAAGTGTAATACGTCAAATTACGTCATTCTTCAGAAAATCTTTTTTTTTTTTTTCTTTTTTTTTTTTTTTGAGATTCCAATTTGTGTGTTCCAGTATCTCGATTTCAGCTGTCTGACAGCAATAAAGTCATGGCGACTTTAATTTTGTGTTTAGCATTATGATATCCTTCAAGGCAAAGTTGGGATCGACTTTAAGGGTTGTATCATAAAGAAGTTTAAAATAAAATTAAGGGGAAGTGACGTGCAATTTTTTTTATTTGATTAGTTTTACACTTTCTCAAAAATCCTAGTCATCTTTAATAGCTTGAACTGTGGAATTACGTATTAAATCACAATTTGGGGTGAGGCGTTTTTAAAGTCCTCGAGTATATATTTCTGCCCTTTTTGGATAATGGAGTTTACTTTGAGTCTTTTTGACATTAGAGTTCTGCATGCTTCTACTAGATGACATGGTCGGTGCTTCACATTTCATTACCGGTTATGAAGAGACTCAACAAAACTGAGCCTTCTATGCTGGTTTCTTTAGCGGGTTCCCTGTTTTTTTAAAAGAGCTTACTTGTATAAACATGTGCTTTCTATCGCCAGGGCAGATGGTCTACAAGCTTTGTTCTCAATTTGGTTATTGCGACTAGATATTGGACACTTTATTTCAAAGTTTAACGTTCTTTAAAATGGCTGTCTGGTAACAATATATGAGCCGCGACGCGAGAAAACCAACAATGTGGTCGTGCGTCCAGCGCAGACTCAGATCAGCCTGGGCATCCGCCCAGTCTGATCAGAGTCTTCACTGTCCGCATGAAGGTAGCTTAGACCCTTAGCTATCCTTTGAACGCAAAGCGGAGAGTCTGATCAGACTGGGCAGGTGCCCAGGCTGATTTGAGTCTGTGCTGGGCGCACAACCACTTTGTTGGTTTTCTCGTGTCGCGGCTCACATTGCTTTCTTTAATTTGATACTAAGACTTCGTGGATCCTTTTAGACGAAGTCATAAATGTTAAAGTGAACTTATTAAGACACAATGAATATCGGATTCCAAAATTGTATGCTGCTCTTAATAAGGAAACTTAAAGAAATGAATATTCTCAATTACGTAGCTATTTTATTCAGGGGAATAGGTACATACCAGGGGGAAGCTACTCTGCATTTTCATTCTCGTCTCCTTTCAAAATGGGAAAGACTCTCGAAAAAGAAAAAGCTGCTCTCTACATATAGTTTCTGTTTTGCTCCGGAGCTCTATTTTATGAAACCAGAGTGTGTCTGTATATTCGTTATTTGAGCCGCGACACGAGAAAACCAACAATGTGGTTGTGCGCCCAGCGCAGACTCAGATCAGCCTGGGCATCCGCCCAGTCCGATCAGACTCTTCGCTTAGGGCTTGAAGGGTAGCTAAGGGTCTAAGCTACCTCCATGCGGACAGCGAAGACTCTGATCAGACTGGGCGGATGCCCAGGCTGATCTGAGTCTGCGCTGGCCGCACAACCACTTTGGTATGTTTTCTCATGTCGCGGCTCATTTGTTGAATGTTTTTATTTCGTTGGGTAATGTAAGGAGCTAAATATTTTGCACTCTTGGTATATCATATACACGATAAAATTGTTATCTTGTTGTACATGATCTACTCCTATTAGGTTGAAATGCTGGAACAATCTTGTTTTATTGTTTATATTTCCAAACTAATTCAGAGTTATTAAGAAAATCACATTTGCTTTACTGTTGTCCTACTGTACTTTGCCGCTTTAGTTTCTTTCAAATGACTCACTACACAGGGTATAATCGTTTCCGCTAATTTTCGCTTCCTGCAGAGACTGTACATCATATTTGGCTTCCGCCGAGACTGTCCGCGAACTCTTGTTTCCTGCAGAGACTACTGTCCTCGAACATTGGCTTCCTGTCGAGACTGTCCGCTTGACTCTGCTTCCTGCCGAGAGCCTCCGCAGGAAGCAGAATCACGCGGACAGTCTCTACAGGAAGCCATTTATCATGTACAGAAGTCTCCGCAGGAAGCAAGAGTTCGTGGACAGTCTCGGCGGAAGCCAAATATGATGTACAGTCTCTGCAGGAAGCGAAAATTAGCGGAATCGATTATACCCTGTTCACTAGTAAAAAGTGAACTATTGCATTGTAGGTGAATAGGTAAACTTTCCGGGAAAAGAAACTCTGCAACTGTTATTTATGCCTCCCTTTTGAATGGGGTCAACTCTTCAAAGACAAAATTTGCCTTTCGGATCAAATACCTTCCTCTAAGAGTTTAAACATCTACCAGGCCAGTGACAGCTTACTAAGTGGGGTAGGTCTGGTTTCTGCGATTTTTTGCACCTCCTGTCGTGATCTCGGTTATTTCTTGAGATACATGTAACCTTGGAGGAGGCCAAGAAATCGTGCGATAGATGATATGATGACCAGATGTGCCCTTCCTACTACCATAAAAAACAATATAAGCATTCAAAAGTAATTTCATTCTAGAGTTAATTATAGTATTAAGCTGAAAAATAATACGATTTATTTTTTAAATCACTTCTCTCTGCATTAAGAAGAAATTTTCTTTATTGGTATGGCAAGCCTAAGTCATTGAAATTAGTTCGGTAAATCAAATGCACTGGTCGATTCTACTTATATAATAAGCAATACACATAAACCAGAACATGAATATTACAGCAGAGTCGGGATTTATGATTTAGGGAAGTACTCAAAAATAACAAAGCATGAATGTGTACGGCATCATAGATGTTAGACAACATTTTCTTTCGTATGAACGGAAACTGATTAGACTGCTGCAAGTAGCACAATAGGCTCTTGACTGCTGCATATCGTTGCACTTGAAGAATCTACCACTCAGGCAAGACGGATTTGAAAGTGTGCTTTACTCTCCATCTGTTGTGTTTAATTGAGTGTAACCTTAATAAATCTGTAATAACAGGGCTTTCAACAGTCCGGCGACTCGTCAATATAAAATGCATTAAAACCTTTCTTCTTAAATGCAATATCATAGCAATATAAGCCGCATCAAGGAACATTCTGCCTTATGGTAAATGCAACCTTCGTATATGCCAGTCTCGAATGTGCATATGCTTTCTGTCTGAAAATCTTCTGAACATTCTCGAGTTAGGAAAGCAACAAACGCAGCTCGTGATTAGACTACATATTTATTGTATTGGTTTGCGTGCGTGCATAATTTCTAATGCATTTCAAATTGGGTTGCGTTATATTTCCTTAAACAGATTTTATTTCAACGCGATTTACATTTTCTTAAACTCAATTAGGACAGAACGGAGGCATGGTTAAACTTTGCTGAACATATTCAATAATTAACAATGATTTCATATTTGGTACCAAACAGGTCCGTGTGTACCGATGGTACCGCGGCAAGTGCGAATAAATTCAAATAATTATATAGAACGAGACATTGATTCAATGACCAACATTCAATAGTACGCGGCAGGTGCAAATATATTCAAGAATATACAACGAGAAACTAAATCAAAGACCAAACATATGTAATAATTTTTTCCACAAAAAAAATCTTGGACTTAAAGTCAATGTTTATACCTCCTATTTTCAGACAGTAACAGAATAGTCCGTCGTCGACGTCATTAAAGCTTTAAAGAACAGCTAGAATCTAAGATGATATGCCGATAAAAATACTTCAAAAGGGTAAAATTTATAAGTTCAGATAATCGGACGAATTTGATTATATTATCATCAATGTTCAGTCTATCGTAGTAAGTTTTCGCTATATTTTATTAGTCGTTTTTACAATTTCTTTCATGCGGTACATTAAATGTGATTCAAATAAAGGCAACTAATAGAAAACAAACGATCATGAGGTAAACGAACTTTAAAGATTTACACCCTTAATATTTCTATTAATTTTCAATTTCTCACAAAATATTATATCCTAGGCATGATAATGATTGCTGTTAAAAGTACATTTATCTGCCAAATTTACGATTTGTGATGGTCATTGAAAATAGGAGAATTTAAGAAGATAAACAAAAAGAGCGGCAATAGCGGGTCGCCATTCCCGCCAAAAATGAAGACTGGATACGCCCAGCCATCATAGTTAATCAGGTTAAAGTTATATCATGAATAACCTTAAGCCCTTTCTTTAATCGTCTTCATACAGTTATTGGCTGAGAAGAACTCGTGTGCACAGATTAGAGTTAATGCTATTGTAAAGTTATTTACTCCACCAATCATAAAATTCAAAACATGCTTGCAGAAACGCCTGTGGGAGTCAATCAATTTATGACGACAAAATATTCGTGAATATTCAAGAAGGGTATGCATTGATATATCGTCTCTGCCTCCGTAACAAAGAGGTTTTCGCTGAAGATTTTTTGAACAAATCTTAATTATGTTGCATACAACTAACCAGTTTCATTTTTTTGTGATTACTTCGTAATAAAATACGAGGGAGTATACCTTTAAGTGTATTTTATATGACGTCGTGAAATAAAATACCAACGAAGGCCGGATTACATTTAATTCAGACCGTCAGTTTTTCTGGTATCAGTTACCCCAAGAAATTAATAAAATAAAATATAATAAAATAAAATAATCGCGTGGTATAGGTACTATTTTGTTTTACGTGTATAAGCTGTAACAGATGTAACAGAACCATCTTGTTATTAAAAAGCATGACTTGAACCAGTACACCGCGATAAATACTTTGCTGTAAAATAACTAACTATTTGGCCAGACAGTCGGAACAAAAATTGCAGACCATGAGCGAACTGCTAATCAGGAAGCAGTCTGATCCCAGTTTTTAATGTTCGCCATTCCAACTATATCATGTGGATATATACGGTAAATATGTAAGGTGTCCTTATGTTTTTTTCTTCTATTTCGTATAAATGTTTTTTTTTCTTTCTTTCTTTTTCTTTTAAATGCTTTTTTTTCTTCTTTCTTTACAATCTTTACAGTTTTTGTTCCTTTTCTAGCCATTTTCTGACATGATAATAAATAAAATCATAGGGAGATTGCATTATCTGAGGTGACAGATACGGATTGTGACTAAAACTCTGGCTCTTCAATTTTACGTTAATGCTATTAAAAGAAACGGATATTAAATGAAATTTTTCTCATGTCTTGGAGACCTTCATAACTGTTGCCGAATATTTACGCTATAAAATAGCAGCCAGTGACTAGTTAAGAGTTGCGCATATAATGAACAGAGATATGCGGAATATAAAATTCTTACCAAAGCATAGAAATATTTCTTTAGTCTAGCCATGTCTACTTCATAAAATTGTAGGCCCGTTTGGACAGCACAGAGGATCACAGATAATTTTCCAATAATCTATCTCCACATCGGCCTGTTTTCTGTTTCACTTATACATGCATCATAATATATTATGCAATCACTTTTGTTTTCCTGTGTTTTCTTACATTCCATTTCATGAAATTCTATGAAAGACTTATTATTGAATTATGTAAAATGATATAAAACAAAGGTATACAGCAATAAGGATAATAACAACACAAATAAATATAAGGTATAAAACACAAAACTTTGATTATGTGCATCAAACCTTGTCTTATATTTCGAACCTGACGTGTCCTTTTCAGAAAAACACAAACGTACCTTTACCTGTATTACCCAAGGCAGGGGTTTAAAAAGATTTAACTTCTTCAGTCTTGCTACACCTCAAAAGTTTGAGAAAAAAAACTGGTGATGGACAGGTCTTGGCAAGTAATGAGCATACCTCTCCGAGCCACACTTACTGACGGATTCTGCGAGACGCATTAGCTGCAAACATGTGTCAAGAGACGCGTATGTACTAGCACGCAAGCGCAGGTGTTTCCCGCCTAACCGCCTCACTTTTGCGCCTCAACAAAGATAACAGACAAGGGCACCAGGAAGGAAACGTCTGAACCAGCAAGAACCTATCAAAGGCCAAAATGATCCAAAAGAATAGATACCAAAACTCCGCTTAGATTCATGTCGCTATGTCAGTCTTGGTATAAGAATAATTTAGAAATATTGCCAGATGTTTGTCAAATTGCATAGCTCCCCCTATGCTTCAGCACCAGAATCAACACCGAAACAGTGACTAACTAGGTTATGATATCCTCGGTGACAGATTGTACAACAGCAGTGATATCGGCCCAGTGGTTTCAATATATATGTACATTTAGTGAATTAAGTACAAAACACGCCGTTTTCTGTATTTAACGACTTCAGTATTGCTACATCCAAAAAGGTTGAAAGTAAATGGGTGATATAAAGGTGTAACAAAAGAATTATGACCAAAGCGTCGGTTCACAATTGTATTCATTCAACAGGGCATAGAGATAGGCTAGCTAGAAGAAGAACCACGCTGAAATATAGGTTTTGAAAGAAACTAAAGGCAGATTTTTGGGGCCTTGCATAACTGTTTCATAGAATTTATGCTATATAACGTCAGCGAAGTGTCTTATAGTTGAGAGCTGCGGAAATTAAATTCAGTGGCATGCCAAGTAAACGAGGCCAGGTCATGTTATTATATGTAGAGGTTAAAACGTTTAACATTAAAATGTTACATGTAACGGAGCAGTGTAAACTTATTATAATGGCGTCGGATACAAACCAGTCTACGGTTATTGTTTTGGGGTCTTAAAACGTTTTAATAAAAAAAGAAAAAAATCATTAGTCTAGCCTTGCCTATCCCATAATATTGAACGTCTGTTGGAGCACCACAGATGAAAATCTTAATAATTCAAACAATCTGTCTCCACATGGGCCTGTTTTCAGCTGCACTAGTTATGGTTGCAAATTCCATCCCTGTCTTTTATTTTACATTGTCTTGTTATCTCTTCTTCTGTGTGCCCCTCCTTCTTCTTCTCTATCTCTGTGCTCTATAGAATCGTCTTTGCGAGAGAGAGGACATTGAGGTGTGGCTAATCCAACTCAGTTCTCGTGTCTTGGCTACGATCACGAATTCTTTGTTTTAGTCCAAAAGCTGCTCATATCTTTCAACGAACATGGTCCTTGCACAAGATGAACAATAACTATCGCATCGCAAAGGCATGCGCTCTTTTTTATTTCAATTCTGTTTAGGCCCATATTTCATAGATACATGTATATAGAATGACGATATGACGAGTGACTGCATCAGGTACGTTGTGATCTGTCCAAACTGTAGTAATCTTTATAAGGGTGCCTGTGCTTGTCCAGTCCATGAGAGAGCCATCATCTGAGACAACTGTTCAAGGAACTTGAATTTGTCAGCGTTTCCGTTATAAGTCTTTTTACCTCCCTTCCAATGCGTAGGTTTTGTTGTCATCTATATCATACCTACGAAGTTTTTGTCGAAAATTTCTACTCTGGCTTTTGGTTACTGCTCCTCTTCAGATAAAGCATCGATGTCACTGGGGTGATAATAAGAAATAATTCTGTGACTCATGCTAATCTTTTCATTAAGTTTTCCCAACGGATCACACTAGAAAGATCCTTTCCAGAAAGATGCTGAAGAGGAAGAAGAATGAGAAAAGAAAACACATACTTGCCTAACTGCCTAACCCTATTCTGAAACATTCTTCCACGCTTCCATTAGTATCAACTGGATTGGCATTTTTGTCATGGAGGTGCTCAGAGGATTCTCGATCAAGTTGAAAAGTCGATATGTTGTCTGTCATGGGCCAATAACCTATATGCACTTCCTTGAAAGGTACACATATGCACATATGCGCTATTCTGATGAATATTATTGCTCAAAATCTGCATTAGATTCATACGCAATCATATTGTTTCTCTTAATTTGTTTGATTTAATGCAGCGCGAATAGCCGAAACTTCGAAGTTTGGCCAGTGTTCCTTCATTTGAATGTGCGCTTTGCTCTTGAAGGAAGTCTTTAAGATTATAATTTGACTTCATTGCAGCTGGTGTTGTGCCGAGCGGCGTCCGTAAAACGTCTCCCTGTACATCATCCATAGTGCAGATTATATTTTTGTCCTTTGAGATCAGAGGATATAGTCTGAGGCTCAGAACAATTTAATTGATTTAGACTATTATGCTGAATCATCGCTTGTTAACCATTTGCGTCCTTTTGATATGTAAATCTTTGAATTGGCTGCCTTTTTAAGATTAAGAAATTACAGACGGTGAGTATGCTTTTCTTTTGCTATCGTAACCAAATATTGTCAGGATCACTGATGAAGCTTCAACAGTCGCTACTTCAAGGT
The DNA here is from genome assembly GCA_963989385.1 of Ctena decussata. Classification (NCBI taxonomy): domain Eukaryota; kingdom Metazoa; phylum Mollusca; class Bivalvia; order Lucinida; family Lucinidae; genus Ctena; species Ctena decussata. The sequence goes on along the minus strand of OZ022510.1, from coordinate 23,036,268 downwards.
ATGGCCCATATTCCTTCTTTTGAATATTTGAATATGTGCTAATACATTCATATTTCTTTACAGGACATAAATGAACACTGCATCGACCCTACAATTTTAAATGCATTCCAAATGTTGTTCCTTGAAATGCAATATCATTCCAATGTGAACCACAATGCTAACAATTCTGTCTCATGGAAAATGCCAAATGCGCATGCGCCGACCATATGCACAGTCGGGTCATAATCTTTGATGGTCCTCTGACCATTTTCTGAACCTAGAAGAAGAAAAATGACAATAATAGATAAAATGAAAAGAGCTCTTAACATCCTGATCTTGAATATGCTATAATACGAGTTTTTCTACGAATGCGGCTCATAATTTCCCTAACGCAATTAGAATAGAATGGAAATACTGGAGGCAGAAGTATATGTGCACTGGTGAAATGGGACAGGCACACATTTGACAAGGAGAAAATCACCGACGCTAGTTCAAAGAAGAAATTCATTTTTTCCCAGTTTTGTTACAATACATTTGCACTGTAAAGTCAATGATTTTCATTTCAGACAGTTACACTGGCAGATACATGTACACTTTCCTGACGGACAAACAATTACACTGGCAAATAGCTTTACACTTAATAAAGTGCATTTGTTAATGCCGTTATAGAACAACATAAAAGAACATTTTTCATATCTAAACGCATGCATTCATGATAGTTGTTCATATACGTATGTAGAAATTCTTAAGAATAGAATATACCTGTTGTTTCAGAGGTCCAGTTGAATTTGCCAGATGAGCCACCCTCGTCAGTTAAAGCTATCTTCCTTACCTACTCAACCATACAATAAAAGTTTTCTGAAAAAGATACTTTCATTTAACAATCTTGATACGCTTCTATCGAAATTGTCTCCTTCATGTATAATATTTAATTGTTGTTGTTTGTATCGCTTTTGTTTTATACCTTGTTTGTTCTGATGTTCTTTTACATTTTAAGATAGCATGATTTTCAGAGAAAGACGTCAAATGAAATAAAAGGAAATATAAGAAAACAAGTGAGTGTATGATGCCTTTGAAGATATTATGATATGACTGTTTACGAGAATATATCTGTTTATTCCAAAGTTGAACTTTTTGGAATTTCGTGTGTGATTTAGCTAAAGAAAGTATAATATGAACGTGGTTCCGCAAGAGTACAACTGTGAATTTAGTCTTTACTGTAAGTTGTGTTTCCAACAAATGATAATCAGATTTTCCTGTAAAACGTACATTTATTAAGATGTATGTACTTTACTTAAGCTGCAAGGGGAAGCATCAATCGCGTAAATGTTTTAGCAGGATGCAAATGAAGTATTTTCAATTTGATGAATCCTAATAGATTATTGTCTGTTAGAACATCAAATTGAAAGTACTTCATTTTCTAAATCAGATACACTTTTCTGACGGACAAACAATTACACTGACAAGTAGTTTTGCACCTAATGAAGTGCATACAATTGATAACAATGTAACCGGGATTCAGTTATAAATTCTGCTGCAGGCACTTTTAGCGACTTATCTTATATAACCAGCTTGTCAATCTCTTTCAAAAATTCATTTTTAAAATACAGTTTCTAACTGACGTCGGTAGGGGCATTTTCCGACATGCAATTTCTATTCAAGTGCTAGATGCTCTAGAATAATAAAAAGTTTCTGTCTTAATCAGATTCATACATGGTGTTGTGACATATTTACAGACACGGAGCTTCATGATTCGTAGCAGTGTTGTGCAGAAGCAGATGAACATTTGTCTGTTGTTTAACCATTCGGGGTTCAAACTGGTGGTTATCTTTTTCTCCAGCGAAATTTTACAGTTACAGGTATCGCTAAAAGAATTGTATTTTGTATTGGTCAGTTTTATTATAATGGTATCCAGCAAATTTTGTTTGACGGGGTTCGAACGAATCCGTTATCAAAACAGGCAAGACACAAACAAGATATTCATAACAAAGACTGCACTGTATCGCCTTCTTTCAGTTGTTTGTGTAACCTGAAATATAAAAAACATTAGCATCACAATCTTGTACAGTTGGCTCCTTTTTATCTCAAACATTGATATCTCAAAGTACCCTCGCATATCAAAGAATACAGCTTGGACATACAAGGGGCGTTGGGAAAGTTTTGCAAAAAGCGTCATAACTTGTTTGGGGGGCATGCTATGCAAGAACTGAGAGCATAACAATTTGTCCTTACAATGATACCAAACACCATAGAAAGACACTTTTACTTATCGGCTGCTTATATATACATTACGGCCTACTTAAGTAGAACTCTGTAGTGTACGTGTTTGCAGACATGTCTAGGCATATCATAGCTTAATGTGTTTCTGCTATCAGCAGTTCTATGTTTATGGTGGTTACCATATAATTACGTCACTTGCAAGACTTTCAGAACACCTCTCGTATTTTCTAGTTTTCTCCACAGTTAAACTCCTGTTTTCTCAACCTACTGATACCCCAAAGTAAATTTTCTGAGACCAGTATATCAGCAGTTAACTCAAACTACCGGTATCTGAAGAATAAATTTTCTGGGACAAGATAGTTTACTTTGAGATATCTGTTACCAAGAGTGACTGTATTTCCCGATCAGTTGGAAAATGACGTCAAAATTCAAAAAATGATGGTTGTTAAATTGCGCTGTTATTTGTTTTGAAATAAAGCTGAAGGCCGAACAAGGTATCAAATGTCTCAGGGTTTTAGATAATTGTAGCCAAGAGCTTTCGGTAGTGCTGAACGGTAATAACAACCATTTGCATGTTGAGTAGAAAATGTCACTCTGTTAATTGTGCTTCTTAAGGTATAAACGTCATTATTTAAATGCTATCAAATCCAATTTGAATGAGATGTAATTATGTTGAATTGAAGCCACTTTTCAAGATTTTAAGGTCGTGTCTGAGAATCAATTAACACACAAAATTTCATCAGCGAAGAGAAAGACAATACAGCAGTTGCATTCCATGTTGTCGTCAATGGGTCGGTCAGCTATTTCAATTTCTATGCATCACGATTTATTCTCGCAGATTATCATCAGGTCTAGGAGATCCATAAGTTTACAGACTGTCTTTAAATTAACAGATACTTAGTCTTTAAATTTACAGATTTGGGCACATGCATTGTGGAAAACAGTGTTTAACATGAAAACCACATTTCGATATCTGTAATGTTGAAAGTAATCTGAGTGCAATAACATGAAAAGCATAAAGCAGAGATGATCATATTGCTTCTGCTAACAGCAGATCTTCGAAGTTTAGGCGTTTCTTTAAAATAGCACCCTATGCCGTTCTGTTCAGTCTGTTAAAAATGATTTAGATTGTGCAAATTATTATTCTACCGCTAAATCAAGACTGCCAGTCGTGTAAAGCATAGCCATTTTGACCTCAGACATAGAAATGTTCCTACGGCATATTGGGTATTACTTACCATTGGACGAATTGCCTTTGGTACGAAACACCCGAAACCGCTCATATTAGTTCCCTTAGACTAATTTTGCGGTCAAAGGAAAATAACTGTGTCTGGTTTAAATTAAATTTCAGTTTTCTTATGATAAAACAAGAAAGCACGAAAGCATATGTATGCAATTTTCTGCAAAATGTCCACCAAAATGTGATAAAAACAGACAGGTAAGCGAGAGATTGCGGATTTTTCATACGATTTATTTTGAGGAATTGATTTACGGAAGTCTGCAAATTTACAGACTAAAATGTCTAAAAATTTAAAGACAGTCTGTAAATTTAATGACTGTCTGTATATTTATGGTTATCCTAGACCTGATTATAGCACAGCGATCAAACTTATTAGACCTTGAGCTGACCATAGACCCCCCTCCCCCCAAGGGGGAGTTTTGTACCCTATGATTTTCTGAAACTACATTATATAAAAAACAAAATGACACATGTTAGCCCTCTGTACGTTGGGGCGTTAACGTATGACGTCAACGTCAATTACACTACCCAAATTTACATATTCACGTTATAATAGAAGATACGCATTGTTGTACACATGCTAGTATTCGCCCTAAATAATGTTGGGTTTTGTCTGCTAGTACATAAATCACTGTTTCAAAGTTATTGACATTGTCAAGGATAAGTTGACTAGCCTGTATAACGTAGTTTACATTGCATTTGACGGTTTTTCCCCTTCAGTGTCTAAATACATGTAATATTACGAGCAAATTTTAAGAATTTAAGTGTAGCGAAAAGTTAATGTCATATATATGACTGTTTCAATATTCTATTATAAAAAAGAAACATCTTAAGTCTTACAAAACTCGTCAGCAGTCACGATAAATATGTAACGTATATAACCACAACAAAAATACAAAAAAAAAAAAAAAATCAGACTATATCGCTGAATTGGTGGACTGAAGTTTATACGTGCTCCATCAATCTTCTTTTATTCATGCCCAGCTTAGATAATGTAGGCAGCAGTTAAATTAGCAGTGGATACATTAAATGGGGACAGAAACTATCTTATTTTTGAAGAATTTAACCTACAAAATGACCAGAAAAGCTACGAAAGCAAACATTAGCTGCATTTTATATTTCAATGTTATCTTTAATTTGTCTTCAGTAGATACTGTTGTATATGTAAATATGAAGAAATGTCAATGTTATGTTTCCTCAAACTATAAAACATGATCTAATAGTGGATATTTGAAAAACAATCTACCAGTAACTTTAAGTTACATAATTGTAATATGTCGAGGAATAAGATTTATTAGTCATCTGTTATCCCTGGCGGCATGAAGTATTTATTGCTGTAGTATAAGCTTACCACTGGTAGTCAGATGGCAAATTTAGCTCTTTGAAATACACAAGAGTTCAGCAAGACGCACATAGATTGTTACAGCTGAAGCAGTTCGACCCTGCCTTCAATTCAGTCTCACTTAAAAGTGACTTCATAAAAATGATTTTTTTTTAATTTTATGCATTAAATGGAGTAAGTATAATTTGATATATGCTGCAACTGATTAATATTTAGGTTCTCGTTATGATGGGGATAAAACCAGTTTCGCTACCTGTGCTGTTGGCTGAGCCATTCAATTACCCTACATACAAATATGCAACTGTGACTACCAGCCGAGGCAATCAAAAGCAGTACCAACTCTGCCAGCATGCATTAACACCATTTTTCTATGATGTCAGTCGAATCGTCAGCCACGAGCCTCTTTGCACAGTAACTGCTTTACATGGGTTAGCAAATATGTGTGGCCCCCGTGATCATAACTTACATGTTAATTTGTGATCTACGTGATCTGTTTATGCAGCTCCCGGCCATCAAATACATTACAAAATGTTAACAATGTGAAAATTTAAGGATTATGGAAAGTGACATACTTTATAACGCATACAACATTCTGTCTCTAGCCTGTGCAGGAGTTCTATTTTTCATTATGTTGATAAAAATATTCAAATGGTCAGGTAATTTTGCAAACCGCATGGTTTTATTCCCACTAGTTGATACTATCAAGGACTAAAGGAGTTACAAAATACAAATTTCAGTCAGACAATTTTCAATAATGTAACAACTAAAATTGGGGCTTTATTCTCTAACAGTATTTAACATATTTGGACAAGGATAATTTGATAAGCAGTAAGATATCATAAATAGGCAATTTACAGCCACATTTATTGCTAAAAAGTAAACAATAAGGTAATACAAGGTCACGGAGATCAAATGCAGAAAGTTACTTAGGTTAGCCCTTCCTTGGCGTGTATAGGTATGCACTATTTCTATTGTTTGATTATTTGCTCTTCAGAAAAACTGTATTACTAGTTAAGGATATCGGAGATGAAGAATTCATAAACTATCAATAGATACGTTGTATACGTTACTTGTTTGGTCTTTCTTTTTTCCCCAGTATTATGCTCCAAAGCATATAACTACAGTGTAGGCAGATACATTCTGAAGGAGAACAACTAAGATTTGCTCATAAATATCTGAACAGCGATGACCAACATTAATATATTCTGTCATTTTCATTTGCCATTTTATTATGTGTGCAGAACTACTGGAACACTGTCGCTTGAAAAAAAAAAACAACAAAAAAAAACATTTTTGCCCAACTAAACGTGTCTTTATGTTCTTTACTGAATAGATTCTTTAAGAGATGATTGAATGTAGTTAGATTCTTTAGGAGATGGTTGAATATAGTTAGACTTTAAAGAGCAAGAAACAAAAGCACAGAAATGTAGATCATCTTAAACATAGCATTTATAGATAGCTACAGTATACTAGTAAACTGCCAGTGTCTCTTTTCTGTATTAAATATTTCTGATACTATTCTCCCAAACTCCTGGTTGACACATAATTGTTAGTTACATAAATGAACTTAGTGTTTGCCCCAGATAATAAACCAATCAGATCACCTGAATTTTCAAATTTTCAATAGATTTATTGGTGTAGACTCATCACTTATCCATGAAGAGAGTCTTCACCAATAAATCTACTGAAGACTTGAAAATTCAAGGGATCAGAAATGTACAGTCTTCTGTGGCTTGTCATGTCTAAAAATAGCTTCAACATGACAGGTCAAATTGATTTAAAGTCGATGTAGATTTCTCGAATGAGCGTTTTTTCTCATTACAGAGGAACAGATGAAGGGGAGTATTTGGCAGTATTCTCCATAAAAAGTATTTTCTCCATAAAAAGTATTTTATGGTTACTCATTAGAATCGACGAGGCGGTTCTATGGCTATCCATAACATTTTTAAAATAAACACATATTGAAAAAACATGTTGATACTTATTAGAATCGCCTCGATGAGGCAGTTCTTTAGGTACCCAAAGCATTGTTTTAAAGCATGTTGTAGATATTAGTTAGAATTGCCTCTAAAAGGCAATTCTAATGAATATCCACAACATACGTTTTTCATGGAGAAATAAAAATAATCCCAAATTATCACAAAATACTCCTCTTATATATTCCTCTGTAATAAGATGCATCTCGTAACACAAATCAAATAACTATGATTTGTGTAATGAGAAGAAAAGAATCCTCATTCAACAAAGGAAAATCAAAGTGACCAGCCATGTTCGAGCTCCAAAAACTGAATGAATGGGAATGAGCAAAGTCATCTGAACATGAACACAAATCATAAATGACAGCATGACACTCACTCTAGAAGCAGTATTCTAATTATGCTCCTCCTCTCCAAGCTAAATGAAAGCATGGCAAAAGCTTTAAAAGCAGAATTCTAATTAAGTCCCTCCTCGCCAAGCTATTTTGGGACTGTCACGATATTGCATCATTACTATAATCAAAGTACATTGGAGAGTGGTCATTTTGGGATTTTTTTATTTATCAGTACTATTTCTTTATTTTTATTTTTTTTAAACCCAAAATATCTCTCAAACAAAGATTATCTAAAAGATGTTGGAAAACAGGGCAGACCAGGATCAGTTAATTATCTGGGGCAAACACTAAGCCGGTTAGAGGCTATGAAGAGAAATCTTCGCAATTAAGAACCTTCCGCTCGCTGCGCTCGCTTCAGGTTCTTAATTGCGAAGATTTTCTCTTCATAGCCTCTAACCTATACTAAGTAAAGCAATATATTAACACTACTATTAATTATTTTCAAAAGTTTGTTTTGTTTCTAAAACTGTAACTCAGCAATGTTGTTTTCTCTGGTAACGTAAAATATACAATAGTCTTACAAAAGTAAGTATACGCTGCCAGCAAATATCTACATTAGCTTTGATGCAGAACTGTATTTGGATTAAGCCTTTAAACTTCAGGTTACTGTTCTGCTTTATAAGTTTTTCAGTGTGCACGTAAAAGCTTTAACAAATCATTTAAATAAACAAGGTGGAACTCCAGTTTGCAATGTTGATTGCTGATTATTTTATAGTTTTAAACTAAACACGTCAAAACCGCTTAGCTTTTAATGGTATCAAACTGATTGCATATCATTTTATTCTAGCCCTATATGCAAATCAATGCTGGCTTTTAATAGCTGCGGCTTTATCTTTTCTGGAGTATTTTTTATTTTATTTATTTATTTCTTATTTATTTTTTTTATTTTTTTTGGATTTTTCAGCTGTATATAACAAAATTTCAGGTATGTTACTGTGTTTAGAACTCAAATGTACAATTTGTAAAAGAAACAAACTGGGCAATGTCATTATGAAATACTTTTATTTTTGATATGACAACAAAGTAAACAGCAAAACCCGTTTTACATGTGCAGAATATGTCAATGCCCTTAACATTACAATTTGAAGTAAACTGTGTTTAATCACGTATAAAACACACCTCATTAATCCCTAAAAGTAATAACTGAGAGAAATATTGATAGGTCCAAGTACACAATATATCATAAGAACACCCAGACTTAGGTGTGTTATTTTTTTAATGTGACAGTGGTAAAAAACCTGATTAAAGGTATTATAATAAAATATTTTAAATGGTGTGTTATTTACGTTACTACTAGTAATAGTTTATCATGGAAAATAAACCGGAATGAATTTTTCTTTTATATTAAAAGATGCTTTTATGAAGAAACTGCTACCAAAGAAAATAAAATGATTCTATCTTCAAATTATATGATTTTAACAAAAGTAGCCCTAGGTAACGTATATAATAGATCATTATGGAAGACTAAAATGCATTCAAAATATTGTTGAACTGCTCCTTGCTGTTTAAATAGGCTGGCATATTCAATATTACCGTTTACTGTTGTTTTCCATTCCAACAGTGTAGTTCAAGCACTTGAATTATACGGAAAGTGATAATTGTAATATGGAACATTCATAAGGGGTTACTGTGTTCAACATCCTATTCCTCCCAAAGTATACAAGATAGGATAATAATTTTTGCAGATCTGAAAAGAGCAATAAATTTTCTTTAACACATAAACAAACATTTGGTGTAATATTAAAGGAATAACTTACAAAAAGAAAGTATTTTGGATGAAAATTTCAATTTTAATGGAGAGTGAAGAAAAACGTCACGTATACTACACCATGAAGGCTAAAGTGACGTTTCAAACATCATAACTTTTAGCTATTGGATCGTTCTATTAGACTCTATTATAATTTTAAACATAAGTAAGTGACTTCTATTTTTTATAATTTTTGATAATTCTTATTTTATGTTTATTATTTTAATGGGTAACGTTATGTAACAGGCTGTAACAGCTTAACGCCCCACTCGCCAGAGGGCTAACATGCTGCAAAATACTTCTAAGATGCTGGTCTTTAAGAAAAGTATGGTCTACAAAACTCCCCCTGGTGGGGGGGGGGGGGGGGGGGTAAACCATATCTGGCTCATGGCCTATATAATGTGGAATTTGATTGTATTAATGCCTGATCATTGTAGAATGACATTAAAAGTGCGGTGTGCACCAAAGAAACAGGGAAAACAAGTAAATGCATTGAATTTATATTCCCGCCGAAATGGCTGATTTGTTTATTGCTTATTTTCAGCTTCATAAAATTTTGTTCACTGGTTGCTTAGTTATGACTGACGCTGTGGAGTTTAAATAAAGGGGCAATAACCCATGTATAAGTGAGGTCATTCTAAACAACTTGCTTTAGCATCATCTCGCTGTGATGAGATATATTTATATCAAGTTTCAAAATTTTTGTTCATTCGCAACTAAGTTATGGCTTATTTGTGTATTTTTAATCAAATCAAGGACAGTAACTCATGCATTACTGATGCCATCATGACAAAACATGACGATAACTATCATGTTATGAGGATACATAATCATTTTAAGGTTTGTGAAATTCCGTTCACTTGTTATTTAGTTATGACTCAATTTGTCTATTTTACAGCAATTCAAGGGCATTAACTCGTGCATTACTGGAGCAAGTCCAACAAAACTTAATATGCATCGCCCTGTTATAATAATGCATATTTAGTATAAGTTTAATAGAATTCCATTCATTGATTACTTAGTTATAGCTAAATTTGTTGATTTTAAATTGATTCAAGGGCAATAACTCATGCACAACTGATGTCATTCTGACAGAACTTTATGTGCACAATTGTTTAATAGTGATACATATTTATTTTACGTTTCATGAAATTCTAGTTATTGGTTACTTTGTTATGGTTCATTTTGTCATTTTGAAAGCAATTCAAGGGCAATAACTCAAGCAATACTAAAGCCAGTGTAAGGAAACGTCATGTGCGTTAGCGCCTTATAATGATATATATTTAATATAAGTTTCATGACATCCTGATGATTGGTTTCTTAGTTATGGCTCATTTTATCATTTTAAATAGCAATTCAAGGGCAATTACTCATGCATCAGCGCCTTATAGTGATATACATTCATTATAAGTTTCATGAAATTCTGTTTAATGGTTACTTAGTAATGGCTTCGGACGGACGGGCGGACGGAAATAACTCATGCACTCAAGGGCAATAACACATGCATCAGCGCCTTATAGTGATATATATTTATTATAAGTTTAATGAAATTCTGTTCAATGGTTACTTAGTAATGGCTCCGGACGGACGGACATGGAGCAAAACTATATCCCTCCGCCTTCGGCGGGGGATTAAAAAAGAAAAGAAGCAGACTCGGTAAGTGTTATTTTGTTATTCGGATCGAGATCTTTGGGATTGGTTTGATAGAGGTTTATTTTATACCTAAATCACACAAGCCTGATTTACACTTTTTTGTATTTTTGAAGGAAAACAATTCTGTTTCTTAATCGAATAAGTAGGGTAAGTTCAAGACGACTTTTACTCAGTACAAAAAATAGGCCGTTGTTTAAAAGAATTGGTTACAAACTGAAAACTGTTACACATACTGCAGTTGTGGTTGTTAACCCTATCACTGTTGAACAATTTGCTGCACTCCTAACCTGTGCGTCGGTAGGTCTGAGCTAAACTCTAATGCAGCCTCCGACTTGAAGCTATTATGTAATGTTGGTCGGCTCCTGATATTATCGTGCCCTTGGTTGCGCCCAAAAGTTTTTTCATGTGGTGGTTTTCGTTTGCCCCAGAGTTGCAGTTTCTATGTTTCTAATATCTTTATTTTATCTTAGTATTAAATAGAGATGAATCAGACATATTTTTTCGTAATCACCTGATTTATCAGCACAAGACTCCAATATTGGACTGAGGGCTTGCCCGAGGTCCGATATTAGTCGAAGGCTGATAAATCGGGTGATAATGAAACAACCATGTTATGATCTGTTATTCATATAGATACTTGAAATGAAAAGATCAACAGAAACAGTTGCTAGAATTCAGACATAACTTAATTAGTGGCGAAAACCTGCTAACAACAAAAACGAAATCTAGCAAAATTCAATAGCGAGGATGTCCCAAGGTGATTGTGATATTTAATTGTTTAGTTGAACAAGGCAGGTGTCTTATGTTAAGTGTGTTATTAGATCATGCAGCATCACTGCACCATCTGAGATGTCTCCGGCAACCCAGTTCTGTGGGGCTTGTTGTTTTGTTGCAAAACAAATAAAAGCATCGTAAACGACTGCGTAATACCCCGCCACTGCGATCCAGTACCCCTTCTTTTACCTTTCATACATTTGTTACACATATTTTTTATTATCATTTTATACATGTATATAGCCCCAACGCAGGGGCAGATAACCTCTGGGAACAGAATTTTGATCATGACATGACGCTCATATTACTTAGATAATGTGCTGCGAGTTTCAGGAAAATCTACAGATTTTTTCATATTTTTATACATGTATATCGCCCCAGGGCAGGGGCAGGTAATCCAGGTGGACTAAATTTTGCTTGTAACAGAAAACCTATGTCATTTCAATCATTTTTATGGAATTTCATCAAGACATATCTAAAGTCAGATTTTATATAGATTTTTTCATGATTTCATACATGTATGCAGGTAACCTATGGGGAACAACTGTTTTTATCAAGACGGAAAGCTTACATTAATATGATAATTTGTTACAAGTTTCAGAAAAATCCCCTACATCTCTGATTGTATACATTTTTTTGTTATTTAATACATGTAGAAAGCCCCAGGGCAGGGGCAGATAACCCAGGTGAACAAAAGTTGGCTTGTACTAGAAAGCTAATGTTACTTCAATCAATTCTGTGAAATTTCATCAAAATATCTCTAAGTGTAAAGGAACTACAGACCAAAACCTATTTTAAGACATTGACAAGGGCAATAACTCCATCAGAAGAAATCGAAATTTGCCCGTTAACAATCCCAACTGAGATATTCTCAAGATGAATGCACATGCCAAGTTTGAAGGAAATCCGTTAATAAATATTAAATTAAAGTTATCGAACGGAAACGAAGTGCTTAAGGACGGACAGACGTACGTACGAAGGACGGAAGGACGGACACACGGACAGCCAGCAGGAAAACATAATACCCGCCACTAACGTGTGGCAGGGTATAAAAAGTCATTTCATTTTAAATTTGATACCAACGTGTCCTTGTAATCTAATTAAGAAAGTGAATGGTCTCACTTTATGTCTATAATGGCTAATAAGTGAATTACGTATGTGCTCTAAAATGATGCAAATTTTCTGTTTGGCAAATCGGATTCGCCCTTTTAACGTCGAAATATCTCGCACCACTGTGTTTGCGTTAGACTGGTTGATAAACGTTATCAGCCCGGGAAAACTTTTTTGGACCGGTGGGCAGGATAAAGCATCTGAAAGCTCAGCATTATCAAACATGCAGACTGATTCTTAAACGGTCTAAAATTCTGTATCTATATGAAAAAATGTACTAATTACTATAGAACACATCCCACGTTTCCCGCTGTTTAATGACCTTGTTACGTATTTGCCCATGTGGAACTGGGTATTACTTTGATGAAACGTCAATTTCACTGAACTGTTGAATAATAGGATTTTATCACCCTGTAAACAAGAATATTCGTCTTTACGTACTGGAATACGCTTGAAGTGATCTCTGACACATATGGAAATAACTAATTCTACCAATAATTCACAGTACTGGTTTTTGTTTACTTAAAATGTAGAGGCCGACTGCAGGGTGCCGATAAACAGGAAATAAGTTAATGCCATTTTGCCTATGAGAAAATATTCTTACCTAAAATAGCCTTAGTAGTGACGGCATTGCCTACTTTATTTGTAGTGCTACCAGGTGTTTGCAGTAGACATAATTAAGCCGAGACATGCGAAACCCAACAAAGTGGTTGTGCGCCGAGCGCAGACACAGATCAGCCTGGGCATCCGCCCAGTCTGATCAGAGTCTTCGCGGTCCGCATGGAAGAAGCTTAGACTCTTAGCTACCCTTTAAGCGCATAGCAAAGAGTCTGATCGGACTGAACGGATGCTCAGTCTGATCTGAGTCTGCGTTGGGCGCACTACCACTTTGTTGGTTTTGTCGTGTCGCGACTCAATAATCAATAACTGTCAACAGAAAAAGCATCTGTCAGTTTGAATATGATACCGTTCATTTATTTTACAACGTTGTGAACGTCTGTAATTTGTCGGTCAAACAAGATATTCTCTATTCCAGAGAACTTGGCTCAGTAAAATGAAGTTGCTATAGTCCGTTTGAAGTGCAAACGAAGTTTGTTTACTTTCTGGAAGATGGTGAAAGCTTCATTAAATGTCCCAATGTCCTAATGATTCTTATAGCCATACAAAACAGAATATAGTAAAACAATTTCTATACCAGTAATGCTAAAGTTGAGCAGTTTCACTGAAGGGTGTCATATGCTTGTTAGAACAGCCAAAATATTGTTGGCAAACTCGTTGCTTACTACAGTTGTGGGAGTATATGAATGAAATTATAGTAGAAATGTATTCACCCACACGCGTCTTGCATGATGTTACTGGTCAGGTGATACCATATTATAAATTACATGTACCATTGAACTATTATATAGTTATATTTTTCAAAATCTGATAATAAAAAGGTGAAATAATTTGTAGAAAAATATGGATTCAGAATGAAATTTCAATTAAGTATGCAATTTTGTTCGAAAGATAGCATTCGTTGGTCACATGCTTCAATACGTAAGAGTAAAGGGCAACAGCCAATTTTTTCTCCCTTGTGGTTCAGAGGCGAGATGATATATTTTAGGCTCTTTTTGTATAGAAACTTTTAAATGTAAAGCCTGACATTTTTACACAAGTATGATTTTGTTATGTAAAGGATAAAAATTAAGAAAGAACAATTCATGAATTTTCTACCTCTAGCAAAGTTTGGAAAATTATTGGGAATGCCGTTTGCATTTTGGAGCAAACGGACTATACACTCCTTGAAAAGACAGCCAATGCAAAATCCAAACATTTGGAAATACATTAAGCACAATTATATACTTATCAAAAATAGGTTTTGTGCGATATGTATAAGCAATATGGCAGTCATAGCAGTAATATCCATAGGATATATATAGTAACAAAACCCGACAAGTAAAGTATCAGGTTTGGATATGATGGGCCCAATCAAAGACATTTAAGTCTTACTGCGGTATACGAGTTGATATATAGAGCAAATTATTCTATTGCATGACAGGTTTTTATTTTAACAAGTATATTACACCTCATTATTGTACTTCAAAGAATGCAGGTCGAAGATCATTTAGATAATGATACAGCATTTCGTCTCATTAGGATATGTACTTTTGTTATAAACCAAACATCTCATATCTGGCTCTCGTCTCGTATATCTTTATTTCTGTATTTTGGATTTACTTTTCACAATAATTGTCATAAGTGCAAAAAAGCAAGCAAAGGAAACATACAGTATCAAGAAATTATTTCCTCCAAGAGAAAGTTCTAACGTAACTTTGCCAGGGCTTTTACGATATCAGTCATGATAAGAGACTTAAGAGAAAACCTTTTGACATGTGCATACACATCGTATGAGTTATTTGTAAAAAGTATGAATTGTATTCCGAGTGGATGTTAAAGTCTGGGAAACCCTAAGCTTTTCACATTCAGCATACCGCGTTTGAATAGTCTGACAAAAGAAATAAAATATTTAATTTTGAAACTGCTTCAGATAGTTGTTTATATTTGTAAAAGGTCAACTGAGTGGCCTGGTAGCTCATTTCAGAGTGCTTATACGGAAAGCCAGGGGCCCTGGGTTCGAATCTCGGTCTGGCCACGACCTTTTCCTCCCCTATGATATTTGGTGGCTCAGTTTGGATCCACAGCTAGGGCCGCGAGCACCAACAAGTGCATGTCTTGTTGATTCCTCCGTGGTATATAGCACGAATCTAATGCCCCAGTCACACACACATATACGGATTCTGCGGATGCTACGGATAGCCCGTCCGTATCATTCGCATCTATCCATTTTATCCGTAATGGATCCGTATAGCATCCGCAGAGTCCGTTACTGTCCGTATCATATCCGCAGGGTCCACAGGATCCGCGTCGAAATTTTGAAAAGGTTCAAAATTCGGGCGCGGATGAGTAAACCATAAAAGTCCGTAACTGAACGCATTTATCTGCATCTATCCGTATCTAATCCGTGTCTCATCCGTATCTATTCCGTATCTTATCCGTAACTAAACCAATCATTCCGCAGTCCCAAGTTGAAGACTGATACGGTTTCATACGGATCTTTACCTGTAGTTACGGAAGTTATGGGTTATGTCAGGGTCATTGATGAGGCTCTAGTAATCGTAACCTCAAAGTATGGCCCATGCTCCTTCTCTCGAATCTGTTTAGTGTTCTGTTATTTTTTTTTTTAATTTGTATACCTGGATCCAAACTATAAATTGGGTAAAGGTAAAGGTTTCCTATAGCATAATGACCGTAGGGGCGGTGGCTTTGGGGAGGAGGAGGATGGGGGTAGGTCGTTAGGGTCAATGTATCTTGGGCATAGCATATGAAAGGCGAAGCCCATCTCTCTCCTTTCGCTGCCTTGTCCTTCCCTGATTTGAAAAAAAAGTACCCATTTAGTGCTTGGTTTACATAGATGTTCAGTCGACAGTTGATAAAGTAGATACTATTCTAATCCTTCAAGAACACTGCACACATTCGAAGGAAGGTACATGGACCATACTTCGAGAATTCGGCTACTCAAACAGCATCAGTGACCCCGATATGATTTGGTTACGAAAACCAGAGAAAGCATAATGTAATTTCTTAATTTTGATAAGGCAGTAAATTCAAAGGCTGAGTTGTACCATAAAAGATCTAAAAGGAAAAAAAGCAATACTCTAGACTATAAATCTAAACCAATGAAAAATTTCTGATTTCTCAGAATATTTTCTTGACCTCAAAGGAAAAATTATATATAATCTGCACTGAGAGACCGCAATATTCACAGAACGCATTTTTCACACGTGTGTGACGAATACGGTCGTATTCCTCACATTTTGCCAATGTGACAAATGCGTTCGGATTTTATTGCGATTTTTAATAGAAACGCATTTTTCACACATACGGCAAGGGAAGCTTGAGAATGAATGATTTGTTATTCCTTTCCATCTACAACTATGAGTTGAGCCCCAACTGCACTGAGCCTTCTGCTCTTGGTGAGTTTATAGGAAAAGCAGTCCCCGCTGTCCGTCGCCTGACGTCGTTTGTAAACACCTTCGAGCAACTTACATTGTATCTCTTAAGCGTCTGGGTCAATCTAAACCAAATTTCATACATAGGGTTCTCAATGCTGGGGAACGATAACAAGTCTTAATGCTTCTGACCAGCCTAGCTTCTTGATACTTGCAGATAACTCAGACAGGCATTAAATCTTAGACAAACTGACAACTGTTCAGATTCGACCGATAATGTCGAAATTATGTGTCCCCACGATTACCGATAAAGTCTACTGGTATAATTAATTAACCTTATGACAAGTCTAACACCTTCCATGTTTTTAATTTATTATTTTTATGGTAAATTCCTTTCCAAAAGGGAAGATAAATCATGCAATACGGCTTGAATAATTGTAACACTTCATCTGTTTTTCCGGGGCGAAAAAACAGAGTTCGACCTATACACGATATCCAATTCGACCAGAGTTTGTCTTTGTTTGGGTCTAGATGTGATCTGAAGTGAATTCAAAATCCCGGCAAAAGCATTTAAGTTACTTTATTCTTAGTATTACCTGGTTCCTCACTGGTGAAAACAGAACTGTGCCCCAAGTTTCGAAATGATTTGAGGGAACATGTTGATTTTGGCTCATTCGTTCGTCCGTTCGTGATGCTTTATATTTGTACCAAGTTTTCTCAAACTACCTTTTAAAGTTATGAAGCGAAAACGATTTGTGACGGACAGACAGGTAGACAACTATGGGAAAACGAAATGTCTCTCCTCCCATTTCTACCCAGATATAGATCCCCCCCATGGAACCATATACCAACACGCAACTGAATATACCAATACCTTTAACCTTGATGCGACATAGGGGACTGTTACGAAGGAGCTACCTCCCAAACTGTTTGTATTTGAAATGCCTAATATTGCACAGGAATACCGCAAGATTATGGCACCGCCAAACAGTTAATACTCTAGAAGCTGTACACTACATCAGCATACATGTGAATGAAAACAAACAAGGTAAATGTTTTCCATAGTCTTCTGGCCATAGGGAAAGTGATAGTTGGAGCCTACAGTGTCTTCGGCACAGATTACGAAAAAGGGAGCTTATCCCTTTCCTTTCGCAGCCTCACCTAACAGAAACAGGTACCCATTTACTGTTAGGAAGACAGGGTCAGTTTTTCAGTCGTTGATCCGGCTGGCAACTTGAACCTGGGTCCTTCTCCATGGTAGAGCAGATTTCTAGTCTTCTTTTATTACTGTTCCGTTTTTTTTCGTCCACTAATTTTCATAATTTCAGGGTTATAAAAATGTCAAGAAGTGAAAAATGCGTTTTTGTGATATTTTGTCATATTTTAGGAGTGTTGCATGCGTTTGGAAAATTACGTTTTCATGGTACATATCGAACGCAAATTTCACAGATATGTGAAAAATGCGTTCGACTTCTGTGAAAAATGCGACCGGATTTGTCACACGTGTGAAAAATGCGACCGGATTTTTCACACATGTGAAAAATGCGTTCTGTGAATATTGCGGTCTCACACTGCACTATAGATGATGAACGGGGAGACGTGTAACGGTCGCCGCACGGCACGACCTCAGTGGCACTAAAGTGAAATAGATATCTAAAAGAGTTCATTTAAGAGCACAGAACAGATTCGAAAGAAGGAACATGGGCCATCTTTTCGGCTACTCAAGCCTGACCAGTAGATATTTATTGCTTCATTTCACCATTAAACTTTGTCCTATATTGGACAACTAATTGGAATTAATAAAAGAATTACTTTGTCCTATATTGGACAACTAATTCGAATTGATAAAAGTCAAATAAGTTTATGAAACTAGAAGGTTGTCCAGGGACAACTGGTCGAGCCCGCTGTTTGCTATAGTGGCCTATAAGCATGTCAAGACTAAGTAACTGCTTCACTCTAGAAAGAAGCCAAACATCATCATGCTTAGCCAGCATTTTCTTCTTTTTTTCAAATTTTCACAAAGGAAAATAAGTAGAAGTGATGACCCAGACAAGCTCAATTTATGACAATTACAATATCTGACCTTCAAGTGTGACCTTGACCTTGGACCTACCCAAACATGTATGTCACTTGACACTTCCACTCATCAGAGAGAACAATTGTGCCAAATAATTTCGAAATCCATCGATAAATGTAGAAGTAATGGCTCGGACAAGCTCAATTTATGACCATTTTATCATTTGACATTCAAGTGACCTTGACTTTGGACCTACTTGAACAAATGTTCCAAATGGCACTTCTACTCATCAAAGAGAACAATTGTGCCAAATTATTTTGAAATCCATTTGTATATGTTGAAGTTATGGCTCAGACAAGCTCAACTTATGGCCATTTTATCATTTGATCTTCAAGTGTGACCATGACCTTGGACCTACCTGAATAAATTTTCCAAATGGCACTTTTAAACATCAAGGAGAACAATTGTGCCAAATTATTTTGAAATCCAATTGTATATGTTGAAGTAATGGCTCGGACAAGCTCAATTTATGGCCATTTTATCATTTGACCTTCAAGTGTGACCTTGACCCTGGACCTACCTGAACAAATGTTCCAAACTGCACTTGTACTCGTCAAGGAGAACAATTGTGCCAAATTATTTTGAAATCCATCTGTAAATGTTGAAGTTATGGCCCGGACAAGCTCAATCTATGGCCATTTTACCATTTGACCTTCAAGTGTGACCTTGACCTTGGACCTACATGAACAAATGTTTCAAATGGCACTTCTACTCATCAAGGAGAACAACTGTGCCACATTATTTTGAAATCCATCCATAAATGTAGAAGTTATGGCCTGGACAAGCTCAATCTATGGCCATTTTATCATTTGACCTTCAAGTGTGACCTTGACCTTGGACCTACATAAACAAATGTTTCAAATGGCACTTCTACTCATCAAGGAGAACAACTGTGCCAAATTATTTTGAAATCCATCCATAAATGTAGAAGTTATAGCCCGGACAAATCCGGACGCACGCACGCACGCACGCACGGACTTACGCACGGACATACACCGAACTGACATTGTAACAACTATGTCTCGCTCACCGCAAGCGGGCTCGACAATGATGGCCCTACTTTTGCCATTGGCAAGTTCATGAAAAGATGACACCACTGTTACAAATAAGAAACATAACACCGCCCCATAACTGCACCATACGTCAGTCACTGCAATTGCACCGACCCGGCCTATCTGTTGTAGTAGTCCTTGAGATACAGTCTCTGTCTCTTTGCCCCCACCCCGTTCTGGTGTTGTTGCCGTGCAGCCGCCTCTCCAAACCATCCTGTAGGTATCTATCAGTATTGGAACGCAACCTTTTTGTATTGAAACGTTACGGTAGACAACAGTCCGTACAGTACGCCGAACGAGCCCCGTAACTTCCGTAACTAAAGGTAACGATCCGCTTGAAACCGTATCGGTCCTCAACTTGGAGTGGGACTGTGGAATGATAGGTTCAATAACGGATAAGATACGGAAAAGATACGTATGCGACACGGATTAGATACGGATAGATGCGGATATATGCGTTTAGTAACGCACCATTACGGTTTACTTATCCGCGCCCGAATTTTGAAACTTTTCAAAATTTTGACGCGGATCTTGCGGACTCTGCGGATATGATACGGACAGTTACGGACTCTGCGGATCTGATACGGATCCATTACGGATAAAACGGATAGATACGGACGGGACATCCGTAGTATCCGCACAATCCGTATGTGTGTGTGTGACTGGAGCATACAAGGAGTAGACACAGATGTGGACGTCGCAGTTAATCTTTTCTATTCTTCTATCCGCTAGGCATGCGCAACAGTCCGCATCTGAAGGTATTTATCCGCATCTAAAGGTTACAGAAGGTAACGGAAGGTTAGTAGTTCGTACCTATCCGTATCCATACGCATCTATTGGTAACTATATCCGTAAATTCATTAAATAAAATTAGGCCACGCCCACAAATTCTGCGGATAAACTGAGGATTTTATCCGCAACTATCCGCCCTATCCGTAATGTGTGTGTGTGACTGGGGCTTAAGCAAGCAGGGGGAAATGCCAAAGGTCGACCAAGTGGCTCGGTAGCTCAGAGTGCGTGCATGGTAGGCGACCGGACCTTGATTCGAGTCCCGATTGGACCTAGACTTTTTCCTCCCCTGAGAGATATTATGTATGAGTCAACAATTAATCCTGGTTTACTTTACATATTATCATTTGGCAAAATACTACAATGCACATTACTAGCCGATCAAAATGTAGACACTTCATAACACAATTCGGCGTACCTTTCAATGAGATTTGGTTTAAAGGCCACGGCCCCATTCCCCCATAAAAGATGTGAGAGCCCCGCAGGCAGATACCGACAGTAGAGTAGAAACTGCAGGCTGAGATGTTTTAGCAACAATATGAAAGCAACAATATTGCTTGAAATCTTGAAATAGAATAAAAGTTCGGACGCGATCACAGCATTTTTTTCTTTTATTTGTTTCTTGGATTTTATTACAATGATTAAGTGAGGCCAAGCGTACATATGCTGGGACATAATGTTTGTGAAACAAATAGCAAACAAGCATAGAAGACTAAGCCGATGAATCTAAATATTTTAACATGCCTGACTATAATTTCCTGAAATGGCTGCGTTTGCTATCTTGGGATCTTAAAACTTTACTAAACAAAGATAAAACTTTACAGTCACTGATGTTTATCCTAACCACCTCTGTCTTAACATTATTCATTCTGCACAAGAAAACTGTCTTCTGCGCATGCTCATATTATTATTACGGCCTGAGTCATTGAACTAGAAATGCTAGATGACTTCGAGAGAGACAAACATGAACTAATAATGTTCCATGATTTAGATAATCGGCTGCTTGTCCAACCCGAAATAGCCCAAGCTTTATTAGCCAAAACTACGTAGTCTGGCCCATGTTCCTACTTCTGTATGCATTCTCTGCTCTTGAAGGAACTTTTTAAGATTTTAATTTTACCTCTGTGCAGTTGGTGTTGTGCCGTTTGGCGGCCGTAAAACGTCTCCCCGTACATCATCCATAGTGCAGATTATATTTTATTTACATTCTTTGAGATCAGAGGATAGATTCTGAGAAATCTAAAATTTGAGATCGATTTAGACTATTATTCTAGATCATCGTCTTTTTTATTATATAGATTCTTTTGAAACTACTCAGACTTTGAATCGACTGCCCAATTAAAATTAAGAAATTACAATATATTTTTTTCTGGTTTCGTCGCCAGATATTGTCGGGGTCACTGACGAGGCTTTACTAGCCGAAACTACGTAGTTCTGGCCCATGTTCCTACTTCTGCATGTATTCTCTGCTCTTGAAGGAACTTTTTAAGATTTTAATTTTACGTTAAATAGTTGGTTAATTAGCCGAAATTATGAAATAGAACTCTCAAGCTTTTATTTTTGCTCGGCAAATGTAAAAGATTAAGCGGTTTTCTTTTGTTGTTGTTCTTGGTTTTTTTTTGTTTTTTTTTTTTTTGGTTTGTTCTTTTTTTGACTCGGCAGTAAATGTTAGATATACGAGGGCTGTTTAGAATGTTCTGATCTTTATGGTCCACCGTACACATTTTAAAAGATATTTGCACGAAATTTTCATATGCGTACTATACGTTTTATTACCTACACATTCATATATATTTTGTTACTATCGGACATTTAGTCTTGGAGATATATGCATTTTAATTAGGGCCACTCGGTACCACTGGCCATTTTTCTCAACAGCTATGAAAGCTTCAGAAAAGTCAGAAATACGGGCTTATATTAAAGCCCGCGGGGCCTTGAACATTCCTGCTAAACAAATGCAAAAGGAACTGTGTGATATTTATGGATGTTCTGCTGTTTCAATAATAACAGTTCGACGCTGGTTACATAAATTCAAAAATGGAAAATTTAATATTGAAGACAGTGACCGTTCTGGGAGACCTCGTAATTCTGTCAATAAATCCAGTATAGCTGCTGTCAAAAATATGGTTGAAGTGGATGCCCGATATACTGTTCGACAAATAGCAGCATATATAGGTATAACATCGGCAGCTACGCATAAGATTCTGATTGAACATTTGGGACTGAGGAAAATATGTGCTCGTTGGGTACCCCATTTATTAACAAAGGAACAAAAAGATGACCGTGTAAAATGTGTCAGGAAATTGCTGAAAACATATAAAAATTGTGACAACAAAAGGATAAATGAATCGTTGACTGGTGATGAATCTTGGATTTGTTATTTTGAACCCCAACGAAAAGTCAATAATAAAGTGTGGATCTCCAAAAACCAAAATAGACCAGTTATTGCGAGAAGGTGTCAGAGTTCTAAAAACGTTCTTTATGCTATTTTCTTCAATTCCAAAGGCCCTGTCGTGCAAGTAGCTTCACCTAAGGCATGTTCAGTTACTGGCAAGTTTTATAAAAACAATGTACTTAAGAAAGTAAAGAAATATTATGTCAAAAGGCGTCCGAAGACTGGCATGGCAACATTTGCTTAATTCATGACAATGCCCCGGCTCATAAAAGCAAAATTGTTCAGGACTATTTGCGCACAGAAAACATTAAACAGCTACCCCATCCCCCATATTCGCCGGATCTAAGCCCATGTGATTTTTTCTTATTTCCCAGATTGAAAAATATGTTATCTGGTAGACATTATGGCTCGAGAAGTGCATTAGGAAGTGCGATATATCAGTGTCTCAACACCATACCAAGGGCAGACTACTTTGCAGCATTCCGTGCATTGATTTCCAGACTTTAAAAGTGTATTTCAGTTAAAGGAGAATATTTTGAAGGAATGAAATAAAGGTTTTGATAATATCGTTTAAAATTATTTTTTAGCCCCGGGATCAGAACTTTCTGAACAGCCCTCGTATATTATGCCTGTAACCCTGTTCAAGAATTTTGACATATCTGGAAAATGAAGTGTAGAAATTCGGTCGAAACCGATAATAAACAACGAACTGCAAGAATGATCACAAATGAGCCGCGAAAAAAACCCAACAAAGTGGCAAGTGCCCCTAGCAAAGACTCTGAACAGCCTGGATAACGGTCCAGTCTGAACAGATTCTTCGTTTTTTGCAATAAAGATAGCTAGCTTAGACTCTAAGCTCCTTCCATGCCGATAGCAAAGACTCTGATCAGACAGGGCGGATTCCCAGGTTGATCTGAGTCTTCGCCAGGTGCACACGCCATTTTGTTGTTTTTCTCATGTCGCGGCTCAGATATGTTTAAAAACATATGACGGCAAAGACATGTAATGTCTCTGTTTCTTAAATGGAATAAATTGTGACCAGTGAACTCGCCTTAGCTTTCAGAATCAGTCATACAAAAGAGAACAACTTATTCCTGAACATGATGAAGATAAATAGGACTGTCTAATAAAGCTTCGCCTGATGGGCATCCTAGACAAACATATTTCTGGACGATTAAGAGACATTATTGAAAATTTAGAACACAAATCCCTGGTGTTTTCTTATATTGGTCAGTTAGGAGCGAAAAACGTGACTAATAATAATTATGCAACTTATAATAGCTCAAAGTAGAAACCTTTTATAGAGGTCCATGACCAGTTGTTTAACAGATGAAAAATTCCTACAATTCTCATGCCTGCCAAAATCTGCTTGACTGTCATTTTATCATACTGATGAAGTGATAGTGTATGTGTCTTTTTAGGAATACCAATTTTTTCAATTTTTAAAAAACAATAGTTGTATCAGGGTCTTGCTGACTATCAATTATTACTTCGCAAGTCAGTTGTAAGTAGTTATGTCACTAGCACTCTGTGTTAGAGATACAACTGTCCTCCAAGCCACTTAACTGTTTGCTAATGAACAAGAGAAAATCCTTTAAGAAAATATGGAAACTTTGTAAATAGTAGACTCAGTTTGAGGAAGTCTGTTCACGATATGTTTGTCTGTCTGTTTGAAGCCTGTGTCAACCCTTGAAATGTTCTACGTGAGACACCATGACCTCGTTTATCCCACCAATATGGCCGTTTCTGAACTAATTGCCGACTTGCAATTGATGTCTTCGACCGAAACAAAGTATGCCTTTTAGCAACCGAGCGCACATTTTCACTGACTGGTACATCAGATACATGGACGATGCGGGTGTATTATGAGATACAACTACAAGCACTTAATCACACTCCCTTTTGGAGGTCCATATTTGTGTATCTAAATATTTCGGATTTGTCTTTTTCTATGATTAATGAGTTCGGACTTTGACCGTTTCTTCTTTAAAATAGCTATTTCAACCGATGAGTCAGTACTTTAGGTCATGGATCTAAGACATCAAGGCGAATGGTTATACCTACAGGTGAAACAACAATACCATCTTCGATGTCAGCTTTCTCTTAAAGAAAATAATTTGCTTTCCTTGGAGCAAATTCTTTTCTTTAGAGTAACTCTTCTGGAAGGATTAGCTGGTTAAGGGGAGCCAAACTGAAGTCACACCTTTGTAACGAGGAAAAGCTTACATATTGAAGCAGTTATGAACGTGGAAGATTCAGAAATGCTTCCAAATATGGCCAATCAGGCCAAAGTCCAAAAGGGTGTACACATCAACCATGCATTTACCAAAGACAAACTCAGTCAACAAATTCTAGAGAAAAATTATAGTTTCAGATTTTGTATTTTAGGGAAATCTTTCGTGAAATTCAATTGAAATTATGACCATATGATCAGCGCACATATTTAATTTTATGTTCCTCAACGAATGATTTTGTCAATCATTTTGACTATTAAACAATAGATACTTGTTGATGATACATGTACGACATAAAGAAATGTTAAGTCTGCTTTGCTGGATCACGCAAATGGAAGTTACGATGGTGGTGTTTTGCTTAAAACTAGTAATTACAAGCAGCATGTTTTGTGTGACAAGAATCACAAAATATATCGAATAGTCTAATAATATATAATATATCGAATATTCACATAAGTGAAATATTCAAGCACGTCAAAGGTAAAATCAAATAATACACACCTGTCCACGAATATTTTATCATTTAACAAGCGTCCTATTATCGAAAAATCTCATCACAAGTGTATAAGCTGAGCATCATCTATATATGTAAATTTAAAGAGTTAATACATTTCATAAATAATTTAGACCAACAGAAGGGTTAAAATGAAAACACAATAAGTAAACAGCACCGAACATAAAACAAATGCAACCGCAACGAAAGTACCGCCTTGGCACGGTCAGTGATAACTACTGGGGGGGGGGGGAGGGGGGGGGGGTTCAACTGGTTTTACTGGGCCTAAACCTGCACCCTGTGTTTAAAACGTAAGTGTTTAAAACTGCGTAAGTGTTTAAAACTACTATTCTAACGGACAATATTGTATCCAAGACATCCATAAATTTTGTTGATAAAGCTGTTCTGATATATGGCCAGTGGTGATCTATCTGAATACGTTTAACTTTATATACTGTCTGTTTACTGCATGCTGACTATAGACAACTGAACTTGAAGCAAGTAAATTCGGGGAATTTATATCCCCCGCCGAGGAGGCCCTGGTTTGTAGTTTATGTATAAGTTTCATAGAATTCTATTCATTGACGACTTAATTATGGCTGAATTTGTCAATTATAAACTGATTCAAGGGCAATAACTCTTGCACAACTGATACCATTCAGATGAAACTTAATGTGCATAACAGCATTATGGTCATGTATACTTGGTCTAAGTTTCATGAAGTTTCGGTTATTGGTTACTTAGTAATGTCTCATTTTATTGATTTTAAGTCAATTAAAGGACAATAACTCTGTACTACAAATGCCAAGCGGATGGAAACTTTATGTGCATGACCATGTTATGGTGATATATATTCAGTCTCATGAAGTGTCGATAATTGGTTACGTAGATATGGCATATTCTATTGATTTCAAGTCAATCCAAGGGCAATAACCCATGCATTACTGAAGCCGGTCTGATGAAACTTTACGTGCATGACCATGTTATGGTGATATATATTTAGTTTAAGTTTCATGATTTCGATAATTGGTTACATAGTTATTGCTCATTTTATTGATTGTAAGTCAATTCAAGGGCAATAACCCATGCAATACTGAAGCCAGTCTGATGAAACTTCATGTGCATAACCATATTATAGTGATATATATTTACTTTAAGTTTCATGAAGTTTCCATAATTGGTTACATAGTTATGGCTCATTTTATTGATTTTACGTCAATTCAAGGGCAATAACTCATGCATTACTGAAGCCAGTCTGATGAAACTTCACGTGCATCAGCGATTTATGGTGATATATATTCATTTTAAGCTTCATGAGATTCCGTCCAGTGGTTACATAGTTATGGCACCGGACGGACAGACGGACGGACAGACGGACGGAAGGACGGACAGACGGACGGACGGACATGGAGAAAACTATGTCCCTCCGCCTTTGGCGGGGGATAATTATGTTACACTATTTTTCTGTATACGTGTTAAAACTTAGAGATAACCTAAGATGTAAGGAAAATAAATTCCTGGATGCAAAAGACAGTAATCAGCATTTGGCGTGACCGTAAAAATACGGTATTTACAACGAAAGACGTCAAGGTCATTTTGACTCTCTATTTGTTAAGCAGTTTCTTAAGAACTATATGAACCGCGACCTGACAAAACCAGCAAATTGGCATGTGCGCCCAGTGAAGGCTCAGATCAGCCGGGGCAATTGCCCAGTCTGATAAGAGTATTCGTGGAACTAGCAAAGACCATTAGCTACCCTTTAAGTGCACAGCGCAGAGTCTGATCAGACTGAGTATATGCCCAGGCTTATATGAGTCTTCGCTGGGCGCACATGCCGCTTTGTTGGTTTTCCCGTTTTGCGGCTCAATAATGGTAACCAGTGAGTCTGTCTAAGCCTTGTGAATCAATCGTCCTATTGAATAATTCCTTCTATTTTGAAGATAATGCAGATGAATCTGTCTGTCACATAAAAGTTCGTTAGATCAGCATCCTAGACAGAAATATTGCTGTATTTCTTTAGGTTTAAGACTTAGGTAACATTTGCTACTTCCTTTTATTACTTTATGAGAAGCGAAAACGGCGACAAATACTAATTACACAATTATAAAAGAAAGGATAAAGAATAAGAAAACCTCTCAGAAAGTACATTTTCATTACAGGTTCAAATAGTCCAGTATGAAGCAGATCCATCCATCGATGAAACAATATATCCCCATTGTCACACCATTACAAATTAGGGTGTAGTAAACCCACGTGTAATATTTGAAACAGATATCTTCAACGGTTATATAATTATGTACATGTAGCAATACATTTTGTTTGGTTACCTTAAGCTGCGCGGCGCATGCCACAACGTCATTTTTGGCGTCGTGTATATGCTAAAGATAAATATGCTGAGCTGATAAGACCCACTTAAGACATCCCGACAATTACATCACAGTTTCAGCATTTATATAATACGAGGAATAGAGCAATAAGACCATCACAAGGTTTCCATCAGGTTTTATAAAGTAAAACTTCTGATATCGCGTAAATATTCTTGGGCTCAGTTTTGAGGTGAAAATCGACTATTTTATCGAATAAAAGCATCATTGCCATCCTGAGGTCCGAACATATGACTTGCAATTGAGTTTAGTACTCCTTTACTCAGTTTCTCGAAACGTCTACGTCTTATCATACTTCGTGTAATTATTATTTTTTTTCCATTGGGGTTGTCTTTTTAATGTCGGCCTTTAGACATTTACTGATTGCGACCGGACGTTGCAACAAGAATTCCGCGGAATGCGGTGTCTCGCCTGCTGGCGCCTTGTCACGAAACAGAGCTAAATCAGCAAAGATGTATGAATGAAACAAGTTTCTTGGCTCTAGCCCTTACGGTTTCTGAGAAACAGACCTAAACGCGTAAACTTGCCAAAAAAATGCAAAGTCAGCCAACCGTAAAATTTTGGTAAAGACTCAATATCGATGATGACTTTGAGTTCTTCTCTTCCAGATGAATGCATGGCCCAAGTTTCATGGCTCTAGCCCTTATAGTTTCTGAGTAACAGACGTAAACGCGAAAACTTAACAAAAAATTTCGAAGTCAGTCAACCGTAAAATCTAGGTCAAGACTCAATACAGATGATGGCTTTGAGAGTTACTCTTTCAGATGTACGCATGACCCTAGTTTCATGAGAGTTACTCTTTCAGATGTATGCATGGCCCTAGTTTCATGGCTCTAGCCCTTATAGTTTCTGAGAAATGACCTAAACGCAAAAACTCGACAAAAAATTACGAAGTCAGTCAACCGTAAAATCTAGGTCAAGACTCAACATTGATAACAGCTTTCAGCTGTACTCTTCCAGATGTATGCATGACCTAAGTTTCACGGCTCTAGCCCTTATAGTTTCTGAGAAAATGACCTAAACGCAAAAACTCGACAAAAAATTGCGAAGTCAGTCAACCGTAAAATCTAGGTCAAGACTCAACACTGATGACGGCTTTCAGCTGTACTCTTCCAAATGTATGCATGACTCAAGTTTCATGGCTCTAGCCCTTGTAGTTTCTGAGAAAATGACCTAAACGCAAAAACTCGACAAAAAATTGCGAAGTCAGTCAACCGTAAAATCTAGGTCAAGACTCAAAATTGATGATAACTTTCAGATGTACTCTTCCAGATGTATGCATGACCCAAGTTTCATGGCTCTAGCCCTTATAGTTTTTGAGAAAATGACCTAAACGCAAAAACTCGACAAAAGTTTACGCCGACGACGCCGCCGACGACGACGACACCGGAAAAGCAATACATATGTCTCGCCTCTGCTTCGCAGGCGAGACAAAAAGGTCATATTCTTCTTTGATGTCTGAGGGTGGTACTCTGTATTGTTTCTACAGACTGTCATTTAAAATGTCTGTAATGAATATTCATATCGTCTGAAAGAGGGAAATGTACTGAAAATTTATCCCGAAATTTGATTATTTTAAAAGGATTTTTTATTTTCCTGCGAAAGATCTGGAGTTAGCCGCACAGACAACCCCTGGTATATTCAAACCTAGATTCCAAACCTAATATTCATTGAACCAACCTGACATTGCGAAAACTTAGTCAGTCTTATATAGAGAACATTGGGTAAATTTTGACAGAAACAACGTATTGCATAAATGCGTGAATTTTAAGTGTAGCATGAAGTGATTGAAATACTTAGTCTTAATCTAAAATTTATAAGATTAGAAAAAAAATATATTAATAGCAAGCATATCGACATGTACATGCTATACTTAAGAGGCAAACTACATAGATTTAAAACAATCATTCGGCATGGCGTCGTATTCGTGTGGTTGGAGGTACAGAAGGTGGCAGATTTGAATCCCCAATGGGCCAACGACTTAACACCATTCTCTGTCAAGCAGCAGTAACTGAATATCAGTTTGGAATCAACGACTGTCAACGGGTGTGAAAGGAGAAGGATGAGCTTTGTGCCCGATATATGGTGAGCCACTAACAACTACTGTTCCTACGGCCAAAAGGGAAAACTTTGCTTAATTTACATCAGTTTCCACGTCTTACATGCTGCAAAGTAGCATCATGTACTGTGGGACTGCGTATTGCACGAAACCCTACTCATACTTAAATAAAAAATGAATACAAAATAAATAAACGGACGTATGGAAGAATGTTATTGATAAACCGACGAAGCATAATGACGCTTATATTCACAGTATCCGAACTACATGTACAATCTCTTCCGGTTTTCATAGCGTTGAATCGAGAGTACATACATTCGCTTATAACCAGTAGTCGGAAATCATTATGTTTTGAGATATTATCCGGAACCTGATGCGTCATTTATAGTTATTCAGCTTTGAAAATGTAAAGAGGTAAGTTTAATATAATTTGCTATTCGGTCTTTTACTTTATTGCCCTGTACAATGTCGTGTATGGGTGGGTAGTAATTGGTACAGTATTCAAATCGCCGTTGGCATGATTCTAAAACCATTTTGAGCCTTTTTTTACATGTTTTGTAAAAAATCTTTAAAATAAACGGAAGGCGTTATCACACTACAGTTTGTTAGTTTTGATAATAGGATGATAGCTAGGTTTTGCACGACACAAACTCGTGTTAAATTAAGCAGCTCGGAATAAAATTTCTGTGACGGCCATGAGGTTTTCATTGTACAGGGTAATAAAGTAAAAGACCGAAGAGCAAATTATATTAAACTTACCTCTTTGCATTTTCGAAGCTGAATAACTATAAATGACGCAGCAGACTCCGGATAAAATCTCACACATAATGATTTCCGACTACTGGTTACAAGCGAATTTTGTACCCTCGATTCAACGCTATGAAAACCGGAAAAGAGGGTACAGTCAGTTCGGATACTGTGATATTGTTTTCCTCCGTTTAAACTGGGTACGAAAGCAATATATAAAGATAATAGGATAGAATAATTGGACTCTGATTTCAGAAGATGACAACATTTATATAAATACAGCGATCGTGTGACATTCTAAGTTGATCCTAGAGAGACCGTTTGCGTTTTATGGTATCTTCAGATGACCTTTTATTCAAGACTGTAGCTGGCTGACATAATATCAGTTTAAAATTGAAACCGAACTAGGGTAGAGTCGGGTAACTTCGGACACGAGGGTAAATTCGGACATAACATTACAAACAGTAAAAATCCAGATAAGCGTCTCGTCAGGATTTTCACTGTTTGACCAGTTATTTTTGTTTTAGTTCCAAACAACTGACATATAAAAGAAACAATGTCACTGTCCGAATTTACCCGCTGTCCGAAGTCACCCGACTCTCCCCTAATACGCATAATATCAATTGCATGTATGGCAAACTATCAAATGCATGTATATCAAAATGGTGAAATAAAACCAAACATTAAAAGGCGTCGTATTCTGTTGCTGGCTACTTCGTTTAAGTTCAGCTGTTACAGTTTCTGGGGGAGCAAGTCCGCTATTTTGATTTTGCTACCGTTTTAGATCGGGGTCTACTCTGAAAATTACCCCCCCCCCACTCCTCCCCACCTTTAAGAGCTTATTCATTCATTTAAGAGTATACCCCATTTTGGCAGGGCATCTCATTCAGAAAATGCAAACAGCATGTCACAACAGCTGCCTCCTTTTGTGAAAATGGTCGAAAAACATGGAGGGGTACCCATACAACTTAATATTTGCAAAACACCAACCAACAAACGGCGCACAAAGTCATTTCCAACTATGTTTAACACAGACATCGTCTTCTACCTTAGTCAACTTTGTATAAACAAAGTTGAGAACGGCCGACTGCGATTTTTGCTGATGACTTACGGTAATTGGCTGTATCTGCCAGGCTGAGCATGATAATTCTGAAGAAAGGTTCCCAGAAAACAAGGAAGATATTAAAGAAACGAAAATAGAACACCTCGGTTTGGTTTAAACACATTTTGTTTCATCAATAATTCACACTACAATCTAAAGAGAACATAACTAAGAAAATGATCAGAAAGAAAGCTGTTAACTTGTAGAGATCTTCTTCCAAGCAATTGTGTACTATTAGGCGGAATATATAACATTCGGTGAAACATAAAAACATTACAAATTATTCTTGAACAGGTTGAAGAATAAACAGGACTGTCTAGTAATGGTTCGTCTGATATGCATCCTAGACAAACATATTTCTGGACGATTTAGGGGAAGTGGTGATCTGACTATGTTAAACCACACAAATTGACTAGTCATTGCATACTGACAAGGGGCAGTACAGTATATACTTATTAACCTGTGTACGTGTTAAAAATAAGAGATATCATCAAATGAGAAAAATAGAAATCCAGACGCAAATGACAGTTAACAGCAACCAGCGTGACCTTAAAAATGTGGTGTTAAACATATTAGACGCCAGAGACATGGTAATGTCTAACATTATTAAATATATAATAGCAGATTCTTCAGAACTATATTGTCCCCAGTGAACCCGTCTAAGCACTGTGGATCAATGTAATTAAATTATTCTTACTATTTGACGATAATGCAGATAAAAGTGTCTGTCTCTTAGAATTGGTCCCATCAGCGTCCTATACAGGTATTTTACCGAAACAGCTAAGGTTTAAGACTTTACCCATTTTATTCCCAGTGGGATATTCTATCTCTATCAAAGAGTCCATTTGTCAGTTATAGGGTGCCTGCTTTAGTTTATCTGTATCATTTTTAATGCATTTTAATGAGACATTCCAATTTGTCTTATGCAACACGCGGTTCTGTTCTGGATCTGCCCTGTTTGCCTATGTCCTAATGGCGAAATGGTGCCGTTTTAGTGCAAAAATAGCTAATAAAATGCAATTTTAATGTCATATGATAAATAAAATCTTGCATTCTTGCTCCTGTACTATTGATTTTATTAAACTCGTTGGTGAAAACGATAAGATGCTCGGCAGAGCCTCGCATCTTATCTTTTCCCCAACTCGTTTAATAAATTCAAGAATACATGAGCACTCATGTAAGATCCTCTATGTACTCACTTCACTTAAGAAGATTCAAAAGAGACTTATTTGCTAGCAGTCGGTTGTTTAGGTTCATAAAGGATCTTACATGAGTGCTCATGTGTTATTGAATTTATTAAACGAGTTGGGGAAAATGATAAGATGCGAGGCTCTGCCGAGCATCTTATCATTTTCACCAACGAGTTTAATAGATTCAATAATACAGGAGCACGAATGCAAGATTCTATATATCATATGACACTAAAATCGCATTTTATTAGCAAATTTTGCACTAAAACGTCACGATTCCGCCATTAGAACACGCGACGTCTTATCGACGTCAACGCAAAACGTTACGACATTATTTGCAAATTTAATCCACTAGTGGATTATCGTTTTTAATGCATGGCTTTATTACACTCTCAGATGCGACGTCATAGGATAAATACTAGTATAGAAAGTGCATTCTGTTCTGTGCATGTATTATTATCAACGAAGTAAAACAAACTGTTTTCTAATAACTACAATAGTTTCAGAATAAAACTGATGTTTGATTTGTGAAGCTTCTTTACGTGTACTTTAAAGACATAAAATTAATGATGGTTTAGGTTATTTTCAGAAAACTCTGGTTTCAAGATTAAGCTTAAGAAGACTTATGACTTGTCTAATGACATAAGAAGTGCTCTTCTTGTAGAAAATGTGAATCTCTGTCTAAGCAAAATTTCCTACTCGGAAAGCCAATAAAGTTTTATTTTCTTAAAGATTCAATGGTGTTCAGGTTTACATTTTTCGTTTTTAGTCAGTTATTATCATGTTTTTAGTTTTTTTTTGTTTTTTTTTTGTTTGCTTTATGTTTTACTCATATCCACTACAGATATGTGTCGCGTGACTATCGTTTCTACATATTCAGAAAATATTTCCTGAATCTTTGTGCTCATAATGCCTATTCTCAGACTGGTCATGTTATTAACAGCTTCCATTCAAAAAACAATTGCTAGATCGCATATTACTACGTTAGTAAGTATAAACTCAATGAATCCGAAACTTTTTTTCACTTTCTCGCTTCTATTCCTTGTTTCCTATAGACATTATTTTTCCAATGTTATATACCTTCACTGGTTGTATTAAAAGTCGTGTGGTGGCAGTAAATATTTCATAGTGCATATGAGCTACTTGTCTTTCTGGGATCATGTATGATTATGCGACCTAGTCTGATAAATCGCAAGGGAACCCGGTGCTTAGAGACCTGATAAATATTGCCGAATATGTTGTTGCTCATGAACAGACACATAAAAACTCAGTCATCGTTTCTTTCTTGCTTGTAGTTTGAAATTTACAAGGGAAAATTTTAAAGAAAACCGTAACTTTTTTGTCTATAATTTTGCAAAAAGTAATCTAACATTGTCTCATTTTTATTTGTCTCTTTGAAAGACGAAATTTACATTCCAAGGGATTCCTTTGCTCGAGCAGTTCCTAATATCCCGGACGTGGTATCTAAGAACCTTTTTTATGAGTGATAAAAAATACTTTGATCAGAATACTTGAAATCACCGGATCTAGTGGGAATACACGAAATGGCAAGTGAACCTATTTTGGTTTCTTCTGCAGTCAAATTATCATGACATTGCGGTTTAGTTGTCTCTTAGGAAAGCGCTAGTTGTTTTTAACATTTCAATATTCTTGCAAGAACAAGGTTCTGCTTTTAGCTTATTATAAGCAAAAACGTTAATGGTACATTTAAATAAGAGTTTGTATGATGCAGTATAATTAGACACATAATAGTAACGTCTTCATTTATCTATCTTACGGAAATACATTGCCCAGTGTCGCTTCAAAGAGACTGAAGAAAAAAGGTCTGTGAATTTTGCAGAATAACAGGATGACTATTTTCTTATAAACTGAGCGCACAGGTGTTCTCAAAGTACGATAAGACGTAAAACATTTCGTAGAACGAAGTGAGCCGCGACACGAGAAGACCGACAATGTGCTTGTGCGTCCAGCGCAGACCCAGATCAGCCTGGGCATACGCCCAGTCTGATCAGAGTCTTCACTGTCCGCATGGAGATAGCTAAGACCCTTAGTTATCAACCACTTTGTTGGTTTTCTCGTGTCGCGGCTCAAGTAGATATTGCACCACTGGACCATGCAATGTACTATTACTTTACCTAACCGACCCCATTAATCTCAAGGCACCAAGACCACATTTTCATCAGATTGTTTATACCTTTGAACAGAAGTCCTAAGTTTGGTCTTCAAAACATGCCTCTGTGGCAGCCTTGAGTTCATCGTTATTATCATCATCATCATCATTCTAATCAGGAACTGTGGTACCAGACAATTGGATATCAATTTTCTAAACACTAGCAGTTAATATTCAACGGGACCAGATCTGTGCTTGCAGAACTTGCGGGTGGGGGTTGTTTGGGCATTTTTGCTCTGGTCTATCATTTCTCTTTTGTTTATTTCGTTCTCTGGAAGACGGTTTGATATACACTGAAATACTGTCTCAAAGAGCCGTTCAACCCCAAGTATATGTAACCAACCAACCTACCGAGATTACATGCTGGTTGATAAAGTTGTTCGATCTTACTTTCGCTAAGAGTATCTCGTTTGGAACTTTATTACTGCACTAAGCTCCATTTTTTGTTTTCTATCACGATTGCTTGATGGTCATTTATTTAGAATGTCTCAAGATCGGACAAGTAAACTTTAATATGGTTGAACTAGTGAGATATTGCGGTGTCTAGATATGTAAAGAAAGTGTGTGTTACGTTTTGCTACATAAATAAAATAATAAATAAATGATTTAAAACAGAAGCAAACTACGTAGTGCGAAAACAATCAGTCTGCAACGCGCTATATTCGAGAGGTTGAAGATACATGGTAATTTTGCAGACGGTTGCAGTTTCGATTACCAAATAGGCCAACGACTTTAGATCTAGCTGTATAAAATAAACTAAGGTTAAAGGCAGTGAAAGGAGAGGGAGTAGCATTCCGTTTCGGAGGTAAGTTGAGCCACCAGCACCCTCGGCCCCTACGGCCACGAGAATACGGAAAAAACTTTGCCTTTTTATCTCCATTTCAAAGTAAAATACTTGCTTCAAAATTGCAGTATTTACTTTGATAATGCGTAGGGCACAACATCGAAGTCCTGCCGGGCCGTGTAGCACAGTCAGTAGGGCGCCTGACTTGTAAACAAGAGGTCCTGGGTTCGATACCCGGTCCGACCACTTACTTTCATTTCCCCTTCCGGTGATTCAAGAAGGGCAGTTGTCAATTACTGGTGAAAGTAAGTGCACTTAACACTGGTTAACCGCTTAGGAGGTCTAAGCCTACTAGGGAATAGTGTGGTCAGGTTAACTGACCGTCCCAACATGAGTATAACTGTTTAACGTAGACGTTAAACAATAACACAATATGCACCGAAACCCTAGTTTGAATTTCAAAACATTGACGGACGTCTGCACGAACCGACGAAATATGATAACGCATATTGGAATCAGAAATTGCACTAAAATATGCGTCATCATATTGAGTGGTGAGTGTGGCCGATTTTCCCAACACATCCAAACTCACATTCGGGTTCTTAAATATTGGCTTAAACTAATACACCTTCCGGACCATAGATTTGTTTAAAAATCTTATAACATACTGCATTATCTACAGACAGTTGGTAAAACAAATTGGGCATCACGAGTTAAAGACATGCTATACATGCTATACACGAATGGGTTTGGATATGTATGGGAGAATCAAAATGTTGAAAATGAAAATAACTTTATACGTATGTGTTCTCAAAGACTTAAGGATCAGTACTTGCAAGCATGGTCAGAAAGTATTCACAGCCCCTCTAGATTCACCCTATACAAAGAGTTTCAAACTAGTTCAAGCTATGAATTTTATCTTGAAATTTTTAATTTAAGAAAATATAGAATGCTTTGGCTTCGTTCAGAGCTGGGGCCCACGATTTAGAAATTGAAAAAGGGCGATATTTAAAGATACCCATGTGAGAAATATGCAACAAAAGGGAGATCGAGGATGAATATCATTTTCTGTTGATCTGTAATGCATATGATGATATACGTCAGTCACTCATTCCGACACAATTCTATTCATTTTCAAATAAACAAACATTTCTCAATCTCATGTCATCTAAAAACGAGCATTTCGTTAAATCGCTCGCCAGCTACATATATAATGCATTTGAAAGAAGAAAACAGTTGATAAATAGGAACACTTAATAACTCATATATCGTTACAATTGTATATATGCTGCATGCGCATGTCTTATTGTAAAAATATATTATATGCTTTGTTTATAAGTGTAGTGGGCCGGTGGCCTGAATCACATTTTGAATACACTTGGAAACAAGAGCTGTCGCCTGACAGCATTGCTCGCCTGAATAGGTGCTTGCCCATCACACAGTCGCGTTGGTGGTGTGGATGGCTATGCATAAAACTATAGGCAAGCATGTCCATAATGACAACACATTTATAAACAAAAGCTATTTCAGAAATAAGTTTAAAATGAAATCAAAATAAAAAAATCCACATGAAATTTCAAAGTCCATGAGCTTGAGAGCTCAAAGAACTAAGGGGTGGGAGGTTGGGGTTCGGGCGGGGGGGGGGGAGGAGGGGGGGCCTAGGATGTATCAAAACTTTGAACCATTATCTAACATCAGTCTAGGGTGGGGGGGGGGGAGGGGGCTAGGATGTATCAAAACTTTGAACCATTATCTAACATCAGTCCAAGTATAAGTATCAATTGAGTCCATCGTGGTACTGTGAAATTATGTCTTCATAAATATAAAACTTTAACCAAAATCTTTAAGATAAAATTCAAAGTCGATGGCCTTGACTTCAAGGTCATCCAGTGGGGTAAGTATATAGTGTTTTGTAAAATCTCAAAAAGTTGTCTAACATCAGTTCAAGTGTAAACTAAATCTCTGTCAAGCATTATGAATATGTATGCAATTAGAAAACTTTAATAAAGACCAAATTTCCTTAAGTCCCTGACCTCGACATCAAGGTCACTGAGCGGGATTGGGGTAGCACTCTGTAAAACATTGGACTAATATCTAGGTACAGTGCAAATATAAAAAGAATTCATCGATGGGTTCAGGAGATATGTGTCTTTAAAATACTTTAACCAAAACATGCAAGCAATAAATTTTCTAAGTCCATGACCTTGACATCAAGGTCACTGAGGGGGGTGGGGGTAGTACCTTGGAAAACTTTGGACCAATATCTAACTACAATGCAAGTATCAAATGAATCCATCTATGGGTTAAGGAGATATTGGGATTTATAAAACTTTAACCAAAACATCCAATACAAAAACACTTCCAATTTTCTAAGTCCATGACCTTGACATCAAGGTCACGAAGTGGGGTGGGGGTGGTACCCTGTTAAACTTTGGACCAATATCTAACTACAGTGCAAGTATCAAACGAATCCATCCAAGGGTTAAGGAGATATAGGTCTTTAAAAAACTTTAACCAAAACATCCAATCCGGACGCGGACGCCGACGCGGACGCCGACACGGACGCCGACGCGGACGCCGACGCCAGGGTGACAACAATAGCTCTTCCTGAACTTTCGTTCAGGCGAGCTAAAAAGCAAATACATGCATATTTTAGAACCAAAGCACATATTTTGTCTTCCTCCCTTTAAATTGAAAATGAAAGCAATATATCAATCGCCGCTGTTTATAAGATAATAATCTAGAATAATTGGACACTTGAACTCAAAAGATGACAACATTGTTATAAATACATCGATCGTGTGTCATTCTAAGATGACTCTAGAAATAGAGACTGTTTTAAGGCTTCTCTAAATGATCTCCTATTCAAAACTGTAGCTGACTGACATAATATCACTTTCCCGTTGTATCGGCAAATAGGTTAGCTAAATCCAAATATAGAAACACATCGTTTGTCGCTGACGACTGCGTTTAACCAAGAAAGCGGATGGCAATTTGTATCGTCTGCAAAATTTGTTAAAAGAATTGGGCTGGCTATATGGTCGGGTACAAACAATGTAGGTCAATAGCTGATGATTAGTGCCCCCCCCCCCCCCCCACACCTCCGCTCCGACCCGACACACACACACACACCTTCCCTTCTACTGTTAAGGAAATAGACAGTCTGATAGGAAAGGGGTTAGGTCTTTTGCGGTAAATAGGGTTGTTATTGAAAAACAGCAGTACAATGCCAGAGATGTGTGATATTAATCAGCTTATGGAATCAGGTTCAACATCCTTACCCTCAACACCAAACGAATAATTGTAGCATGGAGCAAGGTGGTCCTATAGAAATAACTTTATTACTTTCGATTTTACAAATGTTACATTAATTGGAATACCTGCACGTCGCAGGAGTTTTTTTTTTCGCGTATATTTTGAGGGACACTCTCGGAATGTAAAATCCTGTGTCTTCGTTCGGTGTTATGTGCGTTACATCACAGTTTAGAGTGTTTCAAGATGCACTGGTACACTTCCAGGTAATTCTACCATTGTTACAAACGGGAATACTTTGTGACTTCCTATTTACCTTCCTGGTAGACACAGCTCTTCAAAGATTTGCTGAGTATTTTAGGGATACAGGTTGATCTTCTCTGTGGGTAAATTCTTTCCTTTAAGACTCGAACCTATTTGAAAAGAGAGCCAAGCATTAAACTGAGCCTGACAGTGATGCTTCCTCGAAAAACTCACCATTCACCTTAATACAACAGGCGAAAATAAAAGTGAGGTAACTGTCATCAGTCACCTCATTCCTTACCAGTTATCTGCAGGTAATGGTGAGGTTTCCTCAATTGCATTATTCCTCATCATTACCTGTACGCAAGGAGCCCCGGTAGCTCAGTGGATAAGCGCTGGCCTACTGATCTAGCGGACCGGGATCGAATCTCGTTTGAGGCGAGACTCTTTCCTACCGTATTTGCAACTACGTGGTGACCTACAGATTGTGGTGAGGAATCTTCAATCACGTGATTCTTCACCATAACCTATACGCAGCCACGTACTTACAAGTACGGGGTTGCCTATAGGTTATGATGAGCAGTTATGTGATTGAACATAGCTACATGTACCCTAATTATATCTATTGTCCAAAATGTTTAATTTTTGAATAGACCATGTTTTTCAAATTAATGGTAATGTTGATATGTATTTATCTATTTATCTGGCACTCATGAACATAACATTGCCTCCTTAAATTAATTCCCGGTGTCCGATAACGAACAGGTATTTGTAAATCAGTACTAAACAGGTAATATATCTCTAAACAGGTAACATATCGTGCATCATGGACAAGGCCTTGAGCCATTAATCTTACGGTTATGGGTTCGAATCTGTCGTCTTCATACATTTTTCTTTGCGTAAAACAGAGGACAAATTTGTCATGCTCGGCAAGAAATTTTAATGTTTAATTGAATGAGAAGTACTAGATTTCTACTATATACATGTAAACCCTATAAAAATGTCGACAAAAAGGCTTCTTAGATACAATAAAAAAATCTCATTGCTTCCACATCAAAGCATTCACAAGAAAACCACCTGGAGGAGGATTAAACATAGAAAAATAAAAGCAGCTGATGTTTGCAGAAGGAAAATAATCAGGGTAAACAAGGAATCCACCAAAAATATATGGGGGAAAAACGACAAAATCGTTTAGAATTATCATGTACAAATGGGCATTTTCATTTATTGCGTTAAAAATAAAGTGGAAAAAAGTAAAAAAAAAAATAATAATAAAAAATAAAAATTAACGTTACTGGAATCGTGGAATCGAACTCAGAATATATTGATCCGCCGTCAGAAGCCCTCACCTATAACAATATCGACCGAAAAGCATCGGTGTCATCGAGTTACGGCTCACTGCAATGCATTCTTAAAGCAATATGTTCTACTAAATCATCGCAAACCAACAGAAATGCTCGTGTGTAATGACGGAAATAATTAAGAGCCAGGTCAATACATATCAACAATACCGTCGCACAGTCAGATGCTTTGATTTCCATGGAGCAAATGCTTTAGTAGCCTGTAATAAAGTTTGTGCTACCAAAGGAATAAGGACCAAAATTTTCTATATTGACATTGTTTTCGTTTTATATAAAAACGCGTGTTGTACGAAAAAATAAATTTCTGTATTAAATTTGTCTGTTTTTTATCGAACAATGCATTCAGACGTTTAGGGTCCGCAAGGAGCATGTGTCTGTGCATTTTGTTTTTCAAGTGCCGACGCGCTTTGTCGGTAAAGCGGGCAAGAGGCGTTTTTAGATGAAAAACAACGAATGGTAAAAAATATAAACAGCGACATAATTTAGGGACACAGGCTTTTGATCTGCGTAACTATTCAATCGGTTTACCCCTGGGACAAAAACTAATAGCATTTTTATAAACATAAACATCATATACGGCGTTCAATCTGATTTGAAAAAAAATTCATTTGTTTGAAGTTACTAATAACTAGTGCAGAAATATAGTATCTTGTATTCACCTTTAATGAATGATGAAAGAAAAGCTGAATATTCGCAGCAGATAGGGAATTAAAGTAAGGCTAATCAAAACTGTCTTTTGTCGTTTGTAGAAGTTCTGAGTTGGTACTTCTACAGCACACGTAATTCAGAAGCGTCAAATAAAATAACTGTAAGTTTTTTTGGCTTTTCTTTTCCTTCACTGGAAATAAATACAGGACAGTTGTACTCTTACTTAACCACTTAAATTTAATTTGTTTTAAAGGGCTACTGTACTGTTTTTCAACATGCATTGAAATCACTGGACATAACTGGTATTGTTCTGTCTAAAAGAATGTCAAAAACTGCAAGAAAAAATTCCAAATGGTTAAAAAGTTATAAGCAATTTAAATTTTAATTAGCTGAAAAATATGCAAGGACTCTTATGATGTCATTTGAGTCATTCATAAAATTTAAATTTAAAAAAAAATGAAAAATCTTTTTACACATGTTTCTCCTAAAAGAGATTTAGTGAAACAAGTTACATCATCACATGAAAACAATTCGAATATTTTGCATCAGAATATGGTAATAATAACTGGAATCCAAATCACATTATGCAAGTAAAGTTGTAGAAAAGAAAAAGTGGGCGGGGCTTAAAATCTAATTTGCATAAACTTTAATTGTCCATAATTACAGTTTGGGTAGGAATTTTTCGATGGGGTTTTCAGCAATTTGTTTCTCTCATAAATACCTGTTAATTGAGAATATTTCAAAAAATAGTGAAGAAACAGTGCAGTAGTCCTTTAAGCTGCAAATTTTACCATATGGTCGTTATGATCTTCAGGTC
This sequence comes from Ctena decussata, assembly GCA_963989385.1. Classification (NCBI taxonomy): domain Eukaryota; kingdom Metazoa; phylum Mollusca; class Bivalvia; order Lucinida; family Lucinidae; genus Ctena; species Ctena decussata. The sequence goes on along the minus strand of OZ022510.1, from coordinate 22,994,043 downwards.
AATGCTATGTACCAAGAGGATCGACGCCATTTTGCTTTATATATATATGATAAATACTTCTATGTTATCTACCATTTTTACAAAGGGGAACGACTTGAAGGCCTTCCTGGTTGGTTTCCCGTCTAATCAGGAGTATACACTTGACGAAAAAGCCTGGCTGCGCAGCGCAGGCGGTAGGGCGTCTGTCTTATAAGCCATGGGTCCTGGGTTCGATACCCGATCCGACGACTTGCTTTCGTTTCTCCTTCCGCTGATTCAAGAAGGGCAGTTGTCAGTTACTGGTGAAAGTAAGTGCACTTAGTACTGGTTAACCGATTAGGAGCTCTAAGCCTGCCCAGGAATAGTGTGGTTAGGTTAACTGACCGTCCCGACATGACCATAGCTGTTAACCGTGGACGTTAAACAATAACACAAAAACAACAGTTTCAGTTTGACGAAAAAATAAATAAAAAATAAAACAACTCCTGAATGTGTACTATGACGTACAAGATAGCGATATGTGGCAAACGAAAGACTATCAATCTGTCTATCCACCTTGTCTCCATACTGCTATCTACCTATGACCACTGTATGTTACTTTCGCTTATTATTATCATCATTACTGTCTTGTGTTTCCTATGAACACCATGCCACTAGAACCTTTCCTGTAACGACTTGTTTCGACGTCTTCGATATGACAAAGACAATATCCTCATGAATCATCGAAACATGAAAGTGTTTTAACCTTAAATCAATAATAATAATAATAATAAGTGGAGGTAAGTAATTTTAAACAAGAGACGATTTTCCATTTCCTACCCTATTTCAAAACTTAACTGCAGAATATCTTCATGGACAGAAAGGAAACTGACATATTAAATTTAGATAAAAGTAGACTTTTAATATCCCCTTGCAAAGAGGATATAAGTTCTGTCCCACACGTACGTGTGTCTATATGTACGTATGCTCATTTTTTGCCATCGCTCTAGCAGCCTCATTTATAAACCAAATTTGAAATAGCTTCATACAAATATTGGGTATGACAATGTCTCGAAAGAGTTTGCGTTTTAGGATAGTAGGGTCAGGATGTTTCACGATTGCTATTTTTTTATATTTTTTTTAAACTTTACATCTCTCTAGCGCCTTCGATTATAAACCGGTTTTAACTTCACAGATAAGTTAAGAGTGACAATATCTTAAATAATTTCGTGTGTATCAGCATTGTAGGTCTAAGGTCACGGTTGCAGTTTGCTATTTTTAGAAAAAAATAAACTTTGTCATCGCTCTAGTGTCTTCATTTTCAAACTAATTTTGATATTATAGGGTACAGCGGGCCTCTTACCCCCACCGCACCTGCGGCTACCAGGCCATGGAAAATTTAACGTTACCTCATGCAGGTTAGAGGCATTGTTATATGCTAATCGCACTAACAGAAAACACAACGGGGATACCTGTGGGGCTTTTCGAGTGTAAGAGTTGTAATTCTTGTTCGGGATACGTTGCCTTCACGCATTCGGCATTCCTATAGAGAGTTCGCATGAAGTCGAAGGGATAAAACATAAATTATAGATGGATAGATGACATACGATTTTATCTTTTCAACAGTATTTTATTTTAGTCATATCAGGACGCTGGCACAGTGATAATGAAAGGCTGTGTGCAATGGAGCCCCGTTTATTGTAGGAAAGATTCTCGCCTCAAGCGGAGCTCAAATCTTGGTCCGCTAGATCAGTAGGCCAGGGTTTAACCCACTGAGCTACCGGGGCTCCGTAGGGATAAAGCGGCGTAATAAAATGGAGGTACAGGTACTTGCCATTGGATAGTTTCCTATAGAGGCATAGATAATAAACAATAACGTGCATTTTGCATTGTGGTTATTTTAATTTGCATAATGATTGTGATTATTTTGACGGTATCTTTGTCTTTTGTTTCACAGACTAAAATGTTAAGGCATAATGCATGTTACATTGTAAGAGAAGAAACATAACCTACTCGTATATTGCTGAGCCATACGTGTTTCAATTTGCTCAATAAGACAAGCTAGTCCAAAATTAACGGGCATGTCAAAAAAGAATCCCACCAAGTGTTGTGCTTTCTTAGACGCTAGTCAAGCAACCGAATTAATTAGGACTATAGGGATAGGTTTTGTCTTATCTTTGATATTTGAACCGCGACACGACAAAACCAACAATGTGGTTGTGCGCCCTGTGCAGACTCAGATCAGCCCTGGGCATCCACCCAGTCTGATCAGAGTCTTCGCTAAGTGCTTAAAGGGTAGCTAAGAGACCGAGCTACCGCCATGCGGACAGCGAAGACTCTGATCAGACTGGGCAGATGCCCAGGCTGATCTTAGTCTGCGCTGGGCGCACAACCACTTTGTTGGTTTTCTCACGTCGCGGCTCATTTGTGGATTTATTTATACTACTGTTGATGGAGTGGCTTGCAAAGACGTACGTGATTTACGAAACGTACTCATATGAAAATCTATAAATATCCTTAAATGCACAAAATCAAAGTATCCCCTTATATTTCTCGATTTCTTGCTTTGTAAAGTGCACATTGCTTTGGCATTTGCTAGTTTTGTGTGCATGCTCATATTTGTGACGCTACAACCGTCGAATTTCAGCATCATTAGTATGCCCAATATCCACCGTGATACGTGATGCACACTGGATGTGACTCTTCTTATCCGAGCAGGCGCATGACAAAGAAAATACGTTGCACTGACGAGGATGCGACGTGGCGATGTCGCATCGACGTCAGTAAGGCGTCATTTCAACGTCATTTGCCCGCTGGGATATACTTAATTATGGATTGAACAATTGATTTAACATGTGTGGCCACGATCCCTGCCACGATCCCTGCGCGAAACTCGAACGGTCATTCCAATGGGCTAGCCGGTCAATTGTCGGAATTTATTTTCTTTGATTCAATTCCCATAACAATGTTCCCAATGAGCTTAATGAGGCAAATCCATGAGTCATCTCCATGCACCCAGTCTGTTCGTGTCGAAGAAGTGAGTGGAAGGAATTACTCTTTATGCCCCCGCCATTAAATGGGCATATAAAATTCATCCTGTCCGTGTGTCCATATGTTTTCGTGTTCCAAAATCGTGTCCGGGCCATAACTTTGTCCTACATGGTGGAATTTCAATATTATTTGTCACAAATGCTTATCATGACACGAAAATGTGTCGCGTGCAAGAACCATGTCGCTAGCTTTAAGGTTAAGGTCACACTGTGCGATAAAACTTTGTAAATAGGCTATAGTGAAAACATGCTCATGTCCGGACCCTAACTTTGGTTTGTAGGGTGGGATTTTAAAATGATTTAGAATAAATAATCATCATGACAAGACAGTTTATCGCAAGAAAGAACCATGTCGTTAGCCTGAAGGTCAAGGTCACACTGGGCATTTAAACTTTGTGCATAGGCTTCAGGAATAAAAGTATTCAAAAGTATTTAGCATAAAAAATTGTGATTTCAATATTATTTGGCATGTTCGTGTCCGGGCCCTCACTTTGGTTTGTATGTTGGGATTTCAAGACGATTTGGAATTAATAATCATGTCAAAACGATGTGCTGCGTGCAAGAACCATGCCGCTAGCCTGAAGGTCAAGGTCACACTTGGCACTTAAAATTTGTGCATATGCTTCAGTGAAACTTCGCGAGCTATCCATAACTTTGTACTGCATAGGGGGTTTCAAAATTATTTAGCACAAAAAAACGTCATGAAAAGATGATGTGTCATGCACAAGAATTATATTGCTAGCTCAGAGGTCAAGGTCATAGTCCGAACTTAAACTTCGTGCATAGGGTTCACTGAAATATATTCATGTTCGGAACTGTCTTTCTTCTGTTCATTTCAAGCGATTTTTATTACACTTTTCTATATACATGCATATTTTCTTCGAAAAGCTATGCAAAAGTATAGTTCTAATTGACCGTCATGATGTTTTTTCGACCACTGCACCAAGTTTTGCAGGTGTTGCTTTTTTATACCCCCGTGACGAAAGGCAGGGGGTTTTCACATTTGCCCCTATGTGTCCGTCCGTCTGTCCGTCTGTCCGTTCGTCACATGTGAAGGCAATGGGTTTGTGTAACTGACTTCTCCCACAGTTTTCAACAGATCATTTTCAAACCACGCATACTTGTTGTGGACATAATAAAGATGTGCATGTGGGCTTTTGATGGAGAAGAAATTAATTTTGACAGAATAACGGTGCTTTAACTCTAGTCATTTTGGGTACCCTTTTACATTATATGGTATGGAGTTTGTGTAATCAACTCCTTCCAAAGTTTGTAATGGATCTTTTTCAAACCTTGTGTACTTGTTGACATAATGAAGATGTACATGTGGGATTTTGATGGAGAAGAAAGTAATTTTGAAAGAATTAAGGTTTTTGAAACTTTGACATTTTGGGTAGTGTTTTACACTATAGGGTATGCAGTTTGTGTAATCAACTTCTACAGTTTTCAGTTGCTTTTTGATATAGATAAAATCAATTTTTACAGCATTAAGGTCTTTGGAACTTGATCATTTTGGGTAGTTTTCCGAATCATAAGATACAGAGTTTATATCATCAGCTGCTCCTACAATTTTCAATGAATTCTTTATAGATAGTGGTTGTGTTTGAAAGGTGCTTCAGGGATGTACCTTGTCATGTGACAGGTGCTGCCTGGGGGCATCATTCGTGTCTTACAGACACAATTTTCTAGTCATTCATTTGTTTTCTTGTTTTCGAGCATAGACGTAAACAGCGAGATTGCTGACCAATATACGTTTTCTATGGGCATTGCTAAGTTATATAATTAAAGTCGGCTTTCAGATAAAACCAGCTGAAATTTGCGAAGCTGACAGTATCCTGAAATTGTAAACAAGAGATTTGATTTCAGACAGTGCAGTCTCCGATATCTATATTAAGTTTGGACAAAAGTTTCGGTTTAAAACATTTCATGAGCTAGTTTAATTAGGTACACTTCCTTTGTTCAGTGCAAGAACACTTGAGATAACAAGCAATACGTCTCGTCATTTTTAGCAGGCATTTATGAGGCTTTCAACAAACCAAAATATGATAAAAGCCCAACCGTTACACGTATGTATGATACTTTCAGGGGAAACTGATGCTGTGTTCATGTTTATACATGTACTACAAAATACTCGTGTTATATTAAGCAGATAGTATACTTGCATGCACAGCATGCAAGAATGTGTACCGATTGTGTGGACTAAGTTTTTGTAAACAAGAGAAGTGACGTGTGCGAAATAAAAAATGTTCTTGGTTTGAAATATGTACTAGGTCAAAAAAGTTCCTATACATGAAATTTCTTCTATTGCTGTGCCAATTGCAAAAATTAAAAACATATTTAGTTTACTAATTTCAAAAGAGTATCTATTTGCTTATTGAACAAACTTATTTGTTTTGGTTTCCTAAGACTACACATGCTACAAGGGTCGTTTGAACATGCAAGGGGTAATTTTTCATTTTCACAGAGTAACATCAATAAAACTGCTCAATTTCACAGTTTTTTATTTAAATTGGTTAGTGAATAATGATTTCCAAGATTCTGCGCTCCATACACAAAAGCAAGGCCTTAGGTAAGGCTACTTGCCAAAGAAATAAAAAATTTGACCGCTTCTGATAGGAGAATTTGAACCACAACTCAGGGTCCTGTGATTCCTTAAAAGACAGTTTAAATGCCACTTTTAGTGGGATTTCCATAGGAAATCGAAATCGTAATGGCTAGCGGGCGTGTAACAATTCTTCCAATTTTGTCATTATGCCATGAAAACAATGACATAACAAAACTGTTTATGAAGAAACTTTGAAAAAAGACCGACAGGTACAGTAATAATGACGCCTTGAAAATCGCTATATTTTTAATTAAAAGGGAGATAATCTGAGATTTTGAAGAATTTAAACCTCGCTTGTAAAGCCTGAGTACAAGCCATTAAACATTTTAAGTGTTTTTCGAACTTCCTGCATTATGGACTTTTCTGCGCAATACAAAATTCATTCCTACGCATGCGCAGAAATGAGTTGCATTCAGATTGACTCCTATCGAATAATGCCAGATAACTTTAATGTGGAAAGGTATGGGTTGACAATTTTCTGAATATTTTGTTCTTTGGCGTCTCCCCAAACATACATGAGCCTCAATTAATTCCAATATGCATTTGGTTCCTTGAAAATATGTCCGATAGTTGGTATCGTTACTTTTTTGACCGAGTATATATTACAAAACACTAGTCCAATAAGGTTTTTCAAGTTTGTATTTTTGTATCAAGTTTCTCTGTATATTGTTACTTCAAATCACTTGCTACATTAAGTACTCTTTCATTGCAATTATTGGAATACAAATTTAATAAAAGTCTACTGACATTCTTCTGAATTCAATTTATACTAAATATTATATTACGAAATGTGCGTTTCTCGTATACTGTTTATACAAATAAAATAAAGCTTATAATGCCGGTATTAGAACAGTTCGAAAGAATTGCACAACACTCAATTCCTAAGAAACAGTAGCAGTACTGAATTCGTGCCCAAAATATTGGCATGTGCTACCTAAAGTTTGATTTCATGCACATAAGGTATATCCAGTGTGAGGCGGACACTTTCTACTTCACAGGGTATAATCGATTCCGCCAATTTTCGCTTCCTGCAGAGACTGTACATCATATCTGACTTCCGCCGAGACTGTCCGCGAACTCTTGCTTCCTGCAGAGACTACTGTCCTCGAGAAATGGCTTCCTGCCGAGACTGTCCGCGTGACTCTGCTTCCTGCCGAGAGACTCGACAGGAAGCAGAATCACGCGGACAGTCTCTGCAGGAAGCCATTTATCATGTACAGATTCTCGGCAGGAAGCAAGAGTTCGCGGACAGTCTCAGCGGAAGCCAGATATGATGTACAGTCTCTGCAGGAAGCGAGAATTGGTGGAATCGATTATACCCTGTGTACTTGAAGCAGATAAATAAAAAAAACCTATCAGAATTACAAGTAAGACCTACAGCAGTGACTTTATTGAGACAGGATACTTACAAAGGGAGATTGCAAATATTTTAGGCAGACAAGGATGCTGAGTAGCGGAATGGCAAGGGAGATGGCGAAAGAGCAGAAAGTTTTTGATGAAGACCGAAAAGGATGCACAAATACCTTACCACACGGGGTATATGTGGTTGATAAAACAACGTTTTAATGAGAAACGTCAGCCAAGAAAGTTGCAAAGGATCAAAATGGTGTTTATATCGATGCTAGTCAAGTGCTTTTATAGAACTATCTAAACTACAGAGAAGTGAGCTCATTAAGAGCCCAAGGATCCGCTCCTTGCCAATGAACATAGGCATAAAAGATTGACCTTTGCTCAAAAGTATGTGAAGTTATCTAAGAATGATTGGGAGAATTTTGTCTTCTCATATATTTGAGCGAGACTGTAAATTCACTGACCTCTTCCCTGCTGTCTTTGAAGAGGAAAGAATCCCAGTGCCTCTTTGCCTCCTCATAGGTACCTAAATGCCTAAGCTAGAGTCATGTGGACAGCGAAGACATTGATTAGACTGGGCGGATGCCAGGCTAATCTGAGTTTTTGCTGGGCGCACATGCCACTTTGTTGATTTTCTCGTGCCGCGGCTCAATATTTTTTCACGACCCGAATAAGCAGAATGCTGTAGTATAGGGTTTGCAAGAATACCTGATACACCCGGCACTCACAGTGAAGAGAACTGTTTCAAAATTTAGTGTTGGGTGCTGCGGGATCTTTTGGCCTCAGTAACTTGCATATTAAGACGAGTGACAAAAACAGTAGCATCCGAATACCACATCCGTTCTGAATCAGTAATATTCCTGAAAAGGAGCTGAAACTTGTTATACAAAGCCACAGATATATTAGTAATGTGAATGAAGGTAATCTAGTGAAAGATCCTAGTTCAAGATGGTGCACGTCGTCTTTCTTCTGTCAGAACCAATGCTTGATTAACTATAAACGTTCCGAACTTTATAATCAATGGCCTTATAACTCTCCAGACCTCAATCAAACTACAACTTTCTGAAGTATTCCAGACAGTGACATTTACAAAGAACCTGTTCCCAAGGCCGTGGACAGTTTGCGACTTCGCTTAAAGTATGCTTTAGGAGGATACCTGGAAACGTTCCAAACTTTATACCCCCTCATTCTTCTGCCAGAACCCAGAATTGCTCAGCTGAAACCGTTCAAAACTTTATACCTAGACATTGGTGGCCGTGCGTCTCTCCAGACCTCAACCCAATTAAAGCTTGTTGGGATTGTATTAGACAGTGACATCTAAAACGAACCTGTACTGAAAGCCCGGGGGAGTTTGCGACGTCGCTTACGTATGCTTAGCAGAGGGTTTGTCTAAAGACTTTCATACATTCTATGCTTATGGGATCCAAAACTGTTTTCAAATGCAATCGGTTACTGATATGAAAACAAGTTCTAATTTAATGAAATTATTAATCAATTCTACTTGGTTGACCAATGTCTTCGAACTTTCCTGACACACTGTATATCAGTAGGTCAGCAGCAAGTATTGGCTAAACTTAACACTTAACATTTATAAAAATTCTAACCTTATGTTGCGCAGTCCCAAGTACTTTCTACGTTAATTTACAGTATTCAATAGTTTAATTAAGATAAAAATTATACAGTTATTCCATATCCTTTAAAGGTCAAGTTATTGAGACTCAGTTAGCACTTGCAGCATATACAGATAACATTACTAATTAGCAGTACATTAGGTACAGAGTAAATGTTGGAGAAATTTACAAGAAGTATACTTTCAGTGGATCACGTATCAACTTGCAAGACACGCCACCGTTAGCATAGATAATGACCTCAAAGTAGAAAAACTGAGACGAACTTATTTGCATAGCAGTAATAAAGACGCACGTTTGATTAGTTTCTAAGATGCCACATCATTTAGAAAGATTCTGATTTACAACATCATTTAGTCTAGATAAGTCTTTTAACAATGCTGAAACACGCAGGGCAAATACTGCTTATCTAGAGCAACGATGCAGCTTATCGCAGAAGTGATGTTGCTTCACCCTGTATCTGAATAACTTGTTCCGTATGCATCTGACAACGGACTTATCTATATGAATAATTAACTGAGCTTCTGTCCACAGTTTACTATTGTCCAGCTTTTTTTCCTTATTTCGCAAGTATTTTGTCGGTTCGTCGGTTGTTTTGGGTTTATCTGCTCTTTGAGTCAGTATTTCAGCTTATAGCGAATCGTCTCTCAGAGAGAGGGAGAACGAAAGGAGATTGATAGCGAGAGAATATATATCCGAACAATCCCCATCCGCACCTACTGCAAGCATAATGGCCCTCTTGCTCTACTGTTTTCCGAATTGGTAAGTATTTTGTACTATTGACACAAAGTAAATATCTGAACCCGAAAATAGTGTCAATCCTCCTACCATTAGCTGGAAAAATCCCTGATCTGGTTAGTTCCTACATTGTGGCATGTTTATTCAAATAATGTCAGAGGCGCTCCGTGATCGAGTGGTTAGAGCGTCTTGGGTATGGTGCAGAAAGTCGCAGGTACGTCATGGGTTAAAACTCGGATTGGGCCATCAAGTGACTTGTAAATTGAGCCGCGACGTGAGAAAACAAACAATGTGGTTATGCGCCCAGCGCAGACTCAGATCAGCCTGGGCATCCGCCCAGTCTGATCAGAGTCTTCGCTGTCCGCATGGATGTAACTTAGACCCTTACCTACCCTTTGAATGCTTAGCAAAGATTCTGATCAGACTGGGCGGATACCCAGAGTGATCTGAGTCTGCGCTGGGCGCGCAACCACTTTGTTGGTTTTCTCGTGTCGCGGCTCAGTTCTTTGTCAACCCAACAGTAAATGAGTGTCTTTTCACACCAGCGAAGGATAAGGCAGCGACATGAGAGGGATGACGGGCTCTGCCTTCCATAGATACAGTGGGCTCCTAGCCACAGCGGGCTCCGTAGCACAGTCGGTTGCGAGTCTGTCTCAAGAGCCAGAGGTCCCGGGCTCGATGACCGGTCCGGCCACTTACTTTCGTGTCCCCTTCAGCCGATTAAAGACAGGCAGTTGTCAGTTACTGGCGAAAGTATACGCGCTTAGTACTGGTTAACCGCTTGGTAGGTCTAAGCCTGTCCAGGAATAGTGTAAGGTTAATTGACCGTCCCGACATGACCATGGCTGTTTACTAGGACGAAAGCAACAACACAACAACCACAACTCTAACCCCACTGCCTCTACTTCGACTAGCCTTCGGGAACCTTTACGTTGTTATGTGTACTCCAAAGCAGATAAAGAGTAAATTAGAATTACTCGTCGGCAACATACATGTTGTCAGGATTTTGCCATTCTATTCGAAATAGACATAGTGGAGGTGGTTGTTGCAGGCTTTATGGCAAACCGTATGTATTCCTTATCCCGCTACCGAGGCGTCCTTTTTCCCCCGGATCAGCCGAATTCTGCGTTTAATTACTTTAGCTTTTCAGTCATGCATCTTCACCCTAAATTTACTGCGTAACATCTTAGTATGGTAATAGACAGGTCAGTTCAAACAGCGCAGATCCATATTAGACTGTTCTAAAGGAGTATTCTAAGCAGGGCCTACACTAATTCATCTACATCCTTTTGTCGCATCACTGCATAGAAAACCTTTCTGTCCCATTTTAAGGACGGTAAAGTTTTCAAATTTCAGGAGATTTATGGTAGTTGCGTGCAAATGCACCTCTATAATACAATGTACAACGCGAGACTGATATGCCTATAGGAAGCGGATGCATTACATCGCGGTGTATTATCATATTATATCCGCCAATTCGCCAAAAGTTCAACAACTGTGTACATGTTGTACTTTTAAAAAAAGCTATCAGTCATATAAACAAGATCTCATATTTAGTCATTTTACTGCAGAAATTGTCAAGAATGATTTATACCGACCAAAATCATTACAGTAAACTGATTTAAGCATGCTATGGTAAAATTACTTCTACAACGAGGAGAAGATTTTGCAGCAAGCGTCTTATTTTATACAAACATGGAAGATTTGTCAAGAACGAAACAAACGAAATAGAAAAAAAAAACATTATTAACTGAAAAGCATCATGCAAAAGGGGGAGGGGGGTGGCTTAACGTATTTTCGAACAAGCAAGACTCAAACAAGTTCGGAAACGCGTGCAGTCAAGCCACAGCCTGTATTTTCTATATGTACACTCCTTAAGGTCCATACTTGATTATTGCGCCATCATATATTGTGACGGCAAAATGACCAAGAATGGGCCTAAAGGCCTTATTGCTCTATCAGAATGACAACTTTTATCATGAGATATCGCTGCAAGCTTCCCACTATAGTTTCGTCATTGTAAATGTCCCTGATTAGCCGCCGGGCCGCGTAGCGCAATCGGTAGGGCACCTGACTCGTAAGTCAGAGGTCCTGGGTTCGAAACCCGGTCTGGCCACATACTTTCGTTTCTCCTTCCGCTGACTCAAGAAGGGCAGTTGTCAGTTACTGGCGAAAGTATGCGCACTTAGTACTGGTTAACCGCTTAGGAGATCTAAGCCTGCCCAGGAATAGTGTGGTTAGGGTAACTGACCGTCCCGACATGACCATAGTTGTTTACCGTGGACGTTAAGCATCAAATCAATCAATCAAACCCTGATTAGCCAGCTTTAAACATTGCGCAGCAAAATCAAGACGTTCCATGAACTCGTATATATCCATTTTCCATATAAAAACTGAATTGCATATGTAGCCGTATCAAAGAGGTGCTTAATGGCGCGAACAAAGTTTGTCAAATAAAACATCATTGAGTTTCACATAAAAAGGGTTTTAAACTTATTTGGGTCATTCTAGTTGGCAACTAAAATGACCTACTTTCGATTTCATTATATTGAATAAAATGGTAAAAAGTGGAGCCTCAGTCACTATACCGCCTAAGTTTACATATCATTGCTAGACGGGAAACCAGAACAGGAAACTGTATTTTGTGGCGCGATTGTTTGTTTTTCAAAAACTTTTTCTACTTTTTGCCAGTTATATGACTCAATGTATGCACATCAAACCACATTTCATTACCAAACGTGAAGATTGAACCGCTTTCTACAATAATTTGAGGTAAGACTCTTTATGCCCCCGTGACGATAGTTAGGGGGCATTAAGATTTGCCAATGTTTTCCATTTGTCTGTCCGTCCGTCTGTCTGTCCGTCACACTTTAGGGTATAGAGTTTGTGTAATCAACTTCTCTCACAGTTTTCAATGGATCTTTTTTCTACTTTGCATACTTATTGTGGACATATTAAAGATGTGCATGTGGGTTTTTGGTGGAGCGTAAATTAATTTCGACAGAATTACGGCCTTTTGAACTTAGTCATTTTAGGCATTTTTTTGCACTGTAGAGTATGGAGTTTGTGTAATCAACTCCTCTCACAGTTTTCAATGGACCTTTTTCAAACTTTGCATACTTATTGTGGACATATTTAAGATGAGCATGTGATTCCTTAGTGGAGCTAAAATTAATTTTGACGATATTATGGCCTTTTGAACTTAGTCATTTTAGGCAATTTTTTGCAGTGTACAGTATGGAGTTTGTGTAATCAACTCCCCTCACAGTTTTCAATGGACCTTTTTTAAACTTTGTATACTTATTGTGGACATATTGAAGATGTGCATGTGGGTTTTTGGTGGAGCTTAACTTAATTTTGACAGAATTACGGCCTTTTGAACTAAGTCTTTTAGGCAAATTTTTGCATTGTAGAGTATGGAATCTGTGTAAACAACTCCTCCCCCCCATTTTCAATGGATCGTTTTCAAACCTCGCATACATGCTTTGGACATATTGAAGATGTGCATGTGGGTTTTTGTTGAAACTAGAATTAGTTTTGACAGAATTACGGGCTTTTCAACTTAGTCATTTTAGTCATTTTAGGTATATGTTTGCATTGTAGCATGAAGTACTTTGTGTAAAAAGCAATTCCTCCCACAATTTTCAGTGGCTCTTTTACAGAATTGTAGACTTGTTGTGGACATAATAAAGATAAAGATGTGCATGCCGGTTTATATGAAAAAAAGAATAAAAAATTACTTTTGAAGGAATTAGGTCCTTTTAAACTTAGTCATTTTGTGCTGCAACTGGGCACTGAAGGGTACGAAGTTTGTGTAATGTTTTCAGTGGATTGTTTGTGAAAAGTATTTGGGATTGAAAGTTGGAAGGTGCTTTAGGGATGTACACATGTCCTATGACAAGCGCTGCACGGGGGCATCAAAAGTGTCTTACAGACACAATTTTCTAGTTTACCATTGATAGGACTAGGGAGACTTAAAGGAATCTACATACACAACATAGCTGCCTGACAGTAAAAGACATTAGAAAAGAGAACAACAAGAATCAATGAAGTGTATATATTTATCTATTTTTCATCATGTACGAGGGATGATAAATCAAGAGGGTCATGATGCCCTGAATCGCTCACCTGCGTAAAACGGTCAAAGATCAGACTAGGATGATCATTCGAACAAACCTGATAGTTTGAAACTGTCAAAATATGAGGGACATTGGTTAAAGATCAAAGAATGTCCCTGGCCACTATTGCTAAAAAGACTCATGTCCTCGTTTATTTGACTGAATTAATTAACTTTTGCAACAAAATCAAGACGTTCAATGAACTCGTATATATTTAATTTCGATTAAAAAAACTGCATTTTGTAGCCGTGTCGTAGAGGTGCTCAATGGCGCGAACAAGATTTGCGTTTATATTGTATTTCCGCTTACTGGCCTATAAGGTTGCATGCCATACTCTGTCAAAGTTATTTTGTAAAATCTTTGCAGACATAGCGCTGTTTTTGCTTGCGCTGAAGGTATCATTTACATGGGATTCTAAGGTTGCAGATCTCTCATGTGATGCATTCCGGCTCTGTTTCGGCCATTGCGGCTTGAAGCCTGTTCAAGATGACTTTCAGCATGACTTTACTCGTTTGACCTATAATTTAGTTGGTTGGTTTTCTTGGGTTTAACGACTCTTTGATACATCATTTCAGTCTATATCAAGCATTTCCCAGGAGAGGGAGAAAGAAAAGAAATACAATAGGCGAGATAAAACAATATCTAAACATCGCCCACCCATACCTACTGCAAACTCATAAGGCCCTTGGCTTACTACTAACAAACATTAGTAGGACGCCCCGGCACTGAAAGTTACCCTGCACCATCGCCCGATCCGATCACCCCAAGCTGACTTATAAGGCTGGTATTTCTAAAGTTCTGGCAGTACGTTTTTAAGATGTGTAATAATCAGCGACTGCGTCTATGAGTTCAACCCTTCTCCTGTTCTCCAGAACTTATTGCAGATCTTTTGATAACATCAATCATGGTCTCCCCGCTTGCTTGAACAAATCTATCTGGTATATTATCAACTCCGGCGGACTACCCCTTTTCATTGTTGCTATTGCAGTCGCAATTTCAGCTTCTTCACGAACGTTCATTGTAGAACTTTTTCTTGCTCCTGATTGCAGTGCAGAACAACTTTGTCTCCATAGCTGTTTGACTGTAAAGCGTGTATACATTGTTGAGCAATATTCTGTCCATCTGCAGAGATGTAAGGCCTGGGGCCGTATTTATAAAACCACTTGAGTCGTTGCTATGCTGTTGCTAAGGCTGAACTTCCATGAAGGAGATTTCCTACAACTATGAAATTTGCTCTGGTGGAACAGTCTGAAAAGACTGTTCCTCCAGAGCAAATTTCATAGTTGTAGGGAATCTCCAACATAGAAATTTAGCCTTAGCAACAGCATAGCAACCACTTATTCGTTTTATACATATGGCACCAGTTCTGGATAGGTGTTGATCTCCTTGTTTCTCTGAAGTAAGAACTTTCACAAGTTAATGTGCTGTCTTGCTGCTGTTTTGTTCAGTCACTATTCGCATCTTACAACTCCTCCTTTGATTTCTGCAGGGCCTTCTGAATCTTCTTGTTAGCTTCCCTATATTTCTCCGCTCCTTCTGCCTCATGCCACATCATCTTGAAATCCCCCCTCTTATCACAGAGGTCAATAACACCTCTGGTGGCCCAGAGCTTTTCCCTGCTACTTTACTTCCCATGCTTGTATCTTACTTGTCAGTCACTGTTGTATGGTATGTGGTAACCATGGTATCTATGTCCATGTCGTCATCCCTCAGACTAATGAGTGGTGCAAATTTCACACCCTCCTGTTGTTACTTGAAATGTGGATGCCACATTATAAAAGTCATGTCAAACACCTTCAGCACTGTAACAGTAGTACTTACTCCTAACGTTGTATTATTATTATTATTATTATTATTATTATTATAATTATTACTATTATTATTATTATACACTTTTATTTTAACCTTTTCATACCGGTCGTGGGCTTTCGAATGCAAACGAATACACAAAAGCGGCACACCTATGGCACGTATATAAGTAGTTTTGGCAATTCTCGTCACACCATTTGACTGTTTCGTTTTTTTAAATTTTATGTTTAGCCACTTTTGTATGAAGAATGTTGCTACTAATTATTATTATTTATCATTGTTTTTTTTTTTCATCATTTTATTTTTTTATTACTAGTAATTTCGGGTCCTTTCAAAGGCTTAATGTAATTAATTAAACGTAACGTCAATACATTTATTTTTTCATCAGAAGATATAAATCCATTTCAGAATTTATAACCATTTTCCAGACAGAGCAGATTTGCATGTTTCATGCTATGTCAGAACTTATAGTGAAAATTTAACTTCTACACAATCGACTAAGCCCCGATATCCAAGTGTATGTGTTATGGGGCGGTGGTTCTGGTGCTATTCTGACCTCGTGTTGCTTATTGACCATTCGCTGAGGGGCTTTGACTCAGGATTTGTCCTGTTTGATACCTTGTTTTGTGTTTGGTAGGTCCTATTTGGCGTTGTGTTTGCGCCTTTTGGGACATTGAGCGGGAGGGTGTTCTGGTAGCTTTGCCTTATAATACTTGGTTACGTATATACATGTACTATATAGTCTTCCCTATGGTTCGGTTTGAAGGCAATGATCTGCGATTGTGACACTTTCTGACCATCATCATGAATATACTAAATTTAACCCTTAAAGCCCCAAAAATTAAAATTGTTGAATTAGCAAACAGTGTAGATCCAGATGAGGTGGCTCATAAATTCTGCAGATGTAAATTTTGTCGTCTGCTTTTTGGCGCATTAAGGGTTAAAACGTTTTTCTTTCAGTGCTGACCTCGTTTTGGAAAAGGGATTTCCGACGCAAAACAGGAAGTTGCAAAATATATTTTTCTTCTTAAAAATGGCGAAAAAGATGGAGGTGTTTACATATATCTTAACATTTGAGGCAATCGGTTAATTGACATTTTGGTAGTCGTAGCTGTTCTTCACCACGGTGTTCATCTAATTATTAGTTTAAAAATTGACACTACCGCGAACTTACGCACTTTGTTATCTGATCGGAACCTGTTAATTGGAAGAAAAAAATCTGACTTCCGTTATGAAAGGCAAACACTAAACGCTAACGATCAAACAGAATGCTATTGTCAATGTTTCCTTTTGTTACTTATGCAAACCCTTTAATAGGATTCAGCTTTTCATAATATCTGAGTTCACATAAGGCATACAGAATATAGTACAAATAATGCATGCATATACTCCTCAGATAGGGGCTGACTAACAAAACTTTGTCAACCAAGAAAACCGTTTTTTCATTTTTATAATCAAAATATGGTTTTGTTTCAGCCTGTCGTGGTACATGATAGAATTATTATCTCATATGTGGCGTAGTTGACGAGATGAACGTAGGTTTTATATTGAAATCTCGAAATTACCAGAACAAGTGTCGAATTACAAATTGAAGATGCTATCATTGGCGGATAGATGACTTGCGATTTTACTCTTTTTCAACAGTATTTGAGTCATATCAGATTGATGGGAGGATGATTATGAATAACTGTGTGCGATGGAACCCCGTTTACGGTTAAATATATTTCTGCCTCCAGCAGGAATTAAACCCGGGACCTACAGCATAGACGGTTTGATTGCTATGTTCAGCCATGTTTTGTGAAATTGACCTAGAAATACTATTTTTTTTTGTCTTCTGTTCGTTTTGCCTTCAGCATCCTAAATGTTCAAAAAATGTTTAAATCAGAATCAGCCTGAAAAAAACAGACGGAGGAAACTAATTCATTAGGCTAATTATTACAATTTCATTTACTGTTCGACGTAAAAAATTCGCGCAGGCTAACGCGGTTAGAATTCTTGTTCATTTCGTCCAAATTACCTTGGTTACCTAAATATTTGCAACAATTTTACATACTACTGTAGGTATTCTAAAATCCAAGGTGTATGTGCTTTGTGTATGTGTTTTTCGCCACTTTACAAAGGGAACATGTTTTGTAATTTCTCTACACAAGGTAGCCTTTTTTCAAGATTGATTCTACTCTTAAAGAAAACCATTAGCTCCTAGAGGAGCGATTTTTCTTTCTCAAGAGTCAACCGAGCTGTAAAATAACAGAAAAGAATCATTTGACAAATTGACAGAGTTACTTCCCCTGCAAATATCCCCATTCACCTGACTAGACTGTCCAGCAATGTACAAATATTGTTGCTAAAATAATGCTAAACTGTGCAAAACCTAATCAGGCCCAGAGGTTATAAAACTTGAGTACATTCTCAAACTCAGAATAAAGCACACTGATTGGCTGCTTCCGAGCACATGCTCGGAAGCAGCCAATCAGTGTGCTTTATTTTGAGTTTGAGATTATACATGTACTCAAAATAGTAAACCTCGGACCCAGTGTGCTCTTTTAAGGAAATTTCCCTGGAATTTCTGTTCCGATACAAAAAGACATTACAGTATATTGAGCCGCGATATGAGAAAACCATCAAAGTGATTGTGCGCCCAGTGCAGTCTCAGATCAGCCGGGAATCCTCCCCAGTCTGATCAGACTCTTCGCTAAGCGCTTCAATGGTAGCTAAGGGTCTAAGCTAGCTTCATGCGGACAGCAAAACTCTGATCAGACTGGGCGGACGACCAGGCTGATCTGGGTCTGCGCTGGGCGCACAACCACTTTGTTGGTATTCTCGTGTCGCGGCTCCATTATGAATTGAGCGTAATTGTAGTTCTCTGTTTGACTTCCTTGATGTTTTATTTTCATGACCGATTGTCACAGAACTTATAGTGCCAGAGATTATCACACATCATTTTGGAAACATTACAAAATTCGATCAAGGTTGTCTTAATTTAGTTTAATCTCACTGCTGAATTTTATTCCCCGATTATTTCCATGATGTCCTTAATATTGAAATACGTACACCTGAGGTAGCAGTGTATACACTCAATAAAATTTCTGCATTATTTGTCAATTTACGTTTTTTGGACACAACTGCAAATTTTACAATTTTTGTTTCATGTTTATATTGTAATCATGTAAAGTTTATGATACAATGAAAATGTTAAAGCTAAATGTTTACAATTTTTGGATAATAACATCAGGGTTCGAGTTTATAAAACTTGAGAATAATCTCAAACTCAAAATAAAGCACACTGATTGGCTGCTTCCGAGCGTGTGCTCGGAAGCGGCCAATCAGTGTCACACTCAGTGCTTTATTTTGAGTTTGAGAATGTACTCGAGTTTTATAACCTCGTGGCCAATTTGTTGAGGTACCTTGAACACTGGCACTGGTTTATGGCATGTCCTACCCACTGTATAATGCGTCCTTGTGAGACTATGCTTGTCCTAATGTATTTGATTATTGGATTTTACAAGACTATTTGTTTTAAGAAATATGATTAAATGTCTGTGCACTGAAGACAAATTAAATTCAAAGCAAAGCCAAACAAGTACAATGTAATTTCGTCAAATACATTTCGCAACAACAACAAAATAATGAGCCGTGATACGAGAAAATCAACAAAGTGGTTGTGCACCCAGCGCAGACTCAGATCAGCCTGGGCATCCACCCAGTCTGATCAGAGTCTTCGCTGTCCGCATGGAGGTAGCTTCCCTCAGTTACCCTTTGAGCACTTCATAAAGAGTTTGATTAAACTGGGCGGATGCCCAAGCTGATCTGAGTCTGCGCCGGACGCACAACCATTTTGCTGGTTTTCTTATGTCCCGGCTCAATTACGACCTTTGAAACGTAGAAGTGCAAAGAAAGCAAGGCCATAACTCTGTGCTTTAAGGCAAATAGGCCACATTGGCACTTGACTATAATATTTCCTTTCTGATAAAAGATATTTATAGTAACTAGAGACTTTTAGCAAAATGTTGTAACTGTCACTGAAAAGATAAAAAACGAAATAAAATGAGTATCCGTCTGCCAACCGCATCGTACCATCCATTCCCTTCACCTAGCCCCGCCTCCTACTGTCCCTCGCCACACATACCTTGACGCTTTAAAAACCTGACACCTTAATGTTTGGAAAGGTACAAAATGGAAAGTGTACTTGATTCTAATTACTGCTTTTACATGCAGTTTAGCCATTTATTATGCACTTTCAAACATTTACCCTGCATAATATAAATGGCGATACACCTCACAATGACGGATTCCCTGTGCAAGGTTACTTGTATCAGCTGATAGTCAAAGCAACACGATTAATACGCTAATAACCCATTTGAGCCGCGATACGATACCCTTTTGCCACTTAATGAAGAGTCTAATCAAACTGGGCGGATGCCAAGTCTGATCTGAGTCTGCGCTGGACCCACAACCACATTGTTGGTTTTGTAGTGTCGCGGTTTAGTTTGATGCCCAGTGAACTCTTCTATTCTTATCAAATGGATGAGTCCATTTGTCATTTGAGGCGTGGCTGGTTAAGTTTATCTTTGTCAGTTTTGTTTTATTTTAAGGAGACGTATCAATTTGCCTTTAATGATGATGCAAATAGTGTGGACTCTGATCAGAGGACGCGTAAGTAGTTTGAAATAACAGGAACGGACTTCGACGTGTGGCGAATTTC
Source organism: Ctena decussata (assembly GCA_963989385.1). Classification (NCBI taxonomy): domain Eukaryota; kingdom Metazoa; phylum Mollusca; class Bivalvia; order Lucinida; family Lucinidae; genus Ctena; species Ctena decussata. The sequence continues at coordinate 22,974,085 of OZ022510.1, read as the reverse complement.
CTTCTTGTGAATGCGTTCTCTGCTCTTGAAGGAACTCTTTTAAGATTTTTATTTGACTTGTCTGCAGCTGGTGTTGTGCCGTGTGGCGGCCGTAAAACGCCTCCCCGTACATCACCCATAGTGCAGATTATATTTTTTTTTGTCCTTCAAGATAAGAGGATTTATTCTGAGAAATCAGAAATATTTGATATGTTTAGACTTTTATTCTAGAACATCGCTTTTTATACTCATTCGGACCCTGCTTTCGATACTAATAAGTCTTTGAATCGACTGTCTTATAAAAATTAAGAAATTGAAGTTTGCTTTTTTCTGGCTTTCGTCGCCAGATATTATCAGGGTCAATGATGAGGCTTGGATAGCCGAAACTTCGAAGTATGGCCCATGTTCCGTCTTGTGAAAATGTTTTCTGCTCTTGAAGGAACTCTTTAAGATTTTTATTTGTTAAAAGATGGAAAACTATCTAAACTATATACTTTAATATAACAAGGTACCTTGAGATCTCAGTGTTCCATATATGGAGAGTTGACTCTACTTACGGAACAGCTATGGTACACGTTCTGACGTTCTGGCATCGGGCTAGAAAATAAGTTCTGGTTGGTTGATATGATGCTTAACGTCCACGGTAAACAACTAAGGTCATGTCGGGACGGTCAGTTAACCTAACCACACTATTCCTGGGCAGGCTTAGACCTCCTAAGCGGTTAACCAGTACTAAATGCACATACTTTCGCCAGTAACTGACAACTGCCCCTCTTGAATCAGCGGAAGGAGAAACGAAAGTATGTGGCCAGACCGGGATTCGAACCCAGGACCTCTGACTTACGAGTCAGGTGCCCTACCGATTGCGCTACCCGGCCCGGCAGAAAATAAGTTCTCAAATGCTCGAAAACATGTTATGTAGATTAACATGCTACCCATTTTATATAGTAGGATACATATGTTTGTAAATTGGGAGGATCTGAATCGAAAAAAAGATTCGTCATCATACACGGATTGCTCCGAACATCAAACTTCTATCAATCTAACCTTGTACTGTTTCAGTAGCAACTTAACCACGTTTACCCTCAGGGTGAGTTGTTATTTTCAAACCATGATCACCGATTTTCGAGTCCGGTTCTTCAGAAATTGTACTAAAAGGTTATTGAAACATTTTATTTTTCACTCTATACCGTAGAAAAGTAGTTCAATTTGAAGTGAAATAAAACTGCTTTACCATACCGGCGATGAATTAGCTAATAAAAATGGGTTTTGAGTAAACATTGAAAATCTAGGACAGAGAACCTCTAAAGGAACAAATTGATCAATAGCTGCAGCATTTCCACTTTGCAAGCACTTTTATTTTAAATGAGAATGTTTGTTTTAGAAGCATTTACGTGTGTGCATTACAGACAAATAACATGTAACGTCAGAGCGAAGCCAAATAAGTCGTTTCGCAAAATGTGAAAAGCAAGAACCTAGCTTTTTTGTACTTTACCGTGCAAAAGTGCATTATATCGAGCATGTGGTATTTATACCAGATAGCTAAATTGGAACATTTTCTACTTACATGTAAACACAGCACACGATATTGCAGGTTTTGAGACAGTTGTATCCTAATAATATCTGAAGCCTGAGAATTTCAATGACTATTTGAAAGCAACCACCGCAACCATCATGTCTTTAAGTCTACATATTCATATAATCATATAGTCTTACTACTTATTTGTATTGTCTGGTTAATAAGTACACTGTAAAAAATTCTGTAGATTTTACGGTAGATAAACTGGCAACAAGCTGCCGGTCCTTTTCCCGTTATTTTTACGGGCGCCTGTAAAAATTGCAGGAATTCTCAAGCAGAGTAGGACAGAATAGAACAGGTGTCGTTTTGGTCAATTAGCCCTTCAACAATATAAAGTTATTTTCGAATGCGGTCAGTTAACATAACACTTCCATTTTGGGACATCCAACAATGTCTCACCGGCAAACGCCCGTAAAAATAACGGAAAAAAAGGTCTGGCGGCTGGTTTCCACTTATTCTATCGTAAAATGTACGGAATTTGGTTTTACAGTGTATATTATTAGCTAGTATGGCTATGCTTGCTGTATGTTTCATTTCTTAATTATAGAAACGTTGTTATTTTGGTTAAAAGAAACACGTTTCTCACTCAGTGCACAGAATACAAATTACTTTTAGCGCGAAGCCAAACAAGTCGTTTTTCATTTATGTTACAGCAACAATATTAAATTAAAACTATTTTAAGGCTGAAGGTCTTTTCATTGTTTCAATGATACTGGAGTCGCAGAAGATGAGAAAAATATGATAAAAATATAAACGTATCCATACCAAATTTGGTGGAAAAGATGTGCATTTCTGTATTTAACTTATTCAGTGTCGCTAAACCCCAAAAGTTTGAAAGAAAAGAGATGATGAATTTGCGCATACTGCAGCAATGACAAAATTGGAAAGGAAGGCAATAAAGAAGGCATCGAAGCCCAAGTATTTTGAATTTTTGTCTGTGTTAAAAAGAAAAATGAATAAGAAATAGCGGCAAGAAGAAGACTACAATTCTTTGATTGAGAGAGACAATCCCACAGGAGGCCTATCTCTCAGTTACCCGCTCTGTTGTGTCCAACTTATATAGTAAGTGTATTGTCGTTTTTATAGCATTTTTTTGACTGCATGAGTATCATAAGCATGTATAGAAGTACTACTTTTAACAACTTTAGTGCAAAAAGTGTTTAGGTTCTGCAAACGAAAAACATGCGCAGATAAAACATAACTGAGCCGCGACATGACAAAGCCCACAAAATGGCATGTGCGCCCAGCAAAGACTCAGACCAGTCTTGGCAGTCGCCCAGTTTGATAAGAGTCTTTGCTGTGCGCTTAAAGGGTAGCTAAGTATCTACGCTAGTTCCATGCGGACAGCCAAGACTCTGATCAGACTAGGCAGATGTCAAGGCTGATCTGAGAGTGCGCTGGGCGCATGTGCTACTTTGTTGGTTTTGTCGTGTCGCGGCTCATTTATAATTAACGCAGACCAATAATCACTGTAATGGTACATTGTACTTGTAACATTATACACTACATTTACTTTTCAAACTTCAAATAAGATTATGGGCAGTTTTGCAGTTTTGGATCTAATGTCTGGTAGAATTTTTAGAACTGTTTTAATTCATCCATGTCTATTTTCTAGAACGCGGCATGTGATCAGTATTAAATTTTACACTTTTTAGTGTAAACAATATTTTATTCAAAATACTGAACAAATACAAACAATACAATCTCACAAGAATATAACTCAATACAGTAGCTTGAAAGGGATTCAGAAGAAAGTCTTACGACTTATATGATCTGTATCCCAGAAATTACTGTATATACTCTGAACAGTCACTCTTTATTTATGACGTTTCGGCATACTGCCTTTATCAAAATTATGAAATCTGTACAAGACTACATTTTGAGCTTTTACAATTCTCTCAGCATTCAAACATGGAATCACGGAAATGACGTTGCGTGAAGACAACGTACAGCGCGCTGCCGTCAGAGGTAAACATTGGCGCGACGCTGACAGGATGAAGCAAATGAGAACTTGTTCATCCTACAAGACTAAGTAGCATCAACAGGATCTTAAATGCTCATCGATCAAATATTCAGATGGCGCATATAATCTACAAACATTCAAAGTAAAATAATAATCAGACAAAACAGTTGAAGATGCACAGCCCAGTGTGTGTCATATTCCAGCATGAACAAATTATGAAAACTGCACAAGAAGTAAACAAACGCGCAACTCTGTTCCCACTCAGAAAAACATATACGCTCACACAAGAAAAAATCCATCGCTCTGTTGACACTTCTTATAAAATCCTTAGGTGTTCCTTGGCTCAAAATGTTGCAAAGACCTTGGACTTACAACGCATATTACGCTATACTTAGTCTCCATATTTTTGTCAGGGTTAAAAACGTCTTAACACAAATTATAATGAAAAGCGATTGGCGATAAAATGTTGGTTGATGCGCATTTAGCTTTACATTACGATAATTCAGAAACTAACTTTAATTTCCTGTTGACACTTCTTACAAAAGCTTTAGGTGTGTTTCGGTCGAAAATGTTGCAAAGACCTTGGCCTGACAACGCACATTACACTATACTTACGAGGGACATTTAAGAAAAAGTGTAAATTATCTCAGGGTAGCCTTTTGGCTGTTATTTAGCAGTAGTTTTATATATCACTGGAAAGGTAAATTCAAGTGCTTTAGAATGGTGTTAAAAGAATTTCTAAGTCACCCATGCATAACAGCACGTGCTTATACGTCATAAGGGTGTGGATACTGGAAATTGTACTTTTCCACTGAAAGTCTCTTGTGGTCTATTGCTGTTTGCTCAATTAGAAAATGATATATTTTTTGAAGAAACACGTAATATTGTCCTCTGAATGTAAAAATAAGACAGCTATACAGAAATCGTTTCCAGATTCTATACAAGTAACATAATAAACGAGATTTCTTTTTTCTCTGCGGTTATAAACGCGCAGTTATCATAAATGCATTATATCAATAAATTGTGATTTTTACTTATTCACATCCAATTTCAACAAATGTCAGACATTTTATTACTGAAACGATAAGGTCACTATATTTTTATTTACACAATATTTTAAGAGGGTGACATAATTAGCTGATAGCTATTCTACCTTATGGCCCTCTGTAACAAAATAAAATGTACATATATACATCATAAAATACAAGAGAAATAATGATTCAATGACACAAAAATTAAGACATAAAAAGAGCGTATAAAACATAAAAGGTCATAGGATAAAAATCGATAAGACATGAATTTAAAATCCAGTGACTTTTAAAATACATTGAGTACCACAAACGAGGTTGCGCTAAACCGCAGACCCTGCAACTGTGCGGTGCAAAGACGTGCAGAGGAGCATGATCAGTGGTGCATGTTCAGTGGTGCAGGTGGCATGTGGCGGAAACCAATGTCCAAACAACATTCCCACCTGCACCAACAGATGCAAAACCAGCAGCACTACACAGGGCGTGCACCGCACAGCGTTTACACAGGTCACTATAATATACAGTGTGTACAGGCAGGAACAAATTAAGACTGTAAAATAGCTCTAATGCTTTTCTTAAAAACATTTAGCGAACCAGCATTTCTAACAGTCTGAGGAAGAGCATTCCAAAGTTTGGGCGCTGAGCAGGAAAAAGATCCATCATATAGGGCTGTTCTGGATTTTGGTATATATAAGGAACCATTATTCGACGATCTTAAGTTTAACGGGTGCATTAGTGACATCGGTTTCAACAGATTTGAAATATATTCTGGGGTCAAGTTGTTCAGTGCTCTGTAAGTAAGTACAGCTTTGTTGTATTTCAGTCTATCTGAGACTGAGAGCCAGCCAAGCTGGTGGAACATGTGAGCGGATGGCGTATTAAGTTCTGCGTGTAGAATTATGCGAGCTGCCCGCTTTTGCAACAATGTGCATGCTGGTTGGGACAAGGCAGCGAACAGATATGTCCCGGAAATTAAACATACAAGTTGAAAACACCTGCATACAGAATGTATCCGAACAAAAACTTCTCGGAGTCTTTATTGATTCAAATTTGACTTGGTCATCACATATAGACCACCTTTGCTCACTCCTTTCCTCCAAAATATCTCTTCTCAGACAGTTATCAAATTACGTTCCCGTTGAAGTCCAGAAAATGTTTTACCAGGCATACATTCTTCCGTTTATAGACTATGGATCTATAACATGGGGATCAGCGGCAGGTACTCATATAGATCGTTTTGTTACGACTGGCATCAAATCACCGATGAAACTGGGTGATACGTGTGCAAACTCCACGCCGGAAGTTGCAAAGTCGCAACAATTCATGTAAAATACAAAACAGTAAAATGAAATTATTTTCTAATAAAAAGACACAGGCTTAAATATATTTAACTTTGTTTAATGTCTAAAATTAAAGGGACACATTGACAGCAAAATTCATACATAAAGACTTGAAAGACTTGTTATTTTATATGACATACTGACATTGAAATATGTGGGTGGGTGGGGAAACTTATCGTAGAAAATGGGTAGGCCACTGACAAAAGAGCATAAGGTGCCATAAAAGATTATTTATAACAGAAAACAAGCTTGGCGAATAAAATTTTGTTATTTTTTGTTTCATATCTGTCATCAAATCTTCATGTTCACTTTAATTGACCTCAAAACCGAAGTTTAAATAGCTTACTATTCATTTTAGTTTACCACAGGAAGTAACGTCATTAGAAATGCGCATTGTTCCATGATTAGCCTATCTTGCAAGGTAAATCTTATGTTTTAGCAAAGCTGATACAAAACTTTTTATACTGGAATATTTTCAATACAACAGATAATATAGGTATCAATCCAGAGCTGCTTGTATCAAGAGCCAAGAAAATATGATTTTGTCTTCACATAAATATTTTCGCCGTTTCTACTCATTGTCCTTACCCTAACAGCAATTGTCAAGGCATATTTTGAAGAAAATACAAGCGACCCAAATTATTTTAGTAAAGACCGTTGAGTGCTATGCCCAGGCTGATCCGAGTATGCGCTGGGCACACAGCCAGATTGTTGGTTTTGTCGTGTCCCGGCTCATTTATGGTCGTATCCCGTGTTTTTCATTCCATGACTAAGAGTAATTTTAACCCTCTCCTGCAGCCATCAGCTCATTTCTGCCTGATGATTACATTGTCATTTGAGGGCATTTTCCTGGCTGTATAAGTGTTTTTAGTCTATAGCAAAAATATCTTTTGACCAGTTCAGTGAAAATGTGTTATGTTCTGCGAATGTGGAGATCTATTGAAACACTGCATACAAAGAATTAGCGCATAAGAATATTCACAGCATTAAGCATATTATCATGCATCTGCTGCAAAATTCTACTGATAACAGGGGTGTGATAACATGATGTGATATCATGTCACTTTAGAACTGCGCTTGCGCGAATGTTATCAGGCGATGCCTAAAGAAGCGATCTCTGAAGACCATTGACTACATACTGCCGTTGGCTGTGATTACAGCGTTCGATTGGATAAATGACGTAACCGACTTACGTCACAACGCATTGGCGACGTCAGCAAGTTCGTACAAAATGCGTTCGCTTTTCATTTGTTTGACTCTCTATACGCCGTAAAATCCTCTAATGATGCATGATAAATAGAAAACCATGATAGTGTCTTTTGATATCTAGTTTATCAGGCTCGACAAGAAACACGTCGGACATGCTCGGCCAGGTTCGCCATTCCTAAGTATAGGTTAGAGGCTATGAAGAGAAATCTTCGCAATTAAGAACCTGAAGCGAGCGTAGCGAGCGGAAGGTTCTTAATTGCGAAGATTTCTCTTCATAGCCTCTAACCGGCTTAGTGTTTGCCCCAGATAATAAACTGATCCTGGTCTGCCCAGTTTTTCAACATCTTTCAGATAATCTTTATTTGAGAGATATGTTGTGTTTTTAAATAAAAATAAAGAAAAAATAATGATAAACTAAAAAAATCCCAAAATGACCACTCTCCAATGTACTTTGATTATAGTAATGACGCAATCTCAAAACATGATGCAATATCATGACAATCCCAAAATAGCTTGGAGAGGAGGGGCTTAATTAGAATACTGCTTTTAAAGTTTTTGTCTTGCTGTCATTTAGCTGCGAGAGGAGGAGCATAATTAGAATACTGCCTCTAGAGTGAGTGTCATGCTGTCATTTATGAATTTTGTGTTCAAATGACTTTGCACATTCCCATTCATTCAGTTTTTGGAGCTCAATCATGGCAGATCACTTTGATTTTCATTTGTTGAATGAGGATTATTTTCTTCTCTTTACACAAATCATAGTTATTTGATTTGTGTTACGAGATGCATCTTATTACAGAGGAACATATAAGGAGTATTTTGTGATAATTTGGGATTATTTTTATTTCTCCATGAAAAACGTATGTTGTGGATATTTATTAGAACTGCCTTTTCGAGGCAATTCTAACAAATATCTACAACATGCTTTAAAACAATGCTGTGGGTACCCATAGAACTGCCTCGTCGAGGCGATTCTAATAAGTATCCACTTTTTTTACAATATTGTGTTTATTTTAAAAATGTTATGGATTGCCATAGAACCGCCTCGTCGAGGTGGTTCTAATGAGTAACCATAAAATACTTTTTATGGAGAATAGTGCTAAATACTCCTTTCATCTGTTCCTCTGTAATGAGAAAAAAACGCTCATTCCAGAAATCTACACTGACTTCTAAATCAAGTTGACCTGTCATTTTTAGACGTGACAAGCCACAGAAGACTGTACATTTCTGATCACTTGAATTTTCAAGTCTTCAGTAGATTTATTGGTGAAGACTCTCTTCATGGATAAGTGATGAGTCTACACCAATAAATCTATTGAAAATGTGAAAATTCGGGTGATCTGATTGGTTTATTATCTGGGGCAAACACTAAGCTGTTTCTGGTCTCGCCTGATAAACTTGATATCAAAAGACACTAACATGGTATTCTCTAAAACTTAGAAAATGGTAGGCATTTACTTCTTAACAATTGCACACATTCTGGATCTAATGCCAGAACAGTTTTAAGTTATGACTTTATAGCACAGATCTAAAACTGTTGTTAGTTTGAGCAAATTGGCAAATCATAATACATGTAACTAAACTGGCCAAAATTAGTTAAACCCAATGTCATTTCTTCCACTTGCGCACATTGTTAATATGTTAAATCGTTTGTTACTTTAAATTAAACAACTGAAATTAAAACTAAACTAATTTTTTAAAGCAGCGTCTTGAATGTAATGTCACATAGTTTCATTTAAAAGCCTACAGTGTCTTTCAACACACGTTAAAAATTCCAGAAGCAGCCATTTTTTGCCAGTTCTATTATAGAAATGATAGGGAATGAAACACGAACTACTCTCAAATTTTAGGACCTCAGCAGATACTCGACCAATAAATGTGATACCTACATGTAGTTTATACAGAGAAGAAATATGGCTGCTTCTTCGCTGAAAACTCGTTAAAAAATCTATTCCAGTAAAAAGTTACGGTAAAACAAAAATGATTTTTTTGACATAAGGCTATGAGCAATATATAGGCGAAGCTTACAACTTCTTTTTGTTAGTTTATTTCAAAAGCCAAAACATTGCTGGTAACTGAAATGAGCCGCGACACGACAAAACCAACAATGCGGCTGTGCGCCCAATGCCGACTCGGATCCGCCTGGAAGTAGCTTAGACTCTTAGTTCCCCTTTAAGCTCTTAGCGAAGAGTCGGATCAGACTGGGCGGATGCCCAGGCTGATCTGAGTCTGCACTGGGCGCACAAACACTTTGTTGGTTTTCTCGTGTCGCGGCTCATATAATTTTAATAAGACTTTAAAAAATCGAAGTGCATGTATGACAATATTTGTGCTAGTCTAAGAATAGGAGTATTACTCCTGAGGACGAAGCTGTGATTCCTAACCATATTCAATTAGGTCCTCGAGCCTTTCGGAACTTAAGAATAGAAACAAAACACCCATTAATCCGTGTTGATATCCTAACATAAAAAGTAAGGTCGTCGTTTCATGTTAAGTCGAATTGTGGAGCAATGTGACGTCATATACGCCGTTGCTTTATAATCAGGACTCTTTGTATCATGTTCTATTCCTGCATACAATGCTGACTTTCTTTTCCGAGCGTTGTACATGTATGGGCCATGGAGCCAGAAAGGTAGACTTACGGCGTGTGCAAGCAGCGAAGACTCAGATCAGCCTGCACATCCGCGCAGTCTGATCAGAGTCCTTACTGTCTGCACCAGATCAGCATAGATCCTAAAGGTTTGCTCTGGTGAATATAAACGTTTGATATGTCTGTGCAAAGGAGCGAGAGAATCCAGTCCTCACTGTTTGTTCATAACCTAACGTACATTTTTCGACATGGCACTTGAATGATTTGAAAAAGATTCTTGCAATGCTTAAAAGACATATCACTTAAAAGCGTATTTCTTCCGATTTGTTATGATTTTTGTTTCTAGAGTAATCCTTTCGTTAAGATTAAAGTCAGAAAGCTCTGCAACAGATATCAGATACGTTAATCCCTAAATATTCGCAAGGGAATTTATATTCGCCATTCTTCATGAATCTTCTAGCATGCAAATTCAAGAATCTCGGCAATGCTTGGAAAATGGAAGCCAAATGGAAATAGCCGGAGCGACCTACTTAGATTGACATATAGAAGGAAAACTGCCTGCTGTATTTGCAGTAGGTGATGGTTGGCCTCTTTGGATAAATAGAATCTATCATTGGTGCAGAATGGGGATAACGAGAACTACCGTTCAAGTGGGAAACAAGTCTCTGCCATGTTAAAGACTCTGCCGATCGGTAGGCCCGAGGAATGGAATCTCTATCCCCGATGGAAATCAACGACTGATAATTTTTCTCACCTACCAATATTAATAAGATTATTTGGGTGACTGTTTGCTTTTACCTTAAAACGAGTTATTCTGGCGTCATTTAATGAGTGACCTAGAGGGTGACGTCATAAATCTAACATGATCACCTCGGATAAGAAATCGAACAAAGCCAGCGAAAGGTACAATAGTTAGTAAACTAGAAAAACTGGGACAATAGACTAAAAGAAGATTATTAAGTGACAATTATTAAATAAAACCAAATTGATGTTTCTTACTCCTGTCTGTGAAGCCATTGAGCGAAGAAATTCGAACGAAATCGCATGTAGCTTATTTCACATGGCTAGACGTGTGGGATAAGATTTGCTACCGTCTTGAAAGCACATGGGTGACACTATTCTGTAACGCTGTGGTCAGCCAGAAAATGTTTAAGTTTTATTTCCCTGTCTTTTGGTTCGATTCCGACTGAAATACTGTCTTAAGGGGCCAGTGACTTAAACAACACTTTACATATGCTATTATGTAAAGTTAAAGAGTGGTAATTGTATTTAATTTTCTGTTTGTTTCTTACTCATAGCATTCGCTGTAACATTTGTTTGCAACAGCTTAAGGCTGTATAAAATTAATCATAACAAGGACTCATTTTTGTGCGTTACGAGCCAAGTCAAGTCAAGTCAAATTTATTCACTCAATCCATTTTACAATGGCAACATGAGGAACATTGCATGCAAACTATGTACACTAACTTGTATATAACATCTCACAACCATGAACAAATTATCAATAACTCCTTAGCCGTTTACAAACAATAACTATGCAATATAAACACTATAAATCTCTTAAACATCAACCTGAACACAACATTATGGGCCGATTGCTCAAAGCAAGCTTAAGCCAACCTCGAGTTTAGTCCATACAAATTGTATGGCTAACCTCGGGGTTGACTTTAAACCAGCATTGTGCAAATCGGCCCTATAAGTCTCAATGGGAGGGTATTACAGAGTGTTAAATATCTGTTTTATAAAAAGACATAATTTTCTTAGCTGGCTAATATTTTTACTATTAATCAATTTACCGAATTTATAAGTGTTGGGGCGAGAAAGATAATACGAATCTAAATACTGTCTACGTAAATTACTGAGTTTTCTACAAGAAAGAATATAATGAAACTCGTCCCCTATATCCTGGCTACAAAGGTGGCATTTCCTATATTCCCTTGGAATTCTTCTCCAACGTCCTGTCTCCACAGGTAATCTATGGTTACGTGTTCGTATTTGTATCAAAAAATTTTTAAATTTCAACGGGACCTTAGTGAGATAATTTTCAAAACCAAAACTTGTTTTAAATATTTTATAAGTATAACAGGATGTGTTATTATTACATGCGTTATTCCATTCATTCATGTACAAGTCCGTTAATTTTTGTTTAGTTGATTTAAGTAACCAATTTTTGTTTGGAAAATCTAAATTATCCCAAAACCCAATATTTCCACAAGATATCAATATGTTTCTAACTTCTTCAAACCATTTAAAACAAGTATTCGGATCATAGTCATCGATATATGTTTTAGCAATAAAATATAATTTCGTAGATAAGTTACTTGTTAATGGACAAACTAACTTAGACCAATAGCCAATCATTCTACTCTGAATGTCCACTTTTAGTGGTAGTACACCAGTTTCACCATATACAATACAATTCGGAGTACTTTTCTTAACGTTTAATATTTGCTTAAGAAATTTCAACTGCACTTGCTCTAAAACATTTAAATTGCCGAATCCCCAAACCTCACTCCCATACAGAAGTATTGGCTTAATCGTCTTTTGAAATAGTTCTATTTGTATGTCTAATGGCAACAGAAGTGACCTAGCTTTTTTCAGAAGATTAAACGTGGCTCGCGATGCCTGATTTGCAATATACTTTTTGGCTGCTAAAAAAGATCCACTTCGGTTAAATAGAATGCCTAAATATTTATACTCCGTAACGACTTCAAGTTGTGCTTCATTTATCGTAAAATTATAGTTGCCCACCCTTCCTTTAGAAAAAAACATAATCTTAGTTTTGTCACTGTTAATATCCAGTTTCCAAAGCTTACAATATGACGCATATAAATTTAAAGCAGTCTGCAGGTCATCAGAAGATTCTGCCAATATTACCGTGTCATCGGCATATAATAATACAAACAATTTTAAAAATGTAAATATATTATTTTCCGTAGCTTTACTTAAACAGTCAATTCCATTCGTTTCGTTACTACTGCTCAATAAAGTTTCGAGATCATTCAAGAAAACCGAAAAAAGAAAGGGGGATAAGTTTTCTCCCTGGCGTACTCCAATATTACTCGGAAAAAATCTAGACATTACGCCATTTATCGATACGCACGACTTTATATTCTCATACATGCCTTTAATCAAGTTATAGCACTTACCGGTTATATCAAATTTTTGGATTTTAAAAAGTAAACCGCTCCTCCATACCGAATCAAAAGCACGCTTCAGATCTATGAATCCACAAAATAGCTTTTTCTTACAACGATGTAAAAGATTGACAATAGTGTGTAATGCAAAAATATGGTCGACAGTTGAAAAATTCTTTCTAAACCCCGCCTGGCATTCGCTCATTTTCTCGTATTTTTCTGCATAACTTTGTAATCTGTTGTTTATGACAGCAGTAAATAATTTGCCCATGCAACTAAGCAGAGTAATGGGCCTATAATTTGAAGGTTCTGTGGTTTTTCCTTTTTGCTTATATATTGGTATTATTTTGCCGATCGACCATGATTCTGGTAAGATACCTGTATCAAAAACTAAATTAAATAAGTGCAAATATATCTCTTGCATATGCGGAAGTTCGAAAGAATGTTTAATGTGCTCATTTAAAATCATATCGATTCCATTAGATTTATTATTTTTCAAGGCTCTAACAGCCTTTCTGATTTCTTCTATCGAAATCGGCGAATTTATCTCAGCATTTTCCGGACGACTGGGAGTCTCATTATTTATGAAATTTGTATCGCTATCATTAGTATCCGCGGAAAAATTAATTTTGCTAAAATGTTCATATGCTACATCTACTGATAAATTAGTATTCGGCTTTTTATTATCGTTCAAAAATTTCCAAAATTTTCGAGGGTTAGATGTCTTTATATTTCGCAGTTCCTTAATTTTAGAGTTTTTATATGCCGATTGTGCTTCCGTTAATGTCTTCTTGTACGCTTTGCTGCATACATTCAGATTATGTTTATTTGCCTCCGATTTTCGCAATTTATAGCGATATTTAGATTTATGAAATTTTGATCTTGCAATTTTACATTTTTTATTATACCATCTAGACGTTTTATTTTTATTACTTAGTGTATTTGTGGTTTGCTGTACAGCTGTTCCAAAACTCGAGCGGCATTTTTCCATATAAAAATAATTGAAAGAGTTCACGAAAGTATTAACGTCATGTTGACAAATATCATCTTTAGATTTTAACTCTGATAGCCTATTTAACAACTCTTTGCTTTTCTGGGGATCAAAACTATTTACAAAACTAGCCGTTTCATCAGTATTCCAAAGTCTGACTTGCTCCTTTCTCTCAGGAATCGAAGTCGAACGCTCTTCCATGTATTGAATTGAAATATCAAGTGAAACTGCATTATGTAAGTCCGAGAACAAATGGCAAAACTCGTGTACATATAACGTCTGCAATAATGGAATTATATTTGGAGAGGACAAAAAATAATCAATGGTACTAACATTTTTACATGTAACTCTGCTACTGTCAACTTTGCTTCTACCATTCAAAATATACATGTTATTATCAATGCAGAATTCTACCATTTTGTACCCATAATTGTTCACACCGGTATCCGAATTCCGTCTATGCAACGAAAAAGTAGCGCTATCTTCAAAATGATGTAAATCCGACAGTAATTCTTCGAATATTTCGCTTTGATTCATATTTTCGAAAATATCGTTATCTGGAATAACATAATCGATAAGATTTTTTGTTCGCGAATTAAAGTCTCCGAACATTAGTACTGACGAACAATCAACAGACAATCGAACCAATTCACTCTCGATCTCACTGTACGGGCCGGGCCGGGTAGCGCAATCGGTAGGGCACCTGACTCGTAAGTCAGAGGTCCTGGGTTCGAATCCCGGTCTGGCCACATACTTTCGTTTCTCCTTCCGCTGATTCAAGAAGGGCAGTTGTCAGTTACTGGCGAAAGTATGGGCACTTAGTACTGGTTAACCGCTTAGGAGGTCTAAGCCTGCCCAGGAATAGTGTGGTTAGGTTAACTGACCGTCCCGACATGACCTTAGTTGTTTACCGTGGACGTTAAGCATCAAATCAACCTCACTGTACGGATTTTCGACTGCATAGTCTGAATTCTCTGGCGGTATGTATACAACACCACAGAGGAAATCACCTTGTTTTGTGAGCTTATCTGATATTCTGAACCATAAAACTAACTTACTTTCAGATTCTATTGGTGTTATAAATTGTTCTAGGCACTTTTTATAAGCTATGGCAATTCCGCCCGATTTTCTTTTCATAAGGTGTTTCCTATTTTTTGTATGGAAAGTATACTCATGTAATTCTAATGTATCGTAGTCATCACATTTTGTTTCCTGGATCCCTATTATGTCAAAATCAGAGATAAAAGACTGAAATTCTGGTATAATTAGCTTACTTTTTAAGCCACAAACATTTATAGTTAGAAAACGCAAAAAGTTACATTTATTTTCATTGTTCACTGACAGATTGATCGTCTGATCATGGCACCGCCCTCCCACGTGTCCCTATTGTAAAACTTCCTGTCTGACCGAATTACCACCGTTAACATTGTCTACCTGGCACGAGGTGTCATCATTGCCACGATGTACCTGAGCCGTAACAGTCTGCTTATTTACAGGTATATCGTCTGCACTGGCTCCCGGCTCTGTTATGGATATTGTATTTTGACTTTGCGCTGCCTCTATTTGAGACACCACCGACACTTGACTGGGTTCCGGATCGATATCGTTATTTTCCGACAAGAGATTTATCTGGGCCGCCTCGCTCGACTGACTCCCAGCGAATCCGTCCGTTTCTTCAGCATTCACATCCATGGGAATCGAATCCATCAAATTAATGTCGTGATCGCGGTATCGCTTTGGTATTGTTTCTGCTTGGTCTGGAGAAGATAGGCCGCGTTTTCCGCCGCGAAAATTACCCATATAGGGATCAGAAGACATAGATGCTAACACTTCAAATGGATTGTTTGTTTCTATTTCAGCGCGCTGAGAATATCGTGTACCCCGAATAAACCGTCTGCTTTCCTCGGTTATACGTTCACTTGGCCCTTTCGTGTTCCTTGCCTGCTTTCCGTCCGTATTAGTAGCTGCCGGTGGAATATATTGTTCTCCATTAATGTATAATCTGTCTCTAACTAAAGCAACACGATTATTAGGGTTTTCTTGGTATTTGCGCATCACTGGGTATAACTGTCTCCGTTTATTTTCCATTTCTGGGGGAAACTGTTCTCGGATGCTGTAGCCATTTTGTTTTATATTCAAGTCTTTTGAAGCCGTTCGAATCAGTTCACGATCTCTGTATCGTTCGAAACGAGCCACTATAGGGCGGGGGTATATATCACGGCTTCTTTTAGGCTTACCTAACCTGTGGACTCTATCAAACACGATCGAGTCAATAACATTTGGGTCCTCAAGTGGAAGTTCAGATTTCAGAAAATATCTTAGTTTCAGTTCTGTATTATCCGCGAGACCTGCAGGCGCCTCTGCAAGCCCGAAGAAAAGCAAATTTTGTTGCATTGACCTGGCTTTTAACTCCTGGATTTCGCTTGATAAATCTTGGCATTTTTCGTCATAGTTCGCAACGCTTGATTTCAGTTTCTCATTTTCTCGTCGCAAGTCAGATATATCGTTTTGAACTTTTGAATTTGAGTTTTTAGAGTCGTCAAACATACCACTTATTGTTTGGCATGACATTTCTACATCCGATATCCGCCTTGATATATGTGTATTGTCAGTTTGTAGTCTATATACATCCGACCTCATTAGCTGTATTTCACTCTCAATTGTGTTCAATTTTGAGACGTTACGCTCAATAACGGACAATCTAGACATAAAATTATTGTTCATTTGTTGTATCATTTGCACCAAAGTCCCGTTATCGCCTGGCGTCATGTGATTGCCTGTACTATGGCCAGTCACCTGTATGTTTTGGCTTGAATGAGGTCTTTGTTGTTGTGAGCTCTGGACGTGTCCTTGACCTTGGGGTAAAATATGATCATTTTGAACAGAAGCATTATAATTCTGCACTGGTGGTACATTATACGTTTGTCCATAAACTTGTGATTTGTGACTTGTGATTGTATTTGTGGCGTATATAACTGCCCCTGGGGATAAAACTGTCCCTGTCCCGGGGCCATATTCATACCAGATACACAGTTCTGAACACCTTGAACACCCTGAACACTGCTCATTTGACTGGCCGAGGTATTGATGGGTGGGGTACTGGCTTGATTCGCTTGGCCCGATGAAGTCTTTGATTTTGATTTACCTGCCATTTTTAACGTTTATTCGCACTCACGTGTTATCCGCAGTGTCTTGCTTTAACCCACATGTCCATTAAATCTTATATAGCACATAGAAAACAATATTAAGTCCGTTTTTTCAGCAACACTCAAAAACACCGCTTTTTGATCCTAGCCTCGATCTCAATCAAATATGCTATTATGTAAAGTTAAAGAGTGGTAATTGTATTTAATTTTCTGTTTGTTTCTTACTCATAGCATTCGCTGTAACATTTGTTTGCAACAGCTTAAGGCTGTATAAAATTAATCATAACAAGGACTCATTTTTGTGCGTTACGAGCTGAGGAGTTCACCTTTTAAGCCTAATAAACAAATCTGTTTGTTTGTCCGTTCGGTTAATAGGCTTTACAGATATGTCTAGATATTCACAATAGGCTCAGAGAATAAAATGGGTCGATCGTTCATCGGCTGCATTGTCATTAGGAACTCGTGCTCATTAGCCATCTGATCGGAATCGGAACTTTTAAAATGGGAAAGCGTCATGTAAAGAAATGGAAACAATGCAGTTCAATAATCTATGGTATTCTGACGTCAGATCACATGGAACTTTGTATAATCGTTCCGCTGGGCTCTAAGTCGCTCACCTCAGTTGACGTCTGACGATGCATGTCTTAATCGACTAATTATAATGTAGCCTTGCCCAAGGATTTGTATTTTTCATAAATTTTCTTGAATATACATATTTTTTCTTTGTGCTAGTCTATAGGCATGGGGCTGATATCTCAGACAAACCCACAAGATAAAAAATCATTTCTAGACTAATTATAATGCTTCATTGGTCCCAAGGAGAATACATTTTGGGTAAGGAATAAAAGATATCTTTGCTTTTATATCCTGGCAGCCATCTTAGAATAACAGACTGATCAAGGAGTTAAGACTTTATGCACATAAGGTCATTTTAGTCATGTGACTAGACTTTAGTTCCTTAGTCTTTAATGATGATAATATTAATAAAGACTTCTATCTGCAACTTCCAGTTGTCGTTATCTCACCAATTACAGCAAACAAAGATATTAAGTATGTACATGATCTGTTAAGTGCCAATGCTCAATTTTCACTTTAAAAAAATCTCAATAATTTTGAGGAATACTATATAACACGTTTTTTTTCTTCAAAACACTTTCAAAAATCTAAATCCGTCTTGTAAGATCTAGATCTCGGCTTTTTGTTTGGGAAGCGAAAATCCCATTTGATAGCTGAATTGAAAAAAGCTGATTTGATTATTAGACGAAGTCTAATAAAATCATCGTTGCCGCCAAAACTTGACTTGATCTCTGTATGGAAGAGCGCATATGTCATGGAATTGTTATTCACCTGTCAGAAGATTTAGTTACATTAAAATGTTATTATTTGCACTTTGCATTTAGTTTTAAATATGTTTTTTACCTTAACGCTGTAATGATTGATAGAGTTAAGCAGAACGCGAGAAACGCAAATGCCGATGGCTTGAGAAAAAAAAGATTCTATTGTGCGAAAAGTCTTTCGTAGTAAAAAGTAGTTCTTTGTACTCGGTGCGTAAATTTACCGGAACGGACCTAATTACCGGGTCGGACCGGAGTGGACCCTTATTATTCATATTTCCAGCCGATTTTTGAGATATTTTGATACAATCTACACGCGCAGATTAATTCAAGGCCCTACCTATGACTAACATGTATTATCTTAACTTGCAACCCCTGATTTTGATTTGACAATATCTGATAAGGACTATTGGCGAAACAAATGTCTGTCCGTCAGATAAATTGACGACTTATTGAAACATGATAATGGTGCTAACTGTACAATCGATATACAAAGTTTCCGTTTATACATTTAGACCACTGTAATGTTTCAATTTAAAGCTAAAACACAATAGCTCTACATATTTTCTATGGCTGAAATGTTGGTCATGATACTATGGAACAAAAATTCGGGAATTTTTGTGTTTTTCATTCGCTCCAAGTCTTGGAAGAAAGATAGCCAGATTTTTGTATAAGATTATATGATTTTAAGATGAAACGCATATGCGTGGGGTATTAAGAGGCCTACCCATGGCACAAAATACTCAAAGAGTATTTTGACTAATATCTCTAATTGATTTGCGCTAGATGGCATACAGAATATGTATTAATATTAAATAAGAGTTATTTGATAAAACATATTACAAATATCTACTGAAGATAAGGGGAAACGAGTCCGTTCCGGTAATTCAGTCCATTCCGGTCCGTTCCGGTAAATTTACGTACCCGGCTGTACTGAACCGGGTAAAATACAGTACCGTATCATCGGAAGCATATCGGAATGTACCGAAGAATGTCAATAATTTACGGACCAGTCTGGTTTCTCGCCATAGTGGATAACCCCAACATAAGGATACTGCTATTCAATAATAATATCAGACATATTTACAGCCTTTTGAACTTAGCCAATTTTTATTTTGTTATTATGACATAGCGACAGGGTTTTGATGAAATTGGAATTTTTTCAATCACAGTAAAAATTTCTCATAGATACCCCATTAGATTTTGGTCCTTTTTTACATTTTAATTATTAAAGGCGTATAGTGTATTTAAAACATTGAGTGCAGATAATTTTGCGGGACGTATTCTGAAACCTTGCTTGCAGCCAATTTCGTATTTCAACAGAAATAATAAAAAAAATATTATTTGTTTCAAATATGTCTTCTTTCACTTCGTCTTATATCGTTTTTTTAAAGATATTTCTTGTTAGCAGTAATTTTGGAAAGGTAAACTACCATCATATATAGAGAAAACCATGGTAGTGTCTTTTGATATCAAGTTTATTTGGCGAGACCAGAAACAGCGTAGGAATATGTAAATATTCTAAAAATTAGGACACTTACATTCAGTGTAAGTGTCCTAATTTTTAGAATATTTACAATTGAACAGTTTATTTTTTCAAGGCAGTTATGTGTTTAAGCGATGCAGATTGTATTGCCAATAATGTAGGCCCCAAGCTGCACTGCACTGTCGGCCTAGACCTCTCCGTCCCAACATTGAAAAGTTTACGGTACGGTTTCCGGGTTGTGAATTGCTTAGGGATTGTCAGCATCAATTGGTTTAAACATATTTTATTTTCAAAAATGCACATAATAACATACAAATAACACAATCACACAAAGCAATAGGATCAGAACGAAAGCTGATAGCTTATATAGCTCTTCTCCTGAACACGAATAAATTGTGTACTATTAGGCAGAAAGTAAAACGGTCCGTGCAAACTTGTTTAAGCACATATTTCTTGTACTTTATACTAAACATGTATTTTAACAGAAATTTAAGTGAAAAAAAAATAAATTCTTTAGCTGTAATCATGTTCGCAGTGAATGAAGTTCAAGATCTAAGTGTATGTAAGACTGCAATGATACTCGCTAACTAGCTAAGTGGATGTCCAGTTCACGAACATTCGTTCACTGCAAACATTTTGTAATAAACATTAATTACAAGTACTTCACAAAATGGATAAGAAAAGATACATCTACAGAACAAAAAAAAGACAGAAAAAAGTATATAGAAACAGAAAAGTCAGCATCTGTGGAAAAAAAGAGAAAAAAAAAGGAAAAAAAGAGATGGGGCGCAGGTTACTAGGGGCTTTCAAACATTGGCAATTACTTTCCACTAGGAACAAGTCGCATGTGTTTAGACACATGATGATAATAATTTTCAGAAACGATGCGTATCTATAATATACTTGTGTACCTTTAAAATAATAATATTGTTTACCTCTGGTGACAGTGTTACATCACCGGTCAGAAGAATATTAAGAGAGGGGTTCACGTATGTAGTCATCAGTTCTCTACGTTGCATTTCATAATACCTACAGTGAAAGAAAAAGTGTTGTGCGTTCTCAATACTACCACAACGACACAGAGGTGATTCAGTAATGTTTTTTAGAAAAAGATCTAGATTCAATGAGCTACAATTAGTACGAATACGAGTATGAAGAATCTGAGCTTTTCTGCTACCAATATAATAGTGTTTGGGCACTGTTGATTTATCCTTATTGAGAAGACGTTTGAAGGAATTAACAGAATCAGATTGTCTAGTCTCTATGGATAAACTGTTCCAGTCTCTAGTTGTTGAGGGCAGAAAAGAGTAATAGTATTGACTAGACCTGGCAGCTACAGTTTGAAGATCATTTGAGTTACGCAAGTTATAACGAGAAAGGTTGCTAACAGTCTGAGGCACTAGATTTGACAAGTAAAATGGAGTAATATTGTGCATCATTTTATAAAATAAGGTAAGTCTGTGATTTTTTCGCCTTTGTTCTAGTGATTCCCAGCAAATTTCATTAGATAAAGTGTTAAGTGAGACGAGCTTCGTTGCTCCCGTAGCAATACGAGCTGCCTCATTCTGTATTTTATCTAAATCATTTTTTTCATACTCTGTACAGTTGTCCCATATAACGTCACCGTATTCTAGAAGAGGTCTTATAAATGCTGTATAAATAATTTCAAGTGATTTTCTGTCTAATTTAAATTTCAATTTTCTCATTACGTTAATCCTAAACCAAGCCTTTTCTTTGATATAATTTATGTGCTGATGCCAGGTGCAATCATTTGAAAGATAGATGCCAAGGTGTTTATGAGAGTCAACTTCGGTGATTTGGTGATTTTGCATAGAGAGAGCAGGATGATATGGTCTATTAAATTTACGAGAAATAAGGAGAGATTCAGTCTTAGCAGGGTTGAAGGATACTAGCCAGGTTGCGGCCCACCGTGAAATTTTATCAAGATCTGTATTTAGACAGTTCGCTGCAGTTGTCGGGTCGTCTACAACTATATAAAGACTCGTGTCGTCTGCAAACAGTCGAATGTTTGCGCCAATATCAATTACTATATCATTGATATACAGCAAGAATAGTAAAGGCCCCAGTATAGATCCTTGAGGAACTCCAGCCCTAATATAAACCCAATCAGAAACAGTACCAGGTAGGATAACGCGTTGCTTTCTGTCAGAAAGATAATGTTTAAACCATTCAAGGACTTCCCCTGTGACACCAGCTGCTTTAAGTTTATGCAAGAGGCCTAGATGCCAAACACGATCGAATGCTTTGCTGATGTCACAGAAGACAGCCCTAACATCCTTACCGGAATCAAGAGCTTGACAGAAAGTATTGTAAAGAAATGTTAATTGATTTACCGTTGAATCACCCGGTATAAACCCAGATTGCAAAGACGATAACAAATTATTATCTCGAAGGTGATTAAATAAGTATTTGAAAACAAGCCTCTCAAAAACTTTGGCTTCCGCATTAAGCAAAGATATGGGTCTGTTATTAGAGACATTCGACAAATCTCCTTTCTTATGGACAGGACATACATTTGCTTCTTTATAAAAAGCTGGTAAATGACCGGTCTGTAGGGACTGATTAAAGAGGGAACAAAAAGGAGTGGAGAGTTGGGATGAAAGTTCTTTAAGAATACGATTACTGAGTCCATTTGGACCAGATGCCTTACCAACAATTAAAGTTTTAAGAACGGATTCAACTTCAAGTGGAGTGAGCACAATCGTGTTCAGTTCTGAATTAAGAGCAAGTGGGATCAAATCTGGAGGAACAGCGTTTGTCTCATTTAAGATGGTTTGACTTTGAAAGTATTTATTGAGGATGTTTGCCTTATCGTTTTCATCTGTATAAATATTGTTTTCATATTCAAGGGGAGGAATGGAAGAACTTGAGTTTGGATTAATAAAATTCTTAAGAGTAGACCACCAATCTTTTGTCGTAATAGTACTGGATTTTAGTTTATCTGCCAACTTATCATAATACGATTTCTTGGAATCACGAATCATTGTAGTAACCTTATTTCGTAATTTCTTAAACTTTTTCCAGTGAGTTTCCATATTAGTTCTCTTAGCCTTTCTAAATGCACGTTTGCGTTTACGAATGTGTCTTTTCAGAACAGTAGTCAGCCAAGGAGGATCTAAAGGTTTAACTTTTATATGCCTATTAGGAATACATTCGATTGCTATAGAGTTAATGGCGGTATTTATGTTATCGGCATAGATATTTATATCATTGTTACGAAGAGACTCCCAATCCAAGTTTGAAGCTTTATCACGTAAAAGATTAAAATTACCCCGTTCGTAGTACCAAACATGCCTTGTAAACGTTTTGAACTTAGGCTTGGAAAATTTAAATATACCGTATATAGGACAATGGTACCGTAGTTCCTGGTTAAGAAAAGGATCACCTACACCACTGAGTAGTAAGTGTTCTTTGTTACTAACAAGGATAATGTCAATTAAAGATGAACTATTCTCAGAAAAATGGGTTGGTTGGTCAATAGACTGATAGAAAGAAAACTGAACACAGAGAGAGTCTATCTTTCTCGACGTTCGAGCATTAAGCATATTTAAATTAAAGTCACCTGTAACTATAATGTCAGATATACCGGTGTCGACTGCCAAAGCTAAGGAGTCCTCAATATTTGAAAAGTAGGTAGCATCAGAATTTGGCGGGCGATAGAAAATTCCAAAGAGAATACGTTTATGATTATCAGCTATTTCAATCCATATATTTTCAACTCCTCCAATTTCTAAGTCATCTCGGCGCTTATAAAATAAAGTTTCTTTAACATATATCATGACGCCGCCATGGTAATCACCGACACGGTCCTTGCGCTCAGGTTTATTATATGACTCAAGCATCAAATCATCTGTATCTACAGAAGCACCGAGCCAAGTTTCTGTGAAGGCTAATATATCGAAGTGAAATAATTCCGTATGCAATAAATCAAGTTTAGATGCAATACTTTGAATATTATAATGTACAAAGGATAGGTTATGACCGGAACTGAAAGAGCTAAATATAGATGTAGACATACTAGTTGACAAACCAGAAACACTCTCTGATGAAGAAGTCGATGAGGGACCTGGGTTCGGTTCAACATCACCGGAACAGAGTAAAATAATGTTAAGCCAGGTACCAAATACTACGCAAGACAAGCAGGTAAAAATGATAAAGGAAAACCTTTTATTTGCTTGAAACGACCTACCAAGAATAAAGGATTTGCGTGGTGTATGGGTTTTATGGGCCAAGAACTCACTATCTCGCAATAATATTAGCACTGAATACGTATTTGTAACATGCTTGTGTAGAGCAAAAAGTATAATGAAGTGAACTAAGATACTAAATTTGCACACGCAACTGTATTTTGGCATGACAGCTTGTTTAACTTGTCCTCGCGAATGGGTCATGTAACTGATGTAAGTGAAAACAGGAACCTGGTTAGCACTGTCACACCAAGAACAAAATAAACAAAAACGGCCCCATTGACAACCCTTTGCGCCCCCGCCCCATCTCCCAAAATCCCAGATGTGATAAAAAATAAAACAACTGAAGTCATTATCGTATAGATATGGAGGTAAGTATGTTGCAAATTAATGGAATATGTAAGAAAAGCATCTGTAAAGTTCAAACAATGTTATTTTCAGCATAAAGCCGAAAGAGAGAAAGAAAAGATTACGACGCTATTAAAAAAAAAACCTGACCGCATAATCATCCTATAAATATTTTATGTAAGCTTCATTTTAATCCACGGCAGGTAGAATCCAGACATAAGCATCCGACCGCAAATATCACAGTGCAAAGGCACAGCTTCCTTTCAGATACAAAAAAGCTTCACGCCTGCCTCACAGGCATAAAGCAGTTCTCCCATCAGGCAGGAAGCCCCAACGACGACAATTCACAACAAGACAGTTGCATATCGGATTTACATACTTTCACAGAAACAGCAACAGGAAAGTTTTATTATCATACACAACACAAAACATTTCATAACTATTGCAGCTGTGCTGTGAAAATCATACCAATTTGCGAAAACCGCGAGGACCCCGATCAGCCCATGCACCAGCACACACTGATCGGTCCCTGCTATTCACATCTTGGTAGAAATCGAATAATAAAAGTAAATCACCGGAGCCGTCGCCTTTCGCATACGTCGTTTTAGCTATTTCACCAATAACACAGCTTACAATAGTCAAAGTAATACAACGCATTTGTCATTTAAACTATCTCACCAAGGTAATACAACACATCTGTTAATTAAAGTATCTCTTATTATATAATGGGAGACAATACATGTAACTGACAACTGCAATATCACTGACAGGATCACTCAAAACAGGCAAGGGAGGACAAAAGCCATGGACAATATCATCTACACCACAGCTCGCAATAGTCAAAACATCTAAATGTCAACTGTACTATCGTCACAACAGACAAAGGGAGGTAATACAAATTATTATGCCAGACACGCCCCCGATAACAAACCAATACAAACACTTGGTTACTTTTCATACAGCGCTGTTGATTTTGACAATGGGAATCCAGACGAGACTGATCCGGTGGAGCAGTCTGGTCACAATCCACAATGTCACCCTAGTAGTAACAAAGCAATACAACAGCTTCACCCACTTTTCAGACAACCACTCGTTGTTTTGACAATGGGAATCCGGAACAGACTGAACCGGTAGAGCAGTCTGATCTAGACTCACACTGTCAGTAAGTTAATAATAAAGCAATACAACAACTTGGTTCACTCTTCGGGCAGCGATGTCGGTTCCGACATTGGGAATCCTGACCGGACTGATCCCGTGGGGCAGCCCGGTCAGGATCACCACTGTCAGAAAATTAACGAATACCAGTATATCAGTGTAAGTAACTTATGCACACAGCTATGTTGCTCCCGATGATAGGAATCCGGGCCAGACTGATCCCGTTGAGCAGTCTGATCCGGATCCACTCTTATAGAAGCTAGTAACAAAGCAATACCACATCTTAACTAAACTTGCGGGCAGTGATGTTAGTTCCGACAATGAGAATCCGGACCAGACTGATCCTACTGAACAGTCTAGTCCGGCTTCACACTGTCGGTAAGTTAACAACAAACACAGGGTTTTGACAGCTCAACTAACTTTTCCTACCAAATTATTGGTTCTAGGAACCAGAATGATAAAAAACGAGAAAACAAATAATACCACAGCAATACAAGCAGGAAGCCAATATCTATTAAAGCAATGTTGATCCTGATAGTGGAAATCTAGACTAGGCCGTTGTGCAGTCTGTTCCGGAACCACACTGCCAGAAATATAATAACAAAGCAGTACATCAGTTCAACTTTCATGATTTCAGACAGCATTATTGGTTATAACAATGGGATCCGGTGCAGACTGATCCCATAGAGCAGCCTGATCCGGATCCACAGTCATTAAGTTAATAACTAAGCAATACAACGGCCTTATCAACGTATTCATCTTACAATAGGAACCCAGGCTAACTATATGTTAACTGTGATGTTCGCCATGACAATGGGAATCCTGATCAGACCTCCCCGTTTTGCAGTCCGACCAGGATTCACACTGTCGGCAAGCAAACAACAAAGTAACACAAATGCTTAATTTACCTCTGTAACAGCGATTTGGTTCTGGCAATGAGAATCCGGTGCAGACTGATCCAGCTGAGCAGGCTGATCCGGATTCACAATGTCAGTTGTATTATAACGAAGCAATACAACAGCGTAACTAGCCTTTCAGACAAGAATGTTGGTTCTGGCAATGGGAATCCGGTGCAGACTGATCCAGCTGGGCAGTCTGATCCGGATTCACACTGTCAGTATTATTATAACGCAGCAAAACAACAACGTTACTAGCCTTTCAGACAAGAATGTTGGTTCTGGCAATGGGAATCCGGAGCAGACTGATCCAACTGAGCAGTCTGATCCGGATTCACAATGTCAGTAGTATTATAACGAAGCAACACAACAGCGTAACTAGCCTTTCAGACAGGAATGTTGGTTCCGGCAATGGGAATCTGGTGCAGACTGATCCAGCTGAGCAGTCTGATCCGGATTCACAATGTCAGATATTTTATAACTAAGCAATACAACAGCGTAACTAGCCTTTCATATAGCAATGTTGGGTCTGGCAATGGGAATCCGGTGCAGACTGATCAGCTGAGCAGTCTGATCCGGGTTCACAATGTCAGATATTTTATAACTAAGCATCAATTCATGTCTATTTTTCATTCCTTTGACTTAACTTTTTTCTTTTATTGTTGTGTTGTGTCGTTTCTCATTAACACTGAAACTCTTTGTATATACTCCTTATGCACCGGAAAAAATATAAACAAATGGTTTTGCTATAAATCATTAAAAGTGCATGGAAAATTAGAAGGCATAAGGACAATATGGCAGTATAATTTCCTCAACTTTGTTTCAATTTAGCTCTATTTTTAGCGTCATTTTATCTGCCTACGATAACAAGAAATGATTCAACTCTTGATTATATGGTGCATTGGGTATTTTATATGCTGTACACATAGGTTCTGTTGTTTGTTTTTTTTTAGCTCACCTGAGCCAGCGGCTCCGGGGGAGCTTATAGGATGGTAAGGCTCCGTTGTCCGTCGTCCGTCCGTCGTCCGTCCGTCGTCCGTCGTCCGTCCACACTTTCAAACAACTTCTCCTCTGAAACCGCTGGGCCGATTGTAACCAAATTTCATATAGAGCCTCCTGGGACCTTAGGAACGAAAAGTTGTTCAAACGGTCTTGGTCACATGACCAACATGGTCGCCATGCCCATATATGGTAAAAACCTGAAAAAATCTTCTTCTCCAGAACCAATAGGGCGATGGCCTTGAAACTTGGTATGTAGCATCGGGTACACGAGTACTACCAAGATTGTTCAAATTATGACCTTGGGTTGACCTTGACCTTTTTTACGGTTATGTCAAATTTGCTTCCTTATGCTTTTATATGGCAAAATGCTGCAGCATAAGATATCTTGGAAACTGTTGAATATTTTGGCCTAAAAATTGGTACATACAGTCATCTTAATGACTATATGAAGTTTTATGAGTTCAAGAGGTCAAGGTCATTCTTTGACCTTTGACCCAGAACTCTCATATTTTGACAATATCAAACAATCTCCTCAAAAACAACTAGGCCAATTGTAATTAAATTGCATATAGATCCTCCAGAGGTTGAGTGAATGAAAATTTGTTCATACGGTCCAGGTCACATGACCAACATGGCCACCACGCCCATATATGGTAAAAACCTTTAAAAATCTTCTTCTCCAGAACCAGTAGACCGATGGCCTTGAAACTCGGTATGTAGCATTGGGTACTCAAGTACTATCAAGATTGTTCAAATTATGACCCTGGGTTGACCTTGCCCTTTTTTACGGCAAGGTCAAATATCGGAAAATGCTAGCACATGAGATTTCATGGTAAGTTTTGAAGATTTTGGCCTAAAAATTGGTATATACAATCATCTTAATGAGTACATGAAGATATGTGAGTACAAGAGGTCAAGGTCATTCTTTGACCTTTGACCCAGAAATCTCAAATTTTGACAATTTCAAAGAATCTGCTCTAAAACCACTGGGCCAATTGAAACCAAATTTCATATAGAGCCTCGAGGGGTTGAGGGAATGAAAAAATTTTCTAACGCTCCTGGACACATGACCAACATGGCCGCCATGCCCATATATGGTAAATACCTTTATAAATCTTCTTCTCCAGAACCAATTGACCGATGGCCTTGAGACTTTGTATGTAGCATTGGGTACTTGAGTACTATCAAGATTGTTCAAATTATGACCTTGTGTTGACCTTGACCTTTTACAGCAAGGTCAAATATGGGAAAATGGTAGAACATAAGATTTCATGGAAAGTTTTGAAGATTTTGGCCTAAAAAATTGGTATATACAGTTGTCTTAATGAGCTCATGAAGAATTATGAGTACAAGAGGTCAAGGTCATTTTTTACCGTTGATCCAGATCGCTCATATTTTGACATTTTCAACCATTTCCTCAAAAGCCAAAGGGCCAATTGTGAACACATTTCATATAGAGCCTCCAGGGGTTGATTGAATGAAAAATTTGTTCAAACGGTCCAGGTCATATGACCAACTTGGCCGCCATTACCACTTATGGTATAAATCTTTAATATTTTTCTTCTCCAGAACCAATACACCTATGGCCTTGAAACTTGGTAAATAGCATGGAGTACTAGAGTACCACCAAGACTGTTCAAATGGTGACCTTGGGTTTACCTTGACCTTTTTTGCGGCATGGTCAAATATGGGAAAATGCTAGAACATAAGATTTCATGGAAAGTTTTGAAGATTTTGGCCTAAAAATGGTATATATGGTTGTCTTAATGAGTACATGAAGATTTACAAGTGCAAGTGGTCATGGTCATTCTTTGAATTTTGACCCAAAACTCATATTTTGACAATTTCAGACATGATAAGAAAAAGCCACCTTGCCAATTGTTCAGGTGAGCGATTCAGGGCCTCATGGCCCTCTTGTTTTGTTTTTTTTTTACATTCTTTTCTAAGGCATTGTATAATTTTATGCATGAACCTTAAATGCTTGACAGATGAATTCAACTCCGGCAGGGAGATATTAGCTGTGTGTGCTGCTGCAAACACTAGGGCCGCCCTGTTGCATATATACTATGCAAAATCTATTTAGTAATGTTTTATGTTGTCATTTTTCTCACCACTCAAGTTCAACATTGAGCAAAATTAAATTGCAAGAAGGAGAAGCGTATTTGGGGCTTAAGATACCATGGAATTACAGGAACCGTCTTTAAAGTCGATATTCAGGAAAAGGGATAAGCGCGGAAGGGGTCAGTGGCCAAAATTTGCATCCATTAAAAGCAACACAAAACTGGCCAGCATGTGTGTTTATGTGCCGTCTTTCTCATCATTTTAAATGCACGTTTCTTTCCAAAGCTATTGATTGTGTGAAAGATGTGATTAAGCTTAACCACTAACGAATCTTAGCATGTGTCATTGACATTCAAACGTTATAAATCGGTCCAATGTGCAATGATTTACGGGTGCTTCTGTTCAATGGAGAATGAAAACCCGAGGAAAACAGTAAGCTAAACTTGAGGTCACGTCATGATGAATTTAACTGTGAAGCTCCTTCCGTGAAGTGCAACGTAAAGTTCTGTGAAACAACGATGACGTTAGTCTAAGACTTTTCGTTTATACTCAGCAGCCGGGAAGATTTGTTTACGTCAGCATATTGATAGTTATTACTGACCGTCCCAAGGCGGTACTTTCATTGCGGTTGCATTTGTTTTTTATGTTCGGTGCTGTTTAGCTTATTGTGTTTTTATTTTAACCCTTCTGTTGGTCTAAATTATTTAGTTCAGTAAAGATAGCTGAGTTGCCACCTATTTGGGAAAGAGCTGCTGACTCGGCTTATCACTTGTAATTTATTGTTTGTTGGGATGTCTTTGTCAATCTTTCCCCTTGATGTTGGTGATAGGGTTTGAGATCTGACTCAGTCAGTTCCTGAAGTGTATTTACTCTTTAAATTTATTTCTTTATCTAAGCAGCAAAACAGCCGCGTCATTATGTTATTGCATATTGCTCGTGATCAAAAATGTCCTTTGGATACAATGGTCTTAAAAACTGACGTCACGGTAGTACAAACGCTGCAATTGACCGTTTTTTTTTTTTAATTTTTACCTGGCGATCTATCTCGGGCAATCGCCACTTGTGACTTGATGCAATAAAGTGACAATTGAAGCCTAAACTGGTAGATCTAGCACATACAACAATTGCTAACAGGTAACAGTTATGTATGACAGGTCTACATGTAAATATTTACTTAGTCAATACAACTGAGATGAGAGAGAGAACTTACAACTTCATCTAATGCTGATTCGTGAAAATGAGGAATAACGTATAAGTGACAAATAAGAACTCTGACCAGCCCGTGTATTAGAACAGTCTTGTCGGAGTCTTTGTTTGTTGTTCGCATGCACATTGTATGGACCCAGGGGTCTGCGGACCCAAAATGACGGCACTGGACTGTACGGGTCTATTCACTGATACAAGACCTCGCGCAATGTGTCTCAAATAATTATATTAAAATTAAAAAATGTTAAAGGTATATTCGAAAATTTGTCCAGTTAGATTTTCTATTTTAATACGAAATTTCTACTGTATGTTTATTGATGTTAATTATCATGATTATCAGACTGCATCAGTTTACTATACTTTTCCCGAAGGTGAGGTATCTTCCCGTAGTCACCTGTCCTGGCCTGTAAGTTGTTCGTGCTGGTGCGATACCTGGGCGTGAATAGTTTAGTTGGCATTTACCCGGGCTATCCAAGCCAAGAGTTCGCCCGAATTTGGGCGGGTAGAGGTTGGAACATCGGGGAGGTACATCTCTTTGGTGGTTGGAAAATGAAAACTGTTTTTATACATTAATATTTAATCTACTTATGGTGCGTAAATTTATAGAACGTGCTACATAAGATACCTCACCCACATACCATACCATACCATATTGTATTACAATGTTTCGGTTTTGATTACCGTTTACATTACGGTAAAAAGTGCGACAAGTTAATAGTATGGTCCCGGCGGGCACTTGGCGTCGAAATAGCGCCGTGCCGACAACTATGGGACGTAATGACGTCACATGCACGTCGGTACCACGTCGTTACGACGGCATGCATATGCTGGAGTATTTATGTTGTAGTACGATTCTTTAAATATATGTTGTTGACTGCTACCATGTCCATGTAAATGCATTGTATTATTTCCTCTTATATCTGTATACAGATCTGAGAGTAATAAAAGATATGTTCGTTCGGTCGTTCGCTATTACTATTACTATTGTGCATAGTATGGGTAATGGCGTGAAGTGTCAGCAATTGAATCATGCGTTTAAGTCAGGCAAAGAAGCAAATTAACGGAGCGGGGTTTCCTGGCCAAAGTTTGCCGTCAATGCATTATGGGCCAGATTGGTATCAGTCTTCATGGTCTTAGTCAATGTATAACATTTTGAAAGAAATAAATGTGTGCATACTACATGTACCTCATCAAGGCATATTTATTTACTGGTAATATATAGGTATTTAACGACATAAACAATTCATTCTTTCTTTTTATTCGGCTTTAGCCTTATAAAATTAATATTGACCTACATTTTAAGTATTTCATTGGCCAATATAAATACTTCCGGGATTTTGATGTAAGTAGCTTACTTTCGCTTTCGCTTTCTCTTTCTGTTTCAGTCTCATTGGACTGTTGGCCTATAAAATCTAGATATTTCGGTTCAAATTGCTTTTTTCCAAAGAACATTTCGCCTGTTATGTCGCTCATGTAAAATATAAAACCAACAAAATAACTTGACACAGAAATCGAACACAAAATTAAGTAACTGTTGCTGACTTAGTTGTTGATGTTGTGTTGGAACTGCGACACTATATGTGAGGCGGTCAGCCAACCAATCCTTACTGTTATGTACAACGCAGACAAACCCCAATTAAAATTCAACAGCATTTTCCTAAATCGAAACCCAAACACCAACAACAAATATGCATATCAGCATGCGCATCCGTACAATCTGATGAGCACTTTCGATATCTGACGGGTATGTACCTGACTCATAGATATTACAATACCCACTTCTATTTGATCTAAGCCGAGTATCTTTTTTAAAGATATATCTTGTTTGGGTTTAAGGCCCCTTCAAGAATATTTAGGTTGCCATTCACAGTTTCTCACTTTGGCCGGGGACAAAAATGCTAATATTCGGGGGTAGGCTTGTATCTTGGGCTATAATTTTTTTTTGCCTCCTTATATGCAGGAAACTTTTCTCCCCTTTGAGTGAGCATGTGTCAGGAAAGTACAGAGTGAATTTATTTCCAGCCTCGGAAACCATCCAATCGCTGTGCGGCATGGATGCGAAACTATGGCTCATTGAGAAAGCGCCAAATTCAAATGTAAAAAATGATGGTGCTCATTTTCAATCAAGAATAGCAGAAAATCTAAACGGCTGGCAGGTATTCAGTTGCAGCTGACAGTGATCATCTGAAAGCCCTCTAGGTAAATCTGTAAGCTTTATGTGTCAACAATTGTCCTGGTCTTGAGTAGAGCATGGATAATTATGCCATTTTTGAAGAAATTTTCTGGCCTCAAAAAGTGGGTGGGGTGTCATTTTCTCTGCAACAATATTCATATGAGGACCATGTAGGTGTTATAAATGGCTATAAAGTATATTTAGGCATATGTACAGAACATTCAAAGAGAAAGAAGAATGATTTATTCATTCAGTCAGGCTGGAATGTCTTTTTGTTTAGGTGACCCCCTGTGGGGTCACCGAGCGATCAAAAAACTGTGGAGTGCAATTTTAACTCATGACGAGCAGGTCCTGAAGCGGAAGTGGGCGGAAAAACAGGAATTCCCATTAGAAGAACTTGGCTTTCTCACAATTGCCCGATCGGGGCTTGAACACACCGCGGTAAGAGATTTAATGTTTTAAAGCTTGTCAGTGTCCTTATCCATTAGGCCCCGAAGGCTCATAAATACATGAACCTCGTTATGAAAAACCATTTGAGCCGCGACACGAGAAAACCAACAATGTGGTTGTGCGCCAAGCGCAGACTCAGATCAGCCTGGGCATCTGCTCAGTCTGACCAGACTCTTCGCTAAGTGCTTAGAGGGTAGCTAAGGAACTATGCTACCTCCATGCGACATCAAATTCTCTGATCAGACTGGGCGGATGCCCAGGCTGATCTGAGTCTGCGCTGGGCGCACAACCACATTGTTGGTTTTCTCGTGTCGCGGCTCATTTTATCTTCATATGCGAGCTCCGCATGGTTAGAATGATTTAAATGCAAACGCAGTCTTTTCCGAATTATGCATTTAATCCTCGGTTAATCTGAGAATGTGGATTTAAAAGTGCAATGTACCTGAACTGATCAGTTTGCATAAATGTCAAATTTCCTGGTTGCATGTACTACATGTACCTGTTTGTGACTGCCTGAAGATGCGACTTAAGGAAACAATTAAAATTACCAAGGGAGTGCCTCATTCAAAGATTAAGTCGTAAATAGGTTTCCTTTATGACTGTAGTGAGCAGTCACATTTGAAGCCTTTCATGTGCCGCTCTCAACGATATATTATTCTCTGGCTTTTAGGTGTATTTAAAAACTTTAATTCGTGGATTATAGTTTTAAGTTTTCTTTTAATGCATTGTTTGAACTGTATACAGCATTCAATTTCTTTAATTAAATAAGTACATTTCAGGAGAATCACCTCTACTATTTTCGTTTTTAATAGACGGATCTAAATTTTTCGGAACTGTTTTGGAAAGATTGTTGTTGTTTTCATTCTCACTATGATGTTTCCCATGCTTAGCGGAAGGTACATGTATCCATGTATCAGACGGATCATGTCTGATGCTCTGGAAGAACATGAAGGAAAGGTTGGCATAGCCGGCAGAAACATTACCAATCTGCGGTTTGCCAATGACATAGATGCTCTAGCTGAGGAAGAGCAGGAACTGGAAGCTCTAGTTGAAAGTCTCGACCAAAACTGCACAAGGTATAAGATCAGTGCTGAGAAGACCAAACTGATGACGAACAGCGCAGACGGCATCCAGAGGGAGATCAAGGTAAAAGGGCAGAAGCTGGGTACTGTAAGCAGCTTCAAATACCTTGGAGCAGTTGTCTCAGATGATGGCTCAAAACAGGAGGTTCTCACAAGGATTGCACAAGCCACTTCAGCTCTAACTAAGCTGAAACCAATTTGGAGAGATAACAATATATCTCTTGGATCAAAGGTGAAACTTATGCGCTCCCTTGTCACTTCCATATTTCTGTATGCCTGTGAATCATGGACCTTGACAGCAGAGTTAGTGAAAATAACGCAGGCCTTTGAGATGAGATGCTACCGAAGGTTACTGAACATTTCGTACAAGGACCATACAGCCAATGAGGAGGTTCGCAGGAAGATCCAAGCAGCCATTAAAGAATATGATGAACTCCTTACGCTGGTCAAGAAACGGAAACGAAGGTGGTTTGGCCTCGTCTCAAGGTCTTCTGGTTTAGCAAAGACAATTCTTCAGGGCACAGTGAAAGGAAAAAGAAGAAGAGGTAGACAGAAGAAGAGGTGGGAAGACAAAATCAAGGAGCGGACAGGAATGGATGTTGCCAGCTCAACTAGGGCAGCTGAAGACAGGACAAAGAGGAAAGGGATTGTTTTGAAGTCATCTGTGGTGCCCCAAAGACCTAGTAAGTTTATGGGATAGAATAGAATAGAATAGAATAGAACATGTATCCATAGTTGCACACTCATGTTACCGAATTTGTCCATATTGTTGTTGAAGGGAAAAACTTCGTTTTTAATCGAACAAATGTGGTAAATTGTAGCTATGAGGTAAGGTCTTGTTCTCCGAGATAAGTTAATGTTTCTTTTATTGAAATCTGGAGACATAAAGGTTCTACTTGAATCTCGGGGATATTATTTCTTGTGGTCACACAACTGACTGCGCATGCTTGAACCAGTCTGGCCCATAGGTTATAAAACGTGAGAATGATCTCAAAATAAAGCACACTGATTGGCTGCTTCCGAGCACATGCTTTAAAACTTGAGAATGATCTCAAACTCAAACTAAAGCACACTGATTGGCTGCTTCCGAGCACATGCTTTAAAACTTGAGAATGATCTCAAACTCAAACTAAAGCACACTGATTGGCGGCTTTCGAGCACATGCTCGGAAGCAGCCAATCAGTGTGCTTTATTTTGAGTTTGACAATGTACTCGTTTTATAACCTCTGGGCCAGGTTACCCCGTATTTAGGACATTGTAAGTTGGATATATGGATAGGTACGATTTCTGAATTGTTACCGCCCAATGTTAGAATTCTCACTTTGTTGCGCAAGATGGACATTCTTAACTTGCACAAGACATTCCGGACTTGTATTTGCGCAAATTTAAAGTGAGAAACAGGACAAAATGAGAATAATATCTACATTGTATAGGTGAACAGCATGTTGGCAAATTTATTAAGGGTCAAAGCAAAGTTTTATAGTGGCGATGGTCAGATACATGTTTTCCATTTTATATTATCATTGAGCTAGATTAGTAACAGTATCTCTCTTTCTTTCTTATACAATAAGAATAGATTTGTCTTACATATTGCCAACAATGTTAGAAGAGACTTATCCTAACCATTCATTATTGAAATCTCAAGAAAATCTAAATTGCAGTATGGTTTCATGTTTAAGCTTAATTTCTAAGCTCCATCGTGTTCCATGCAGTAATGATGGCATTTGATAGCCAACAATCTTTTTTAGACGTAATAATTTTCTTCAAAGCTTAAAAAGAATTAAAAAATAAATAAACGTTTTTAGTTTCATGTTTTTGTTTCTAATATGCATGCTGCTGACCCAGTTCTAACGTTTATAATTGTAGCATGTTAGAGATTGGTGTTACGAGTATATGATTTGTGTAATTTAAAAATATTGAAAACATTTGACTAACGCATGACCATGCCTAAGGTGAGTACCCATTCATCTTTATGCATAAGAACAGAGGCCTGCGATGCTTTTTAGATCCCTAGTGCACGGACAGACCGTGTAGATCGTATAGTGAGTGTGCAGGGTACCCTATTCTAAGATTTTTCAGGAATTAAGTCCTGTCTTACCGTATAAATTCTAAGTACTTTGACAGATAGGTCTATGCAAACAACGCAGAACCAGGGGAGCATTCTGATCAGAGCTCGAGGTTATAAAACTTGAGTATCATCTCATACTCAAAATAAAGCACATTGATTGGCTGCTTCCGAGCACTCAGCCAATCAGTGTGCTTAATTTTGAGTTTGAGAATGTACTCAAGATTAATAACCTTTGGGCCTGGGATCTTTACTGTTTGCGATTCCATCCGCGTCTTTTGGATGTATCACAGGAATACCAGTCTGTTCCATTTCGAGAACAAATGTGGTAATTATTTTAGGTGTCCAAATTTTAGAAATTTTTTTCGGTATTGTGCTCAGACGACATGGATTTTCAGGAACGAAGTGGTAGAAGCGAAGATACTAACGCAAAGCCGCCCAGTCAGTAATCCAGGAAAGCAGTGGTAACAGGGATAATTCATTTTTATTCACGTTTCTCCTGAGACAGTTCAAATGAGGGGTCACCACATATGCTTTATTGAGAAATAAGAAGAAATATCTTCAAGTTAGAATTATCCTCAACACCCATCTGGTTGTCTGCTACGATATAATGCAACTTTCCCTTCCAAGTCGCCCGGCTGGCCATATTCCGTGACAACGAGTTATAAGCCCTTGATAAAAGCAAAGTTGAAATTATACTTTGACAGCACACTTGAAAGTACAAATGGTATTCAGTAACTCGTCTATTTCTTTAATGCCCCAACTTCGAAGATGTTGAGGGTACATATTGCTTTCGCTATGTCCGTTTCTCTGTTCGTCCGTTCGTCACTGGCATGTGATGCAGCTATATTGGTGAAGAACCACTGGGCCTAGGGCTTTGAAATTTCTGTTATGGACAGGGCATTAAAAATAAGCAGACCCGTATTTTTTTTTTTTTTTTTTTTTTGCTCCGTCGGACTTGTACTTTTAGAGCTACCTCCCCTTTATCAAAATTAAAATTAAATCTTGTTACCACGATATCTCAAGAAGTATTTGAGCTAGGACGATGATTTTAGTATACAGCTTTGGGGTAAGATGCACAAGAACTTATTAACTTTTGGGCAAATTCCGCCCTTGTTTGAATTTGGCATTTTCCAACTTTTGAACCGCTCAACTTAGGAAATTTATTTTTGGTATATTAGTAGTCATTGATATGTCAAAGGTTTCGGTAATGGTTATACAACTTTGTGTTCATCAAATTTGGAGTTATTCCCCCTGGTAGTTTTACTTATGCAGCTACTGGGAGCAAGAACCACGGGAGCTAGAGTTTTACATTTTCATATATGAATAGATTATGAAAGTTGTGAGTACCTGTATTTTTTCTCCTCCATCAGCTTGCACTTTAAGAGTTACCTCCCCATTATCAAAATTAAAATGAAATCTTGTTACCACGATACCCCAAGAAGTTCTAAGCTAGGATGATGATATTTAGTATACTGCTTTGGGGTAAGATGTACCAGAACTCGTTAACTTTTGGGCAAATTCCGTCCAAAACTGACTGAGTTATGCCCCTTGTTTAAATTTGGCATTCATTCCATTTCTGAACTGCTTTACCTTGGAAGCTGATTTTTGGTATATAAGTAGCCCTTAATGTGCGTAGTATTTTGGTAAATGTAAGGAAGTTTTTCCTCATTTTTAGACTTTCGGATATTAACAGTTGGCTGAAACAAAATTTTTAACAGTATATCTAGAGAACTATTTGAGCTAGGACTTTGATATTTGACTTACAGCTTGGAATCAGTATTTAGATAATCTGTTAACTTCTGAGGAATTTCCATAAATAGTTATAGGGTTGTGCCCCTTTTCAGGCTTAAACATTGTAAAGTTTGACACCTTTAGTGGCAGGCATAGGGTTGGGGGCATAGTGTTTCACAAACACAATATCTAGGGGATTTTTATTACTTTTGTCCCCCTTCTTATTTGGGTTCAACATTTACTCAGACAGTAAAGGATTTTTTTTCAACAGAAGCGAATTGTTTCGATTATTGGAAGGCTTCGTCATCCAGAGACGCAAGCAGGAATTCACAGAAGTTGCCCCCCTTTGCAAAAAAAAAATGACAGCAAAAATACAGCTGTACCTATGCACTTATTTATTTCTGAGTTTAATACTTTTTGCAATAATTATTCTCAGAAGTGAATAACAGTCCACTGTTTAAATCTAGAATTATTCGCGTGATCAATTAAGTAATATGGGCGGCGACATGACAAAACCAACAAAGTGGCATGTCCGCCCAGCGAAGACTCAGATCAGCCTGGGCATCCGCCCAGTCTGATCAGAGTCTTCGGTGTCCGCCTAGAGCTAGCTTCAACCCTTAGCTACCCTTTAATCGCATAGCAAAGACTGAACAGACCTGACTGATCAGGCTGATCTTAGTCTTTGCTGGGCGCACATGCCACTTTATTGTTTTTGTTTTCGTGTCACGGCTCATATGAGTTATTATTGTAAGGCAATGATGCTGATAGTCGACAGATTTAATAAAGTTTCTTTAATCGTTTTCATTGGAAATTTAATTTGTCTGCTACAGCACTGTCAACGACTCCTAAATCTAATAACTTTTATTTTGATTCAAGAATGTTTTCAGGTGAGTGACGCTGCGTTTAGGTCGCATAAACAATTATTGTTTATGGAACCTAAACGCGGCGTCACTCACCTGAAAATGCCTTTGAAACATTTCCCTCACTTATGATCGTCATTTCATTCTTGCATGTGAAACAGATATACATAGCCCAGGGAATACATGGCCGTAAAAATCAACGTTGAAAAAAAACTAATAGTTGGGTCTAGTCTTTTGTATTAAACCAATCGTCGCGTAACAGAACAGTCGATAGAGCGTCAGGAGGCCAGAAGGGCTCTAGCCCCAGTACGTCTGCTCCTTTTGTCTCACTAAAGCGGCTCCCAACATTGATTCTAAAATTGTTCCCCACTTTTACGAGGGTCACATGAAACGGTATATAGATTAATTCATTGAGCTGTCAATAAGCTGCGTTTTATAACATTTGTCACGGACTTACTAAAACAAACAGACAAAGCAAGGAGTCTACAAAATTGCTATGGAATCCGGCTTCCAGAACTTGCGATTGATATTCATTCTTCAACTTCTACTACTAGTAATAGTGGTGGTTAGAGTAATAGTAGTAGTAGTAAAACTTGATGTTTTTGTTGTATTACTTAGTATTGATTATGTTTATTTTCGCTGTCTGTTTTATAAATATTGTTTGATTTTTTGCCTTCGTGCTAAGATATCAGTACATTTAAATTTACTACTTCCTGAAATGGTGCAATTATTTAAGGAATGAATTTCATTTTTCTGAGGTTTGTCGAAGTGTAAACTACATTGGGTCACGTGCAAAGTGAATGAACCCCGAAGGGGTTCGTGTAAACTTTGCTAGTGACCCAGTATAGTTTACACTTCGATAAACATCAGAAAAATTAAGTTCATTGAAACGAATGTGCTTATATTAAATTTTACATTCGTTTCAATCAAATCCTAATGAAAAATCTTATATAATCTCTAAAATTGAAGCAGTAGAACATTTACACGCAGTTTTATGTGCTAACAGTAGAACGGCGTGAATGACGTCATGACGTTGCTGACGTCCAATCAGGTCGTAGAGAGCCATTGTTTATTTTGACGTCATTGACGTCGCGTGTCGCAATGTAATTATTGGAATGTAAATTACATTACGTTCCAATGGTTCACTATAGAGCTTTTCAATAAATACACCAAGAATGCAAATATAAACTCATTTAGTTTAATGTAAACTGCAACAACGTAAATACAGGTAGATATTTGTTGGCTTGGCTTTTGTTTTGCATAATTATTTACTGCTTGGCCTTTCAACCCAAAGACGAAATTAGACACTCTTGAGTAAGAAGATGTATGGTGATGTTTATTTAATCTGTATACAGATGTCTATTCTGGAAGAAAAAATATTTAAGAATTGAAATTTGATTTTTCAGCTTTCATCGTGTGATGAAGCCAGTAGGGAAAGCTAAAATTCCATGAAGCGCGAAACGCTTCTTGTAGAATTTTAGCGACACCCACTGGCTTCTTCACAGGATGAACGCTGAAAAATCAATTTTTTATTTTTATATTTACACTTTACTTGTGAACCTCCCTGTGCCGTTTTCGTGATAATTTGGTGTAGAATAGGCAAAATATGGGTCGAAGAAAAGTAACGACGTGTTCAGCCATAACGGTAAACGGCCGTCGCCCTGAGGCTGATGTAACGTAAATCAAACGTTACAAGAACCAATCAAGACGTTTGTTTACATAAGACATCGCTTGACGACAACGTCACATGATCAATAGTCCTTCATCGGTGTATGAAGCTAGTTGCTCTAAAGGGTTCACCTATGGGAAGTCAGTGGCAAGTGTAAATATTTTCCAATGATGAATGTATTTAGATGCAAAGATAGAAGAGATAGTTTTGGCATGTGCATTAATGTGTTTTACGGCCTTATTTAGAATAATTTTCTTAAATCGAGGCGGTCATTAAGCAAATGTGCGCTAAAACCATTTGTCATTCCGAAAGCAGCACCTGGCAGTCATGCTTGTGCGCCGGGCGAGTCCGAGCCGACATCGGTGGAAGACCTAATGATGAAGAGACAGCCCTCTAAACGACTTCGTTTGTATGCCCAAATGTTAGAAAGAAGAATAATTATCGTATACCGTTTATCTGCGGTATCAAAATATTGGCGGCCTTTAATTTTAGCGCTCTTTACATTAACCGCAAATATCGCTAAAATTGAGTAACCGCCAAAAGTAAGTGTTTTACAGTAATTGAATTCTATTTCTATTGTCACAGGAATAAAGTATGCCAAGGAATAAGGTAGGCCATACACTTGCACTGTCAGCTTTTGCAGCAGCTGTGCTAGGCTGGTCCGGGTTTGATCCTAGGTGTGATAGGCCCTAGTCCTGAAGATGTTTTATGGGTTCGTAAAAAATGGTGCTAAAAGCAAAACCATCCTGAACTATATGCAGTAATTTCCCTAGTCTCATGGTGTATGATTCTCTTTAGCCCGGAACTTAGGGGAGAGTCGGGTAACTTCGGACAGCGGGTAAATTCGGACAGTGACATTTTTTCCTTTATATGTCAGTTGTCTGGAACTAAAACAAAACAATAACCGGCCAAACAGTGAAAATCCTGATGAGACGGCTCATTGTGAGCCGTCACATCTGGATTTCCACTGTTTGCAATTGTATGTCCGAATTGCCCCGCCTGTCTGAAGTTACCCGTTTCTCCACTAGCAAAAATGGAGATTTTTATAAGGTCGTTATATTTTATTAACTGTATGTTCCTTTTTGTCTGCGAAAAGCTTGCAAAATGCATTAGTATTCAATAAATTCTGTTCTGTTCTGTTTAACTCCATTCCCTGTCAGTGAGCAACAGTATCTTTTATAATATTGAAAACGCTTGACTGAATCAAAGAACCAGTCTCGGGCGTGTATCATCTATAATACTAAATAAACGAAGTAACGCATAAACTGCAAAATTGATGGCATTTTCAAGCGTAATTTCTATACTGTTTCTTTCGCATATTGCTATCATTGATAATTTCGGTTAGCGTGTGTTTTAGTTTCACGTAGATTTAAAGAATTTGGGAATTAAATTCGTCTTTCATTTTAAATTCTCCAAAGTATTTTTCTAGAAACTTCGACTATTGGTCGAATTTTTTTTGTCAACAATGGGTGCGTTCGAGTGAAATTATCGTGTACTCGAATACACGCGGTCCTACTAAAGACAGAAAAGGGCTTACCCCACCGAAAAGAACTTTCGGGCACCGAAAAGGACTTTTATTTGCCGTTAAATGTTATATAAAACATATGTTTTAGAAATTTTAATATCATCATGATAGTAATCAGCGC